>JAODJX010000039.1:17652435-17664111 GCA_026776945.1 Isichthys henryi | reverse complement strand
CTGCTGAGGCTACTGCCCCCGCGACCCGATCCCGGACCAAGCGGAAGATGATGGATGGATGGATGGATGGATGGATGAAAATCTATACTATACAAATTGCCCCAAAAATGAAGAACCAACACCGTGTGGCAGCAATGGGAAGAAATGACAGCTGTAGAAGACACTTTGTTTTGTGAACACAGTAACTCTAAAAGTATTTGATGGATCTTTTTCAAACTTTGCTGACACATTGCAGACTGGAAGTGGTCAAATTTTGAGACAGATCACCCCAAAACTGAAGCAACGCTGCATAGTGATAGCAAAAAAAGTATAGCTTCAGACATTTGATCCTGTTATGACTCAAAATGTATTTAACAGATCTTTTTCAAACTTTATATGTTGTAAAATTGAAGATCTGGGCCATTTTCAGACAAATCGAAACAAAATTAAAGCAACAGCACTTGTAACAGATAAGAGAAGGATGAATGTAATATAAGACTTAACCTGGTACACAGGAAAAAGCGGAAAGCCTTTCTTCTTCACTCTCACTGTCTGCTGCAGGCTCCACTACTCTGCTCTGCAAGCAACTGCGTGCATGCATGCTGTGACGGGCTTAACCCTTTATGAAATTAGTATAAACTTTTCAATATCAGACAGTGTGATAGTTATTTGAAGTGAACATGGACACTTTTTGATGTGTAAAAAAGTAATAATTTTAACAATTGACTGTTATTAATGGATTGGATCATTGTGGTCTGTGTGTAGCTGAACCTATGTATGAAAACAAGAGCTGTAATTAGTAATTGTATTTAAGTATCCCACTCACAAGGTATGATATTCTTTTTTAAATGCCAGTGCAAGTATTGCAAGTTACTGTAGCATATCAAATCAAATTTAATTTATGAAATAGAAGATGGAAGGGAAGTACTACCAAAATCTTTAGGCTAATGAAATGCTTAGATAAGACCACCTCAGCACGAGCTACTTCAGAAGATAGGCTGACTTTACTAGCTTCTGTTGTTTGCTTAGTTGTATACAATATTTTCTTAAGGAAAACCTAAATTTACTTGTTATAGGGTACAGTTTCTTAACTTGTTTGTTAAAACAATGGAGAGCAAGTAAATAACTTATTATTAAATTAAATTCGGAGCATGCCATATGCTGCTGTTTTGGCAAATCATGGAAGTGATAAACACTGAAGTGGTGATGAAGAAACGAACATCTCAGTAGCGATGACAACTTTTAAAAGAGGAGACGTTGGTGGCATGGCGAACATTTCTTTTTATAAATACAGTTTTAGTTCACAGATTATTTTTATTTAGTGTCTGTTTATTTCAGTTTGAGCTTACGATAATAACACTAGTCCCAACAAGCCAAACACTTGCCAGCCAGTTTCACTTTGCCGTTTCACAAGCCAAATTCAATGGAAATTCTCAGGTAGCAGGCAGACAACTTTATGCCTTTAATAATCAATATATTTAGCAACTAGTAGGACAAAAAATATGTAAAAGCCCTTTGCCTTTTCTGACAGTCCATTATCCAGAATTGTACCTTTGTCTTTCCTCTTCACATGCTTTTGCATAGCGCTACCACTGTGGTATACCATCGGAACACAGTGTAAAACCACCTTTTTTTATTGTGGTAACTTGAACTACTACCACAATTACATAGTGATATTAAAGATAAACATTTGTTATAACAAATTGAATCATTTTTGAAATCATTAAAGCAATTATATTAGATTATGCTAATTGTAATAAAAAACGATGCATTGATATAAAATAGAGATGTCGACCCATTTTCAGCATTGGCTTTTCAACTGCGTTGACTAACTGTGGCAGCCTTATTGTGAAGACAGCCATCTGTCATTTAAATGTATCATGGGTTATGAGATGATTTTGTGAGTATTCTATATTGAAGTTTATATGGTTTTTTCATCACTAGCCTCCCCACTTAGAAAATTTTAACAGTACCAGTCCGGTAGCTGGTTGGCAAAACATATGACTGGGGTACTTTATCGTGGAGCAATTTTCTTGATCAGGTGATAAGGGTGTGTAAAGTTTGCTTGTAATAATTCTGTGGTATTTTCATTTGGTGAAATTTGTAGTAGACTAGCCCCCTTTTGAGTCGCCAACTCAAGCGCCCACGTCTGTTAAAAAATGGGAGAAAAGTATTCTCCCATTTGGGTATCAAAATACTCAATATTGTTTATATAAAAAGACATAATGGCATTCAAATTAACCCAACATGTTAAAGTGCAAAATTTCCCAGCCCTAGTAAAAACACATTTTTCAGCTTTTATATTTCCCGGTGATCCATCCAGTACTTCTAGAAATTGTACAGGTTGATGAATGTAGGATGAGTAGGGATTAGATGCATGGAGCAAGTGACAGAATTGTCCAGGGAATAAAATGCTGTTATTCCAACAGCGGCCCTTTCTGGTTCATATTTGAATTTTAACATAATTGACACCAAAAAAGTTTTGAACTACTAGTAAAGCGCTTTGGGACAACTCTGTTGTGAAAGGCGCTATATGAAAATATTTTGAATTGAATTGGAAACAAAGTTGCCATAAAACTGCTTAAATGGGTTATTGATACTATATTTGTTTACAGGTTTAGTTTTGAGCACTATATTGGTTGAATGATACCTCAATTGAATATCAGTATTGCTGCTGTATTCCCTCATGTAAGGATGTGCTGTAGTAGTTTGTGCATGTTGCAGGTCTACAGAATTGCTGTTTATGATGTGGAGTGCAGCATTACATTAGGGTCATAATGCATTAAGTGGCTTTCTGCTCAATAGTAGGTATGACAGAAAAGTCTTTGCAGGATCCAAGAACCAGCAAAGTAGTGCCAGAATACAAGAAAGCACCATTTAGTCCTCTAAATAATGGGCCAGGCTTTCCAAAGACGTTTAATGGAAAGCACAACCTGCAACTTCTGCAGATGTAGATTGTTCACAAGAAGCGTATATGGGGCAGCCGGTTGTAAATCATGGCCAGCAAATCCAAGGGGCTAGTGGATGTGTGCACCAGGCCAGCTCTGAGTGTGATGAATGGCGGAGCCTTGTGACAATCACAGCAGAGGATCTGAGGTGACAGGGTTTGCCCCATGGGCAGGGAAAATGTACGCAAGGTGGAGAAGGACCAGCCTTGAAGGTGAGAGAATCATTTTCATATATTGTGAAAACAGTAATAAATATGCCCTCTTTCTGTGATTGCCCTAATAAATGAGTCATCTCTGACAGGCCTGGTGAAAAATCACCTGCCTCCTATGATTGTTCGCCAGGGTCTGTCATGCCAGTATGCATTATGGGTAAATGGGCAATCAGTAGAAAGTTGTGACTGGGATTACATTTATCACACACAGTGTATGTCAGTCAATGGAGAAGTGACCCACTGTGCTACATACTTAGTTTTCTGGATCTATGTAGATGTGTCCAGCTTTTGGAGGAGGGAACATATATGCTTTATATGCATACAGTATAAGAACAGCTACTTGCTTAATGCCCCTCTCTTATCTACTTGCTCTTAGTTCCCACTTAGAGCTAAGATGATGTTTAACAAATGTATTTGTGAGGTTTCAGGACATGTGCAAGACATTCTCACAAACTATTGGACAATGGCAAAGTACTGAACCCAAAAGTCATTCAACAGCAGGAATCTGAAGATATGTTTAAATGAATTTACCATATCAAAATAGCCAGAAAATGATGCAACAGCAAACAAGAGAACGTTGCAACTTGTGGAATAAATGCTCCCTTCCTACTGTTGTCTTGCATTCCCTTTCTTCCTGGGGGAAGGGGGGTGGTGGTATGACCAATATATCATATCATAACATTCTCGATTACATCACAATTTTTTGTTTGTTTACAAACCAACCAAATTCGGATAAATGTTTTGTGGCGTGTGCCAGTCTTGTAAATAGATGTGTGTATTCATGTCTATGTGTCATAAATAGAAAGCGTTATACCTGTGTGTTTTTCTGAGAAGTGTGTGTTGTTTAGCATTTTACACCAAGGACCCTGTATCACAAAGCTGGATTTCTTGCTGCGCCACATAACTTACTGGGAAGCTGGATGGAATCTCAGTCCATTGCAGGGAATATTTATATGAATGGAACTGTTGTGGCATTTTATATTTCATTTTATATTGCAGTATTATTGCAGTCTCAACTTATATTTTTACTTTATGTAATGAATTAAGGGAAAATCATATACCCTGGTGACATTCATATACCCTAGTGACATCCATATACCCTGGTGATGTCTAAATACCCTGGTGAGCTCCATGTACCCTCGTGATGTCTATATAACCTGGTGACGTATATATACCCTAGTGATTTTCATATACCCTAGTGATGACTATATACCTTGATGACATCTATATACCCTGGTGACGTACTTCCTACTGACATTCAAATATCCTGTTGACATCTATATACCCTGGTGATGTGTATATACCCTGGTGAGATCCATATACCCTGATGACGTCTATACACCCTACTGACATCCATATACCCAGGTGACATTTATATACCATGGTGACATAACTTCTTTTCTATGTGGAGTACAGTCTGTATGTATTACAAAAATGTATATAATTGCGGGTTTCAAAGACTACATTTTGAGCTCACAGTGTCAGACATTGGCTACATTCCAAATCGTGGCAGAATTTTGCAGTGCACCAGGGATTACCACAAAGACTGGGGGAGGGGGCACCCTCACCTGTGCCTGACAAGTTTATCCAGTGACAGAGAGGAAGCACAAGGAGACTGTTTCCTCAGGTAGCTTATATTGGCCTAAACATATGTTTCCATTTCTCCCCTCGGTACATCCCATGATGTCCCCAGGCGATGACAGGGTCACTGCAACATTAAGGCCTTTGTCACAGTGATTAATAGCTCTTTCTATCATCTTTAATTCACTCCCTAATGACGGGGGGTCTTGCAGTGCTCGAGGTAATCGTGTGATGTATTAGTTTGCCCAGCATCTTGTCGCAGAGGTGAAAATCATTCCACCGATGCAGATATTGTCACAGGAACAAATGTTTTCCCACTTAATAAAAATTAATGAATTCTTTGTCAGAATTGAGTGGAGCAAAATAGCAGCAGCAGCAAATGTGCAGATGCATGTGTTCATTTTTGAGAATTTCCCTGTTATATTTCAAGTACTACATTTTCTTTTTCATTGTTTTATTGTTATTTCGTCTTTTGTCCAAATATGCAGTAGCTGTAACTATACTTGCGATCACAGCTGCTCTGGAGTGTTTCAGAATCGTGCAGCTTTTGTCCTTACACTGAAAGGCAAGCTCATGTTGTTTTTGCTTGCATATTTTACTTAGAAAGCATTACGAAGAATATGTCACACCAAGTGGATGTCATGTGATTTAATTCAACCCCTGGCAAGCAGCAGGTCTTCTTTCATCTTTGGTAAACAATTGTCAACAATTAACAGAGTATTAACCTAGGAAGTTACTGAAACGCACTATATACTTCCAATTAAGATTCATGGGACATGTCTGTGAAGTACCGTCATCAATTGTTATGTTATGACAATGACTATACAGTATATTCTTGTGGATATGTTTATAAGTTAAATTTAGTTATGGTGGCCTATTAAGCATTTCAGCAAGATAAAGCATCATTCTTATCTAATGTCTACTGCCCAGTCTGTATTGTAGGTCTCCACCATTCCCTTCACTATCTATCACTGAGTGCTCCTCCGGGCTGCTGTGTTGCTGGCATCATTGTGGTGGGAATCATTTCCCAGTCAGTCCTACAGAGGATTTCTCCTGCTCGGTGCCCCATCCAGAAACCTCGGTGACTCTGCTTTGACTGGTGGTAGTTCTGCTGGCTTGGTGCACATGTTTGATAGTGGCCTCTGTTCTCTTAGTTTGGCAGAGAATGATCAAACACCATGCCTGTGTGGCATCTGTTCCAGGGAAAACATTACAGACACCTGAGTCTAATACAGGGTGAGAAACATCGGTTTGAGACCTGAGCGTAATAAATTTGCTTTGTGTATCTTTGTGAAATGTATATGTTTATATGTTAGAACTTTTTAGCTGGAAAGAGATGTTTAAGGTTTCAGTTAAGAGTATAAACTTTTAAACCATTTGAAGTAAAACAGCAAAGGGGAGATTTAGTTACCTTTAAAAGCCCATGGTCTCAAACGTGTGGCAGGCAGTACCCCCACAGCCCTAACCATGTTACACAATCTTTCTAGAAAATCATTACACAATTGCAGGAGTGTACATTAGGTTTCCCAAACAGATGGGCCCTGCTGCCTTATAGAGGCTTTTTTCTGCCACTTGGAAAGCTTTACAGAGACGTGTGTCAAACACAGCGTAGAAACAGCATGGATCTGGCACTTGAAGTCGACACCAGCCCAAACAGACAGACAGTGCTGTCTGTTTCCAGAACACAGCAGAGGACAGTCATATTCATAATGTGCACGCCAGGGTTCATCACTATGATTCTGACGGACCTTTTTAAATAAATGCAATATGTACCACAGCCATGGTATTTAAAAATGAAACCCATGTCGTATGGTTTTGTTTAAAACTCCCTTACAATTGCCCTTAATCAGAGATTCCGAACATGAAAAAAGTTACAAATTGAATGGAATGCAGACTTAAATCTACTGTTAATAAATAAATCATACAAAAATGAACTACTTTGTTGTAGGGCGTAACCACGAGAAAATGTCGACAGAATGGTTTGTTGGTGGTTTTTGTTTTTTTTTCTCTGTCTTGCTGCTCATTCCAGGAAATGGGTTTGACATTGCTGGTAGAGCTGCCACCCGGCCCATAAGTACTTGCATTCTGTATGTTCTACTACATGGTAATGCTTCAAGTGGTGAAATAAGTTTGTAATATTTCCAGTTATTGTTCCCAAATTTATGGCAGATTTTACATTACACGGCACTTTAAACTGCAAAATTTACCGCCACAACGCAGATGCCTTTTTTGCCTGGTCTAGCCATAATATCTTCTTATTTCAGTTTTTTTGAAAACAAGGCCCAGTTTTTCATAACACTTCACACAATTAGCACAGCACCTCAGATTATTTGCAAAATTGAACACATTAGTCAAAACTCTACAATTTTGCACATACCGTGATCTACATATACAAACAACAGAAGAATTTACTGCATACAGTTACAGTAAAAACAAAAAAACAACTATGCTGCATCCTCTCTTCTGTTTCGGTCTAGCCACTGCACCTCATCCACATCATAAGCAGTGTTTGCCCTGGCCAAGCAGCGGGGGAAATATCGCCTAGCATGGCGAATCTAGCCATGAAAAGCATCAACTGCTATATCTCCACATGCATTTTCCATAGCTTGGAGAAGGGGTATACGTGTGTGTGGATTTCGGTCATACACTTTCCATCTCCAGGCAGAAAAAAAATTCCTCAATATGATTGAGGAATGGAGAATATGGAGGGAGATAAACAACTAAAAAACGTGGGTGGGCAGTGAACCAGTTACGAACCAGAGCTGCCCGGTGGAAACTTACGTTGTCCCAAATGACAACATACCTGAGCTGCTCTGGGCCATCTATCTGATCTGGTGGAATGAGTGTGTTGTGTAGGATTTCCAGGAATGTGATCAGATGGGCAGTGTTGTAGGGGCCAAGGGTAGCATGGTGATGGATGACACCATGGTTGGTAATTACTGCACACATTGTGATGTTCCCACCACGCTGGCCAGGGACTTCAACAGTGGCACGCTGGCCAATGACGTTCTTTCCCTGCCTTCGTCTTTTGGTGAGGTTGAATCCAACCTCATCAGTAAAGATGAACTGGTGCTCCACTGCAGCCACTTCTAGGTCAAGGACTCTCTGAAACACACATGATACGTAATACAGACTTGGAGTGGTCACTATTGTGAAGCACAGTCAGAGTATGATTACTGTACAGCAATGAAATATGTATACTGTAATTTATACAGTGTTGAGAGTATGCATCAATTGTGGGATTGTATGGGACTCACTTGCACATAGTTATATCGCAGTTCTTTGACTCTTTCTGAACTGTGTTCAGATGGCACCCTGTAGACCTGCTTCATCCTCAGATTATTTCTGTGCAAGAGACGGTCCAGTGTTGATAAGCTTAACCTATCAATATTTTGAAATATGTTGTTGTTTTCTATTATTTTTCTTTTTCGTATTTCGTATTTGCCGTAATGTCACGGCGTTATTTTCTAGAACCATGTTTATGATTTCAGTCTCCTGTTCAGGAGACAGAAGACATTTCCGATCACCTTATGTTGGTAATCTTTCAGTTCTGCAATACAAATAGCATACTGTAAAATACTGTAAATAGGCTTACTGTGTAGGAATATAAAGTAGGAATACATTTCCCAAATACTTGAAACATACTTCACAGTATTTTCACAGTCTAAAGAACAGTCCACGGGCAATACTGTACTACAGTAATGTACTCATTGAGTACAGTGAGATATCTTACCTATTCTTATTTCGGAAAGTCCAGATGATGGATGCTACAGTGTACCTGCTCAAATTTGGCTGTACTTTTTGCCCAGCCTCCCTCATTGTTAGACCATGGTTGACCACATGGTCAACCAAAGTGGCTTTGATCTCATCAGAGATTACGTTCCTTGGCCTTCCTCGTCCTTGTCCTCCCTGTCCTCCTCCTCTTACTCTCACTCCTCTGGCTCTGCCTCTGTTTCCAACGTTGGCATCCATTGCTCCAAAACAGAAGTGCTCACCTGTTGCCCCTTTATAAAGCTCTGATTTCTAAATTGCAATTATGTGTGACAGGTGTTTACCCATGTGATGAGTTAGTATGCAAAGTAGGGAAACTGACTTACTGTAACAATTTTGAATGGCAGTGTGTTCCTTGTGAAAACAAGAGATTTTCTTCATCAAAATTGTGCCAAATGCAGAGAATTGTGTGTAGTGTTTTGAAGAAAGTGTGTTTTAAAACTGCAATTTGAGTATAAAGCAGGAATTGTGCTTGTAGTTTACCAGAATTGGTTCAGGGGGGTTAATGCATCAGTTACATGTTGTAGTCATTGTGTCTCAAGTACAAGTAATTGTGTGTAAACAACTAAAAAAAAATGTATTGGCCAAAACAAGGTTTATGATCTCTCTCTCCTGCTCCTGTGTAAAAATGTAACCCCTCCCTCCTTCGTGTTCTCAATGTTCAATCCTATGTAGGCCATACAAAATACATGTAGCTAACTGTAAAATGATACAGGAATAGATACCAAAACTTTTGATATACATAGTACATGCAGTATGCTATGGATTTTCTGTTGACAGAAGATAAGTTTTTGACCTGTGCTCTTGACAAAATGTCCAAACTGCAGATGCCACCATGAACCTGCTTAGGTTAAGCTGTACTTCCCTGTGTTAGTCTGTGGTTTATTACATGGTCGTGCACAAGTGTTGCATGAAATTTTTTAGACAGATTTGGTTGTCTTCTTCTTCTTTGAGCACGTCCAACTCCAGGTCTTCTTCTCCCTCTACCTCTGCATCTTCCTCCACCGAGTTCTCTCTGGATTCCTCCTTTCATCCACACTCACTCACTCACTCACTCACTCACTCACTCTCTCTCTCTCTCTCTCTCTCTCTCTCTCTCTCTCTCTCTCTTCCTCTGACACCGTCCATATTTGTTGAAAGCAGGTGACCTGTTGCCATTTTATAGTGCTTGTAAACCTGATTGGTGTGTCTATAATTATGCACCTGTTTGTGTGCACACCTGGTAGCCTTGTTTAACCAATTGTTTCATGGGTGTGTTCATTTGAAAGCCTTTGCTTTGATATTGCAAGGAAGTAACATTATGATCGATTTCACTGTCAAAGGTATATAAGTGTGTTTAGTGTTTTGCAAATCACTGTGTGTAGTGTTTTTCAAAAAGTGTGAAGCTGTTAATCTGCTTATAGTTGTACAAATCTGGGCTCGTGTTTTGCTGCTTGACTGTTTTGCTAATTGTGGAAAAGTTTAAATTTTACCGTGTAAGCAATCCCAAAAAAACTGTAATAAGATGTTGTGGCTGTTGAGCTGTCGCTTTATTTACTGATGATTAAAGATTCCTATGAGGGAGCCCAATCATGTGGATTCCGCTACCTCAATCAACTCATTCTTAATAGACTGCCATATGATTCGATGGAATTTCGTTAGTTTCATTGATAGGCTGATGTGTGCTGTTGATTAGTTTTATTTACAATAAAATAGTATATCCTAATTTCTTATTGTTTAGATTTTATTTGACGATAAATCAATATATTGTTTATATCACCCCAGCCCTATGACATAGTTTTTTTTTTTTTTGAATGAAACAATTTTGACACAGACCAGTTTTACCACACACATGTTTGTCTGTATTTGGACAGGTTTATGATCCCTGGTACACACATTTAAATACATGTAAATGAATTGACTATAACCTGTATTTTGGAGGGAATGTTTCTTAATTGCAAAATAAGATATTTTTTCAGGTGGAAATCAAACGTGTCCCATGACAATACAACATTGACTACTATACAACATTGACTACAATATAACATGGACTACTACACAACATTGACTACAATACAACATTTTGCTTCCCTTTCTGCATTATTTCTCGGGTTATTGGAAACCATGAACCTTCTTTAGTGTTTCAACTTGATTTTATTCTCTCATTGACACCTTGATGAGACATTGGGCATTTGAAGCTGTGTCCTTATGATATATTGTCTTGCTTGTACATCACTTTGAACTAAAGCATCTGCTAAATACATTTATGTAAATGTAGCTGAGTCACTTGATTTGACAGGTATGAGAAAATATTGTATATATAGTGAATAGTTAGTCTAGTTCCCCTTTCCAGAACTGTGTAATAGCTTACCCTAGCTAATATTTTCCAAAATGTAAGCATGCTAACATAGTAAGCATGCTAAATTTCAATGGCATAAATACAGCCTATATCATACATCTATACTCCTGTATCATAGTTGCTGTGGCCATTGCTTTATACTGACTGCTGTCTCACTTTGCTGCTTTCTCTCAGATAATGACATTTACAGACTCACTCCACAATATTTCAAAGCCTGTATAGCTGCTGTAGTTGAAATGAAGATCGGTTTACTGGTATTAGTGTGTGGAAGTGCAGGCGTTTAGTCTGTGAGCGGCATTGTGGAGTGGTGGCCTTGATGTGCCTAGGCAGGTCTGTCCAGGCCCATTCTGGCTGAGCTGGGTGAGGAGCAGAGGCTCATCTGAGGGTGGGCTGGGTGCTGGCAGGTTGTACATCAATGGTTGATTAGACAGACCCGGAGCTGAGTTGCTCAGCACACACTGTCACACAGATGAGAGGCAGCATGTGATGGCTGAGGATGTACAGGAAGCAGCCACACGGCTCATTAGGGATCTGTGCTACGTGTCAGACCCAGTTAGGAGCAGCTCCCTAATTGCACATGATGCACAGTGTGAGAGCTGCTGCTCCTTGAGGCTCATGTCCCACAGAAGGAACGAGGTGGCGTATGGACCAAGGCCTGACTTTGAAAGTGTATTGTAAGCAGATGCATGACTCAAGGCCTGACTGTGACGACGTATCATAGGCTGAAGTGTGTCTCAAGGCCTGACTGTGGCGGCTTATCGTAGGCTGGAGTGTAGTTCAAGGCCTGACTGTGACGGCGTATCGTAGGCTGGAGTGTGGTTCAAGGCCTGACTGTGACGGCGTATCG
>JAODJX010000039.1:17623855-17636487 GCA_026776945.1 Isichthys henryi | reverse complement strand
TCCACATCATTGCATTCAGTTTTTATTCACGATTTGTATAGTGTCCCAACTTTTTTGGAATCCGGTTTGTAGATTATTTACAATTGTACCGCAAATAATTTAATTTTGAAATTTAATGTTTTATGTTTATTTTAATAATTAAGTATATTAATAAAAACTAGATGTGAATTTAAGAACTGAAATGTTGGCTGTGCTGTGTTTACGTGCACTGTAACCGATGGCATTATGGAAGCTGCGTCTTGCTTTGTGCCTGTGTGTATTGGTGATGAGTGGTGAAGGGGCACCATTGGGACTCTTGCTAGGGCAATAAAATTGTCAGGAACAGCCCTATAGGCAATAGTCAGAACAACACAATAATGAGTAAGGATCAGTAGAGCAAGTACAATATGAAGTTTATAGTTCAGTGATCCCATAGACTAATTGAGAGGTGTTGCTAGTGCCTCTGGTGTTCAGTTAGGACACGGGCTGGTTGGTTATTGGCTCTGAGAGTGTTGACTGGAGGCTGGAGTAACTGTAAGCTGGTGTGTCATGTTTCAGTATCAATATCAATTTATTCCACTTAGTCAATTTTTCCAATATCATCATTAAGCCACAAACACCTACTGTTCTGTAATAGCTCTGAGAGAATTTATAAAACATTGAGCTCATCTCATTTGTATGAAAGGTTCTGAATTAAGAGCGTTGATGATGATCATAATGCTTATTATTATTATATTAATTTTATTTTTTTTCTTTGTCTTCCTGTTTTCCTCTGGGTAGTTCATGTCCTGACAAGGGACCTAAGATAATTAGCTCAGTATGATCTTCTGTACTTCTTGGGCTGGTTGGTGACCAGGTCGCTCTTTAGGGTCCTTTTTTATAGTGTCAAGAGCTCCAATCACTACTAGCACAACTCTGATCTTGGTGCCCCACATCCTGCTGATCTCAGTCTCCAGGGGGCATTCCACAAAGTTTGATTTCTTCATTAGCCAGACAACTTAAGTCAAATGTAATGATTGTCCAATAGGAGTGTCCCTTGCCTTTCCTCTGATTGCACAGTTATCACATTTGGCTTAAATTAACCTGCCTACTGTGAAATCTGGCTTTGTGGAACATCCCCCAGATCTTTGTATTTGCCCAGTTTTTTAGCTTCTTGATCAGCAGATGTTGTTTCTCCTTTTTGAAGTGGATAAGTGCATCTCAATCAATCTGTACTAACATGTCCCACATGATTATTGTAACACATTACTTGAAGCTTTCATCTATATCTATGCACTGTAGATAGCTTGATAATGCATTACAAATCTCCATAATGCAGTATAAGAATTAATAAAGCTTTACATCATCTTGTATTGACAGTCATAAGGAATTATAGCCTTGATTATAATGCTTCATCAGGTCCATCATCACAGCTGCTCTTAATCATTCCACCTGTTGTAAACTGTTCTTACAGTTTTGATTTTTGACGGTTTTTCTGAATTGTTAAAATGCATTTCCTAAAATCTTCTGTGCTTTTCTTAAAACCCTAAAATTGATGCTATACTCGCAAAATCTTTGACTCGTCTTGGAAAATCAAACAGTCTTCTCAAAACTATATTTTCAAACACTGTCGGTACACTACTGAGCAGTCATTACACGCGATAGCAAAAAATTTAAAACACTACCAGTCAAAACTGTTGTTGACGTAGAAAAACATTTACTGTAGATGTGGACTTTTGCATGTTGAGCTGCAAAATTGGAAACCAAAAGGCTACAGTAAAAAAATACCTAATAATAATAATTCAGTTATACTAAACCAATATGTAATTTTTGCAGCATTCAGTACTCCAGAAAAGTTACAGTAAGGAACAAAGTAAAAAATCCATATGAGAGGCATATTACAGTAAAATGTTGTGCAACTGCCAAGCCAGAGTCAAGGAAGAATATTCATTCTGTCTCATCACCATCTCAGGGCTGGATTAGGACAGAGAACCTTATCTACATCACAGGAAATGCTCTCCTTCGCTGGGCGATGCCGCAGGAATCCTGTATGTGAAATTCAGCCCACCTATGGCATTTGCACTCTCATCCAGCATGTATTCTGTGTTTTAGTCATTCTTTGGCTTCTTCTCATGTAAAAACATGTATCAACAGTTTTTGGGTATTTTGAGTAATTGTGTTTAAATGATGAGTACAGTGTGCTGGCTGTGCTTAACTTTTGCGACCTGTGCTTTCTGTTTTGCATCACCACGGTGTTCACCACGGTGCAAAATGTGTTCTGATAAATAAGAATGTGTTTTGAGTTTTTCAAAAAGGGTGACTCAGTTCTGCAAATTTTGTCTAACTAGGTGAGCTGCTTAAAGTTTTGCCAAACGAGTGACTGATTCAATAAATGAGTTTTGGCAGTTTTGTTTCAAAAATGAGGTTTAGTGTTTCAGGAATTCCAAAAATTTAGTTTGTATTTTCATATTATTTTCGAATTTCATTTGGAATTTAGTTTTCAGTGTGGTTTTATTAGTACATAAATATATATGTATATTTGTTTTTAATATATTTTGGTTTCAGTAATTTTATTTCTAGAGATAGACTGGAAGTTGTAGAGTTGTGTTATGTTGCTGATCTTTAGAGAATCCTACATGAATATACAGCGCACATGTACTAATGCCTTTAAAACTGGCAAAACATTCCTAATAATTAAAGACATTCAAATTATTGCAATCTTTTTTTATTTTTCATTTAGTTGCAGTTTGGTTTATTTGTGTATCATTTTATTTATGTTTTATGTTTTCTTATTTTAATTTTAGTTTTCATTGTAGATGATAATATGCACATGGATGGACCTCAGGGGGGTAGAGGAGAAAGCAGAATGTAAGTGCTAAAGACGTGGCTTCGGTCCAGCAGCAGGAGTGCGGCAGCAGAGCTCAGGCTGGCTGCATGTGCCCCTCCTGAGTCAGTGCCACTCAAAAGAAGAATAAACAACAAGATGCATACAGGCCAGTTCCTGCCGATCCCTGATAACAACCAGCACATTAAGTACGCAAATACTCATGTCCGTTTGATGTGCGCTTATCTGTGGAACTTTAAACACTAAATAAGTTCTTAAGCAAGATGAAATTCAGTAATTAATCTGCTATTTAATGAAAGTTTGCTTGACACATGCTGGCACTCCCTGGGTCTTTCATATCAATCAGGAACCAGCAGAAAACTCTCTATCTCTACAGCATGTGTGCTTTTCAAACAAGGCATTCTTCCTTAAATGCAGGCACTTAATTTTGCATGATTTAATTATGATGGTAATGATGACAACAATGACGATCCATAAGTCAATATTCCAGTACAGGGTTACCTGGGAAGTTTTCTTCTGCAAGGCTAGGACAAGTATAGTACTTAAGCTCACTAGAGAGATTTCCATTGTCTTTGACAGTCTAGAGGGTCGGCACTGCCTGGTTTAGCAGCAGTTGTCAGTTGGGAGTGAATCCTAAGATAGGTCTACGATTCTGGAGAGACAGAGCAGCTGGAATAATGTGAAACACAAAGACACTGCGGGATGACTGAGGAGTGTGTCTTGAGGTGGGCGGGACTGGAGGGTCACAGCCAGGTCATTGAAAGTCCATGAACTCAGAACACTTCTCAGTAGGAGAGGATAGGTCTCTGGAAGCTTGCCAGTCATGGCTGCTGTAAGACTGAGACATCTTTGCCAGTCTGGAGCTGAGGTGTGGGGTGGACAGATGTCATTTAAGCGAGTATTGGAGAATGGATAATCCTATACAGTATTTATGTGGTAAGGGCATTACTGTCACTAATCTGAACTATGTGACAGCAGATCTGACCAGAGAACCCGGGAGGCTGAGTTACTGACATTCCTAAGTGACTCTTTGGGGCTGCTAACGTGCTGCCATCTTTCTTCCCTCACACTAGTACTCGAGAAGTTGCACACCTTTTTCTCTGTTCAGAACTCTGAGTGCAGAGCAACACAGCAGTACAATGTCACTGATGTTCATATGTGTGCAAATTGGTAATAACGACATGCCAGACAGTGGCCCCAAATCATCAGCGTCTGCTGTTGTCAGATGGTGTCTCTTCCAGCGTCAAGACAGACGCCGGGGAGCAGGACGTGATTTTATCTCCAAGCTAACAACAAGGGCAAGAACCTGACCTTCTCAGCCCCCAGACTTGAGTCTGCTGATGGGAGAGTGTTAAAGCAGGTCCCCCCCTGGTCTTCAAGTGCCTTTTGTTAGATAATACCCACTAATAAATCTAGATCTACTAAATAGCCCATGAATAAAGGACATTTTGTCCTCGATGGCTGGGCGAAGATTTAGTGGCGGAGGCAGTGACGTCTCCTCAGAACTGCTACCAAGTGGTCACTGGATGAGATCTAAGAGGCATAAAAAGCCCACGGTAGTTCATTAAATTTCCGACATGGACATGGTGATGGAATTGATTTATGAAGGGCTGCTTCATATATTCACTCTGGCACTTACCTCGCTCATTCTTTATCTCCTTAAATGAGGAAGTAACAGGCCTTCGCTGCTCTTAGTGCCATGACAGGAGCGCTATTGTAATATTCACGAGCACTTAGAGACTAGTGATTTCTCTGTGTCACAAAGTTGTTTTATCACTCCTTTCCCTAGAGAAATAAAGCTTATGTCGCTGTAGTGAGAGTAAAAAAATTATGCTGGCATGTGTGAGGGCCCCAGGTTTGGACAGGACAGCAGTATCATGGCCTCAGTATTATGATCACTGCTAAACAATGGCTACATGATCTATATACTATGAAGATAACCCTGGCATGTGTGCCGCAGTGAGGCTGGACAGTGCAGCACCACCGTGGCCTCATTGTTATCACTGTTAAACAATGGCTGTATGATATATATCCTATAAAAAAGACTTTGAACTCTTCACCTCATGTCAGCTGTTAAAGAGAGAAATGTCTTCGTGCCAATCTTGTATTCTTTATCATTTATTATGATGCCAGGCTTCTTCATTCGGAGTTGCTTGCATAGCTCACTTTGTTTCTTTCTTATATAACCAGGAGGGACATATTTGCAAGTGGAGCAGAAAAACTCTTTTGTTCTGTGAAGTTTCTTCACAACTGTGTCATCTCATTTTCCACCTGTTGTTAGCTTGCCTATCAAAAAACGGGTTATTTACCTTTGGTTTTTCTACTCTCAGTATGTTGCTCATCAAAACTAAATCCATTTTGGTTAATTATCAACGTGTATTTCTCTGACTTCAAACATTTGTACGTTACACCTTATGAGAAATTTAACAAACATACTGGTCAACAACAGAAAATGGAACATTCAATATTGGAACTTTTTTTCCTGTCTTTTTTAATATATAATTGGATTTTATAAAGCACTTAGCATCATGTTTGTCGTGTGCAAATACTTTCGTTGACTTACTGGAAGGCCCCAACTTTTTCTATGCGTTGCTCCAGAAGTCCATTCATCTCTGCAGTTCCTTTGTGTGTATGTGAGTGTGTGACTGTGTGCTACATGCTTTTCATGAGTATGTGTCAATATGCTCTTGAGGAGTCTTTCAGTTCTGTGCAACTGTCCAGTTCACAGTCACCCCTCTAACACTTTTAAGGTAATGAATACATAATGAAAATGGACATTTGCTGTTGTTAATGACAGTTTTTCTCAGAACCTTATGAAAGTTAAGAGGACAAGAGCCCAGTAAAACATTTTCTATTTCACCTTTCATTGACTGGATAGTGTCATTAAACAAACAAGAACTGGATTTTTGTCTTGCAGTGTTGCAGTTCCAGCACTATACAACAGCACTAACAGTTTGTTCTCCTTTACCAGACCAAGCCAGTCTGGTTGTCTCATTGTAGCTTTTAGGGCAAGATCAGAAGACAAAACATGTCTTGTTTGCAGCTCAAACAGAAGCAGAAAGTTTGTGTTTAGTTGAGGTTACGTAGCTGATACAGGAGTGATTTTATTGCCCAAGGTGCCGCATATCTGCATCGCTTTCTTCGCCTGCAGTTCTGTGCTCGGCTTTTTACGCTGCAGCTGGCTTTCCTGCCCCTGCCAGTGCAGCAAAGCAGCCGGGCTCCCGCTGTAGCCCACAGGAGTGCTCAGACTGTCCAGTGACGCTGAGAAAACACTCAGTGAATAGAGGAGGCACAATGAGCTGGTGCTGCTTGGTGACTTGGACACTCAGTTAATGAGGTGGTTGTTGAAACTCTTGATGTGCTTCTTTGTGTGGATGAATATGCCTCTCCTTCATATTATCATGGTGCGGTCATTAATCACTCCTCTGACAAACACAGCACTTCTCAGCGGCCAACAACAGCCCGCATCACTGGCCTTCAGCCGTGCCAGCAACCTGTTGGACAGAAATATGTCTGTGTGTGTTCCTGAATGTGTGTTTGTGGGAAAGTCTGTGTGTGTGGGGGGGGTCATATATATATATATATATATATATATATATATATATGGGTGTGTGTGTGTGTTTGTGAGTGTGTATGTGAGTGTGTGTGTGTTTGTGAGTGTTCGTCTGTGGCTACTCAGTAATTTTGGTAGCAAATAGGATAGTTGTTCTAGATCTGCTTTGCTTTGCCTTCATCTAGATCCTTCAGTTTGGCTGCTTTTCATGATTTGCTGTTTTATGCTGGCCTGACCACAGAGGGCACTGCAGAGGGGTTTGACTGCACATATTACATAAACCACAAAGGGCGGGTGTGTATGCAGGTTTTTGGGGTAACCTGTAGGTCAGATGTTCAAACTGAGATGTGAGGACTCTTCAGCCAATCAGTCCTCTAATTAGTTATCTAATTAGGGAATTGCAGCGAAAACCCGCACACACACCGGCCCATTGTGGATAAGATTAGACACCCCTGACATAAACAAAACTCACTATGATCAGACATGAGCAGAGGTGGAGATTTCAAGTCCAGAGAGTACAAATCCAGACCAGGAGTTTGTTTCAACCAACCAGTTGAGAACTCTGTGACTGTAACTCTTTATACTGAACTGTTTGGTTGAAACAAAATCCTGGTCTGGGTTTGTATTCTCTGGACCTGAAATCTCCACCTCTAATCATGAACTTCTGAGGATGATAATCGAAATATGTCTCCATTTTCAGAGATTTAAGAAACTTCTGTTGTGCACATTAAGAACTGTGTTCCCATGGAAATGGTGATTGTATCTTTTTAAAGCTATTTAAATTCTTGATCATTACACATTTTCAAAGTTATAATAATTTCACCTCAGTCTCTCGCAGCTTATATCAGGTCATGTCAGTTTCAGTTGTTCTGAGTTTTTATATGACATTCAGTAAAAAGTGAGGTGTCTCTCTAGTGCTGTTTAAATGTTTTACAGCTGCTGTGCTGTTTAGATGTGTTGCTGATCTGGGGCAAATACAGCTTTGTCTGTTATTATCTAACAAAAGAGCATCAATAGCAAGTATGACAGCATGTGGTGGAACACAGAGGGACATGCTCACTGTGCAGATGAATATGTGCATCTATGCATGCGTGTCTCTCTGCACATTGTGTATTGACAGCGTGTCTGTGTGTGTAAGTGCAGTGCTTCTCAACTGGTTTAGCCCACATTAGCACCCACATTTTTCCTTGGTAACCAAGTTATATATGCACATACATATGTATGTACACACACACGCACACACGTAAACCCACACACAGTCAGGTAAATAAATCTTTATGGGGACCACTCAATCATTTCTATGGGAAAAATGCTAATGCTAACTATGAAAACCGTAGCCCCTACCCTGCCCTAACCATAACCATAAATAACCAAGCAAAATACAAGAGTTTTTGCATTTTTAGTTTTTTCATTGCAGTCACAGATTTTTAGGAAATTGAGTTTTATATTTTAAATTCAGGAAACTGGTCCCCATAAGGGAAAAAAACAGGTATTCATCACGTTGTGGGGACATTGTGTCCCCATACGGTAAGGTATACCCACCCACACACACACTCACGCACACACACACATACACATACCTACATACATATATCCATTATTCTTTAATCAGCTGCATTTCACAATGGGGGGTTCTAGTGTTTTTTTAACCACCCTGTTTGAAAATCAGTCCCAACCCACATTTAAATACACTGTGTTAATACTGTGTTTCATAATATAATTCAAAAACATATAATAATAATAATAATAACAACAACAACAACAACAACAACAACAACAATAATAATAATAATAATAATAATAATAATAATTGCAAAAATGTAAAAATTGTAAGGAATTAATAAGGTTTTAAGGTCCACACATATGTCTCCTATATTTTCAATAACTCTGGGGAATGGAGGAATCGATGTTTCATAACACTCAAAAGTTGAATTTAAAAGTATTAGTGCAGACAAATGTAACTCAAGTGATGGTTTGCTTGTTGAAATTCCACATCTCAAAGATTTCAAGCTGTAATTATGGCTTGTTAAAGAAGCATAGCTAACTTATGTCACAGATAACTTGGAGTTAGGAATCCAAGCTCAGGCTTTCCAACAAATCAATCAATCATTCCAGTCTTAAGCTCTTAACACATCCATTTGAACAAACAGCAAACGATGAACATACAGTGAAAAAATAATTCATCGCAGGTTTAGATCTACCTACTGAACATAATATTCTAGTTTGATCAACTTTCAGTACTTGAGTTATATTACCAACCACAACAATTTAACACATTTATGCAATGACTTCAATGATACTCAGTGTTTTCGCCACATTCCAGGACAGTCTCAGTGTTCAGCCTGGGTCCCATCATTATATCAGTAATGTCTGAAAGATTCGGATTAGTTTGGTTACAGACAAGGTTACAAAAGCCCTCCAGATTGCAACCACAAGGTCCAAGCGAGAGGATCATGGAGAGGGTGCTGTGATGTGGTTATGTGTGTAGACAGCTCCTCTATAGAGAGGGTGTATAATTTAATAAGCACAGTATATAATTTAAGATTCCTGGTAAACTAAATGACAGTTTAGCTCAATAGTCATCAATCTAGATGCAGTAAAGCTGCTGGGATCAGATGGTTAGCTTGTTAGATACCAAAGCTGAATAAAGCAGATTTAGAGGGATTTGATGTTGAAGTCTTACAGGGAAGTACATATGGACCTGATCAGAGAACAGTAGTTTGATGCTATTATTACAGCAGATCTGAAGCTTCGGCTCACTAGCTGCTCTCACACACATCTCAGTACTTTGGCACTGCTCCCCTTTCTGTTAAACATTTTCATTTGCCTCAATCCTTTCCACTTTTCTTTTTGCCCTCTTCTTTCCCCCTCTTCGCCATCCTCTCTTTTATTTGACTTTTTATTTCCTCATTCTATTTCAGTTTTTTTTTTTTCATTTAACTTCACATAGCTGCACAATTAACACTGTGCCTGGATGTAAGGGGTTAGAAAAGGAATCTGCCAGAGCTTTACAAAACTGTAAAAATTTTAACGTCATGCCTTCTAAAGGGCAAAATGAATCCTCTGTTCATTTTTGTTTGCAACTGGATACTTATTGGGATTTATCTGTGCGCTGTGTCCGTGCCAGAGCCTGCATGCAGCCGTGTTGTAACTGTGTGTAATTGAGATCTCGACGTGACAGCTCCGAAAGCGAGTAAATCACAATGTGCCGGCCAGCCCGTTGCAGGCTCGCCAGACCAGCAGCCGGCTGTGCGTCTGACTCTCATTATCAGCATGGTGAGCCGAGACGCGAGGCTGCCAGTTGCCACGCTGGAGTCTCTGATGACTCGCTTACAAGCTGCAAGTGGCCCATGTTACAGCTGTCAGCATGCCTCGAGGTCGCTCTTCCTTCATAAATGAATTTATCTTCCAGGTAGCTTAATATGTGATTTAATGTCATCTTTCTAATTTAGCCTTAGACAAATGTTCTACAGACATGCACTCTCAACTCGCATTAATTAATTGGTTACTGGGGTGGATATGAGCTAAACTGGAACTACATCATAGGATCATTTGTAGACTTTTTGACTACTATCAGTTCTGCATAATAAGATTTCCCAGTTACTAAGACTGAACATGCCTTCATTTGATCTGCATGTTGCAGAGCCTGTTGATTGTCTCGCATGCTCATACGTGCTTAATTCACAAATAGAACCAAGATGAGCTTCTGGGCAGTGAAAAAAGATTAAGATCTAACAGCTTTCCCTCATCTCTGCTGAGGTGTATGAGAACAGGTAATGATTAACACGACAGAAGAGGAAAGGGCCTGGGGCACTGCTCAAAAGCCACACGCACATTCAGGCACACACAGTGCAGTCTACAGGGCTGAAGGCACAGACAACACCTGGTGGAACTTGGAAAAATGTTGCCATTTTAACAATAAAAGCAACAGCACCTATGTCCCATTCATTGAGTCCTGACTGGCAATAGGGGCACTGATGTGTGATGAGGTGTGAGTGAGTGATCCCATGTAGGGCACATGTGTAGCTTTATTGGGACACATGGGAAGAGGTGGGCCTTGAATTTTCCTCAATGCGTAATCAGCTGCCTGTTGCCCATCGCTCATGCTCTTTAGCCTCATTCAGTTATAACTGACAAATTGCTACCAGCAGCAACTGGACACTCTTTGGATGGCAAAACACATTATAAATTTCCCTAATAAAACTATGGGACCTTGCATGTGAAAATGCAGGTATGAGAATGTGTGCTTAGCTGTGCATATGTGTGTTTATGTTTCTGTAAATGTGTGTGTGCTTCCTTGGGTGTGTGAGGGCACGTTGTCCTGTTCAATAAGGGTTAAACATAGCAGCCCTTGTTAATAGTGAACATAAAGAGTGAAGCTATATATAGAGCACGAATTGCTACAATTAGCTGTGACTTTCTCAGAAGTCATCCAACGGAGCATGCAGTCTTTCAGAGAGCCGATCACAGTGCCTGAGGGCCAGCAGCTACGCCACATGTCGCTGCTGTGAGAGCATTCTAACGTACTAATGAAATGCTTGGAGCTCGGAGGACTGTCCATTTAAAAGGCTAATTAAAATAATGAAGAAGGGAAAAGGATCTAGTGCCATGTCACTATTGATTAATTGATTCACGAGGAAGGGTTTACCTTGGTCTTGGGACAATTCACAAGGAGCAAATTGGACTCAACGATCAAAATACAGTGAATGATGATGACACCTTTCTGTGTCTCTGATGCCAGACAAACTCACTTACGGACTCACGCTGGCTGAAGAGTTATCTAAAAATGCGCACATACTTATCGAAGCACAGAAATCAATGAAAAAGCTGTATTTTAATGTGAACTGGAATGTATTCAGTGTGCTTTTAAGTCACATATTTGACAACATGTTTTTACATTATAATTTGCATTTTTTTTTTTTGCATAAAGTTTTGCAGTGCAGTGACTCTTATAGCAAACTCATAAATTGCCTCCTTTTTGTATATATCTGTAAATGCCCACAGGTATAATAAATGATGACATATGTGTTAAAACAGCACTTATGCTCCCAGCTAGGTTAGACTAGCAGTCATTTATAAATGGCAGCGTAATGATACCATTTAAGCACATAAAGCTCATAAAGAGGGATGAGGCCATACTAGGCCCTGCTGCTGTGGGTATGTCGGCTTTATTTCAGCTTTGGGGACAGTCTCTCTTTTAGAATTCTGATCTGGCCCCCTGTTTGCTTGTTTTTTTTTTTTTTCTTGACCAATCCCCAGCCAGCTGTTCTCCACCCAATCAGTCATGAACCATGTTTATATAATAATTAGTTTGATATGTTTTGTGTAGTAGAAATAACAGTTATATGTCATTATTTGCTATGGGAAAATTACAGAGTTACAAGTCAAGAGATGCTAAGGATTCTGGAACAAAACACACGCAGTACATTAAACATGCACAAGTATATATGTTTATTTTGGTCATCCTCATATGATATCCAGCTTCTTTTAAATTAATTGTATAACTGTAATTAGAGCACAAAGGTTGCACTTGACTGTTTTTTTTACTTACAATTTTTTCAGTTTGTATCTGTAGTCTATGGTGAGTATAATTTACAGATTCTGCTAAACCATCGGTACTTAATGTAAACAGCAACTGCTTGCGCTGCAGATTTTTTTCCAGTGTTCTAGTGTTTGTATTAATAAATATGATCAGTCACGGGTGGCATAATGGTTAGCACTGTTGCCTCAGACCTATGAGCCTGGCGTTTGAGTCTGTGTGTGGAGTTTGTGTGTTTTTCCTGTGTTGTTGTGGGGTTTCCTCTAGGTTGTCCTGTTTCCCATCACAGTCTAAAAATATGATGAGGTGAATTGTTGATGCTGAGATGTGTGTGTGCCCTGCGATAGGTTGGTATCCCATCGTGGATTGTTCCTTGCCTTGTACCTGTACCTTCTGGGATAAACCCTGGACCCCATGCAACCCTGAATGGGATGAGCAGATACAGGAATTGATGGTTGGATATAGTCAATTGTAGCTCTTGTCCAGTAAATAAAAACAAAGTAAATAAAAGGCTAGACTGAGTCATTGTCAAAATGTCTGTTTGGTGTAGACCTTTCTTGTAGTAAATAAGATTAAAAATACAAGAGATATTTTGAATATTTAACTTTCAAAATTAAGTGGAAACCACTTACACCTAATTTTAGAATTATGCAATTTTGTTAAGTAGGTTTTTAACTGCAGTGAATTCGGGGAGGAAGTTCATTGTCATTTTAAAGCTAATACAAAATCAGGCAAAA
>JAODJX010000039.1:17545528-17606961 GCA_026776945.1 Isichthys henryi | reverse complement strand
CCACCACCCCCCACCCCCCCCCCCCCCCCCCCCCCCCCACCCCCCCCCCCCCCCCCCCCCCCCCCGCGCCCCCCCCCCGGGCAGTGTAGGGGAGACCAATCATTACTGCAGCTCCTTCTATTGACCCTTTAGTGACCACGCATGACCTTTGAATTTACTGTCATGCTGTGTTTAGTTTTATAATTATATGTGACAGTTTTATAATGATATAATTTCACTCATTGTGATGGACTAGCATCCCATCCAGGCTATAATGTGCCTTTTGGCCTCTGCTTTTGTATACTGGCTCTGCACCTCCATAGCCCTGTCAACGTAAGCCATTATTGTTAACCTCCTAATAGTGTTCAGGCTGTTGGGGGAACTTTTGAAGGTGTCCTGGACATTCAGGCATTGTATTGTAACCAGACCATTTGAATGTTTAAGAAAGCTGGTTTGTTAAGGTTTTGAGCTGATCTCCACTGTCATTGTAAAACCAGCAAAGGGCCACAGTTATCTATACCTGAAGTGTGACAATCCATAGAGATTTTGGCTCTGCTCCATACTTGAAATCACCAGGGCTGAAATTGTGCCCTCAACAAAGCCATATCATTCCTTAATGTTGAACAATCGTAAGAGCAGAAAAAGTCCATATCGTTTTACATGGTGTTATTTATGAATATTCAGAAAAGCTGGTAGATGTTCTAAGAGTAAAACAAGGCAGCCTTAAATGTACAAATTGGTTTTTACTTTATTTATCATGCCTTTTCCTATTGGCCTTTAGAGTCATTAGTTTGAAGCTTTTCTTCTTTTACAATTTTTCTTGATTGCTCTGGCACATTTCTGAAATGACAATTAAACATTTGCAAACAATTGTTAATTGTCACATTTACAAACAAGTGTAATCCCCACACCGTAATGTTACTTCTGCACAGCAGGACATAATTTCTCATTGCTTCACACAAATTTCCAAACGTTTTAGTTCATATATGCAAATGGTTTTGTACAACTGTCATCATTTGGCACAATTTTCTGTTGTTTTAATCTTGTTGGTCAAAATAGATTAGATGTAGTTTTCCATTGTAATAATTTTACACCCAACACTATACATTCAAAATTATTCAAGAATATATTGTATAAATTGCAATGAAACATCAGTGTTGTATTTTTGGTGCCCACAGTAAGTGAGTTTGTTGAAATTTTGTTGTACATGTATTGCTAGTTTTTTGTTTTTTTGTTATATAGTGTCATCTAACTTTTTTGTTTGCTGTTGTACTGTGTCTTGAGATCTGAAAAATGATTACGAATGCTTTCCAGTGAACTTTACATACTGAAATGTACAGTAGAGCCTGGCAATGTTGAAACTGGTGTCTTTCATATGAATAATATCAGTTTAGTTAATGATTAATCATTGACAATGCGAAAGTGGGAAACAATTATCATTCAGAATTAAGGAGCTCAGGAGCATAATTATAGCAACATTTGGCAATATATCTAAGCATTTTTACTCTCATCGTTAAAACGGCACCAATTGTATTTTTCAATTTGGTGGCACTGATTAATTCATTGGTGGAATTATTTGCTTCTGAGACGTAAATTAATTGTTTTGGGTGAGTTATGCACATAAACTGTTCTGATGAATACAATTATATCGTGATGACCAGGGCGGATCTACAAGGGGTAAGAGGGGGCAGCTGCCCGGCCAAAGCCCCCCCGTACGCAGCTGCTCCACAAACATTAAGTAGTTAAAAGAGTAATCAAAAAAAAAAAAAAACTCAACCGTCACGACATCCATAAGCTGCTCAAATCTCTGAAAGAAATAGGACTTGGAGAGGTATGTCATAGTAAATGCAATCTTGGGTTAAATTAGTAGTGAACATGATCTATGCCAAAATAGCAAGGTATGTCTTGTATTCTAATGGAAATTCAACAATTAGAGTCCATTACTGTAATGTTAGCCAAAAGAAGGCTAAAGTTGCTCAATAAAAAGAGTTAAAGCCGTGATTTCTAGGAGAATTTTAGATTTAATGAGCAAGCTTTCATTTTAGTAAATATAAAAAGAGCTGCAAAACACTGGAATGTTTGAATCCATAATGTTTAAACAGTGGGTTAATTGCCAGTGGGGACTGTGGGGTGTGAGTGTTGCTATTCAGCTTGGAAATCACCTGTGCCAAATAACCATGGCATATGACCATCTGAGGAATGTAGCTGTTCTCAGCATTGAGAACCAATGTGCAACAACAATTTAGATGTTTGTGAAACGTTCTGCTGCACAGCACAACAACCATCGCCTTAAACGATGAGTATGTTTCATGAAAGGTGCCAAAGTAACCAGGAAAAACGATATTGCTGTCAGTGTGTTTGCAATTTCCACCCATCCATCCATTCTCCGCCATTAATCTGGTTTGTGGTATAATTACAAAATATCATTTAAATTGCTTATAATCATGCACTTGACAGCAAAAAGAAATGCTTGAATAGTGGATTCAGTGTGGATTTGGCTGCACTCTGAGTGAGCGTTGCCCCCCAAACATCAAAGAGTCAAGCCGTGTCCAGATTGCGATAAGAGCCAGCAGAAACCCGCAGTTGGCGCTACGTTCCCTCACTCGTCCTGCAGTGTCTGTTTGCATCCTGCATCTGCTCTGTTTGTCTGCTGTTTGCCTGTTCTATGAGTTTCATCCTGGTACTCCAGCTTCCACCCCCACAATCCAAGGATGCAGTTAGAGTAGTTGGTTTCTAAGTTGGTGATACCTCAGCACCACACTAGTAAAATTTTGCCAGTGGCTGGAGTGTCAATCCTGTCACCAGTCCCCTGAATTTTCCCTGAAAGTTGGAGGACTTGTTTGTAGGGCTGGATGTAGGTTAACATCATTCCCAAGACGAAGCAACTGCAACTTAAGGGCTTTGCTCAAAGGTCCGACACAGTAGGATCCGTCCTGGCATTCAAACCAGGAACCTTCTAATTGCTGGCACAGAACCCTAGCCTCAGATTCACCACTCCACCCAGGTTGGGCTGCTCAATTATGCCAAAAACCATAATTACAATTAATTTGGTCAGAACTGAGATTGCAATTATTTAACACCATTACTCATTGACTAAAAAAGTATGCATAATGCATTTACTGAACTTAAAGAAAAGTGTTTTTACATTTCTTTGGAGCATTTCTCAAAGGATATTTAACATTTGCAAAACAAAAAGTATAATCCCCACACCATAATGTCACTTCTGCACAGAAAAACATTATTTCTCATTGCTACACACAAATTTTCTTGGTGGTCAAAATAGATTATGTAGTTTCCCATTGTAATAATTTTACACCCAAAATTATATATGTGTGTGATCATTGTGTTAGTCATCGCAGCATTGTTTTGTTTTTGGTTCCCATGGTACATGATTGTGTTATTTTTGTATTGCCATTTTGCTAATTTTGTGTTACACAGTGCTGTGTGGCTTTTTTGTTTGCTGTTGAACAGTGTCTTCACACCTGAAATATACACATGAATGCTTTCTTTCAACAGTGAACTCTACATACTGTAACATGGAACTTAGAAAAGTTGAAACGGGTGTTTTTAACATGAATAAATATCAGTTTGCTAATGAAAAATGATCAGTCACTCACAATGAGAAAGTGTGAACCGACTATAATTCAGAATTGAGGAGCACAGGAGCATACTTACACAGACATTTTGACAGTATATCTAAGCAGTTTGACCTCATGGTTAAAATGATGCTGATTGTACTTTTCATTTTGGCAGCACTGACTAATTCATTGGTGGAATTATTTGTTTTTGAGACACAAGTTAATTGTTTCGGATAAGATACATGCTTTTGCAGCTAAGCCATAGTGTTGTACTATGTGCATTAACTGCTTGGAGAAATTTCTTATAATTCTGAGAATGTTAAATATGTTTCATGAAATGTGCCAAAACAGTTGAGAAAAACTGTAACAGTGACATTTCCTTGAACTCCACAAAGGGGCTGGAAAGGGGAGCCCTGGGTTTATAACATAAGACAAATCACTGCAAAACAAAATGTGGTAGAATAATCATTTTATCTCAATTATTTTGTTTTGATATTTGTAGGAATCTGTAATTGAAATGAAAATTTCACTAATTGCTCAGCCCTACTTTCAGGTGGCTGAAATGATACAATGGTCTTTCAAATTGTTTCAGCAGCTGCCAGATTTAAGGATTTAATTTGTTTTTGCACGTTGTTGCCTGTGTGTGTTTCTTTAAGTGTATTTGTCTCTCCCTGCTGACTTGTTTGCTCTTGTAGTTACTTGTGCATTTTTTTCAGCAGCTTTTAAAGTGTTTGTGCACTGATTATAGATAATTTGGGTACATTTTCATTTTCCCTTGCGTTTGATGAATTTAAGCATGTTCTTTTCAGAACGCTTTGCTTATTTTGAATCAATGTGGGTATATCTATGTCTGCAGTACAGTTAGTTTCAACAGTACTATCTTTCTTCACACTCCGCAATACCATTGGCCCTTTATGCAGATTGAACAGAGCATTAACTGGTGTGAATATCAGAACAGACAGTCACCCTTGTAAACTGAGTGTCGGAACAGAAATATGTCTGGTTCCAATTATGGCTGGTGGTGATGCTAAACTGGAGTGAATGGTGGGTGAATGGCTTGCAGGCTGTGGCTATGAATGGGCATGGTGAGGTGACACATCTCTTATGAGACTGAATTACAATGTGAGCACAGAAAAAAACCCTGGGCAAAAACAGGAGGGAGGATGTTCATAAAATCACTGACATATTCTGGCCCTTTTAAAAATGTGGATTCCACAGTTTCAATAAACATACTTTTCATACATTACTTTTTCTATTATTTCTGTCCCTATTTCTGACTGAAGCAAAGATTCGTTTTATGCCCCATGGGACCTAAATTTAACCCTTTTATTTCTTTAGATTATAAAAAAACGAATGAATAATACTGTCACTTTGCCGCAATTATAATGTAGACATGCTGTAAGAGATGTGCCCTTCTCTTGGCTGCATAACAATGGAAGATGGTTCTGGTGCCTGTTTGTAGCAGGCCTTGTAACAGATGCCTGCTCTGCAGTGCTGCCCCACTGCCAATCTAGGTTGTGTGCGGCCTCAGAACCGGGGCGTCTCCCGCACTCTGACTACAATCTATGATCTGAAAAGAAGGTATATCCTGCTGGTCCTTTCCCAAAAGTGTTACTTTTAAAGCATCTAGCTGCAGGAACACTCTGTAATCTCTATAGTACAGAGAGACAGGAGAGTACAGGAGAGTCTGTATGCCTCATGAACCCATCCCATTCTTTGGTGAGGTTTTTGCTTATTTGGCCTTTACATGAGCTGAGGAGGCACATGTGTGCAGTGACACATCCGATGGCCCTCTAGTTCACTCTGTTAAGTGGGCCAGATGCAAAAAATAAGAGGAAAAACAGAATGTGTGCAGCGTGTCATGAATGTAGACAGCAGACAGCTGTTGCAGCACAGAAGCACAAGCTGTGGCCAATAAAGAAACTAGCACCCACTGCACAGGAAAAATGGATCCTTTTACACTCATAAACCAAACGGGTGGCCCATCAGGACCAGCAGCCCGAGCCACTTGAGCAGCCAGATTATGTCCACTTGTCTTCCCCCTTAAGCAAACTGTATGATCTCTATCCTGACTTGCATCTTCAACAGCCACACAGAATGGGTGCTGAGATAAAGAGGAGACCTGCTCAGTTGGCTCTCAGTGGAATAGTTCATATCTGTCCTCTGTAATTGACTGATCCTTAGTGTATATTCAGAGCATGAGATTTATTGGACCACAATGAGAATTAACAATGCCTTATAATCTTCAGTACTTTCTGAGTATAGGAGAAAAACTCCCTGTTTGTAGGCGAGTGCAACCGTATGTATCCAGGTACAGGTTTTTCAAACTCCTTTGGGTTTTAAGGGTACCAGTGACCAGCCCTGGTTTGCAAGAGCTTTTGTGGTAAATTTGCAATGCTTAGTTTCTTTATGAAAGAAATAGAAATGTATTACTGTGAACCTACAGGAATATGGTTTTTGAGAACCAGGTTTGTTCACTTCTGGGTTAGGGTTATGTGTGTTTGTGCCCTACAGGTTCCACTTTGATTCTTATATCATCATGAAAATTAACACCTCTCCACAAGGATTTGTCATGTTCCTCACTCATCATGGAACAAGCAACTGCTTTGCCTTGGAGAACATCGGCCATAGAGGAACTCTCAGGGCATTTATATAAACACTGACTGTGTTTGGATTCCTGAGCTTCACAAGTCACTTTCTCCTTTCCATGTTCTCTCATTGCACCTCTGTGTTTGGGTCAGCCATCTGTCACACAGCCCTTAGTGACAGACCTGCTAGATCTTCCAAAGACCTGCTATCACAGGGATCCAGCTCTCCAGTTTTTCCCAGTTTGGGGGTGTCAGCCTCTCTCTTCCCTGCAGCAGCAGCCAGCTGTTCTGAGCTCAACTCTCCTCAGACCTGCTGTTCCAATGTCCTGCCACGCTGGTCCAAGTGCTGCCTCTGGCCCCTGGGTTAGGACTGAATCGAAAGACCCACATTCACATCCAGAGGGGCATCTTGCTAAATTCCAAACATTTGGGACCAAGCTAAGGCAGGGAGCAAGAGCAGGATGCTAGCTGTCTTTTCTGCTCAAGTCTTTAAATTGTTTCTGATTAATACTACATACCTTCATTTGTTGGTTCTGAAATTGCTCTGTGGTTTGCTGCCCTGCAAGCTGCGCTCCCAATTCAGCAAGATTTAATTTACTATATTTAATTATCCAAAGCAGTTTATTTACACATGCAGTATTGAATTGAAATTCTGTCTTAAATACCCTTTGTTCTTACCTTAACTGCCCACAGTAAATGCGTAGCTTAGTATGTGTACCCTGTATGTGTATTTTGATTGGAGTATTTTACTTTGTCCATCTGAGTAGTTATGAGCAGGCGAGGACCCTAAAGCTGACCGGAGAGGATTGCCCCTGGCTGAGCCCCTCCCACTCCACAGATCAGAGTTTTGTCTTTGGTGCATTTCCGCCACTCCCCAATAAGATAGCCAGGCCTCAGTGAGCAGGTCCAGCCGCTGGCTGCGAGTCTGTGAGCCTCTTGTCATGATGGACAAGGGAGGGGTTGTTAACTGGTCCGCTTGACAGATGAGCCCTTAAAAGAGCAGTTTTTCAACTTCAAACATTGCGCTGTAATGACTTGCTGCAGATCAACAGGATATTGTGCTGCATGCTTTGTGAGCCGAGGCCGTTTGTACGGGCCACCGCTACCGTGGGCCCATTAAAGCCTAAACCGCTACCAATGAACCTGTTTCCTGTACAAACCAGCTGCCTCTGAGGGGACTTTAAAAGTTACTGGTATTAATGGTGCAGAATCCCAGTAACGGTGCTCGGATTTATTCAAGGTCCTGTTTTGGCTCCACCGGCCCGATTGGAATGGTTAATTATGCATGATTAATGGAGTATTCTCCCCGCAGTGATATCTGTGACGGGACAAAGCTGTCGCAGGCTTGTCAGGGCGGATTGGAGCTGAATGAGTATTTATGTGATCACATGTGATGGGGCTCCTCTCTGCAGCCCCAGCCCTCATCAATCAAGGCCTGCTGCTCGCACTAGTGGGAAATTGGTCTATCAGCACGGCTGCTCCCACCTCTCTCCCCATTCAATCAGCCCCCAGGCTAAAATGCTTCTTTAGCTCTTACTTCTGACCAGCGCAAGGGTCATCGGGGAAAGTGGGGAGCGGGAGCCGAATCCATCCATTACGCCTCTTGTTTCTCTCAGTGGCAGCCGGACGCCAGGATTCTATTAGAGCAGCGTCTATTCAGTGTGGAGATTACAGCAGAGCCCGTTCCTCGGGAGCTCGTTCCTCAGAGCCCCCCCAGCTTGCCCCCACATCCGCTCATTCCCCAAACTCGCTTTCACCTCTGTCCTCTGTCTTTTGGCTATTATACTGCTTGTTTCTGTTTGTCGTTTCTTTTGAAGGCAAACATCCCAACAAACAGAACATCAACGCTTTGCTGGAAAGAGGCGAGAGTGAGGATGACAGCTATTTCTCTTATGCATGTATTATGGCATGTTAGTTAAACTTCATTCTTGCCGCCAAAAATACTTTTTCGTGTGGAGAATGGCTCATGGCGCTCATGAGCTCTCGTCAAGAGTACTATCGTTAGCTAACATATATTGCATCATAACTGCGAGGCAGCGTAAATTGCATCATAAATATGAGCCTACAGAGATTACATTTATGCCTTTCTCTTGTTCAAGAAGCTAATTTGTTTTCCCTCACAGAAGAGACTCTTAATTTACTTAATGCGTGTTAGCACTTGAGAGAGCGAGCGGGAATTCTGTGAAGGTCGTGACCCGGGGTGAATAGATGGGGGTCTTCCTGACAAAATGAAAGAGAGAGACAGGACTCTTGTCAAACAAACAGAAATTTAATATGTTGCATTCTACATGGATGTCCAGTGTGTGTACGTACTCTCAGGGCTTGATTACGTATAACTTCACTTCTTATAAACAGGCTCGGTGAACAAATTGCTCCCAGATAGAGGGTGAGGGATGCAAGACAGGTGGAATTTTCTCCTTGGCTGCTGACCGAGACCGGTTTTTTATTGTATGAGTGTGAGGTTGTTGGGGGTGGGGGGTGAGGAGGAGGGGGAGCTGAAAGGTTTCGGATAGTTTCTCATTCCTTGGACTTTTAGCCAGATGACAGGATGGTAAAGCCTGTTTAGGGTTGAGCAAAATTATGACCAATTTCCTGCAATTGAGAGTTTGTTACAAAGTGCTCTGTGCATTTTTACTTCAACTGTAGTGCTTGTTGTTGAGAGTAAATTACATCTCTGCTTTATACTATTTTAACTGCAATTGTCTACACTAATAGGCTGCTTTTTTGCACCAAGCTCCATCTAGTTTGAGATCAATTCCAATTTGAAGGTTGTTTGTAAGTTCTCCTGAAGAGCTAGAGGATTTCTGCAGTCCTCAGTGTCTCAGTGTGAGAGGAGACTCACCCCAGCAGCCAGGATCACTTGCCTCTCAGCATTGCTTTGCTCCAGGGCATGCACTGCCAGCATGGGCATTAAAAACCTCCGTCAGACATTGTGACTCTGGTCATAGTCCATCGCCGCTCCATCACTCCAGTCCAAGACGCACATCGATCCCTCTGTCTCGTGTGACACGGCAGCATGTCTGATTGATCCCCAGATCAGTCCTTCATATCACACAGTGCCATAAAAACTACAACAGTCATCATAAAACCTGATTTATCTTCAGCTGCCCCCCACCACTGGTTAGAATATTACTCCAAAAGTGTATTACATTAGAATGATTCGTCTAGTATTAGATAAACCCAGATCATGTCATTCAATCAAATCTGACTTTATAAATGTGATACCGTATGACCACTTTTAAAAACTGATGATTAGCCTTCCAGATAGCCAGAAGTTCATTTTGCCTTTCAGAGCATCTACAAGTAGGTCCAGACTTCAATCAAAACTGAGATAAATACTGTGAAGCATTTGAAGCAGTACTTTAGTGGAAGCTATTGTGAGTATTCTGAGTGCCTGTTACCATAGTTATTTTGACTTGATAAAACATGGAATTTTCTTTTTCAGATGCCCCCCCATCTATTTAGCATTATTTGGATACTGATGATGGTTTATAATCAGTATACAGTTACTAGAACACTTTCACAGAAGCTGTACTTATACTGGAATTATATTGTAATTGCCAACTGAATTGTTTACGAAGTAAACATACAGAAATTGTTTGATAAATTAAATTTAGAAAGCATTGTAAAAAATTTGCATTCATTTGTTAATGAATGTGTGTCATTTGTTATTGAACTTAAAGACCATCCTTTTATTTTTTTTAAAAAAAACCTTCAAACAGTGTCTCACAATTCTTATTAACTCTTAACTTCGCCGGGGGGGCGGGGGGTGTCCCAATGATGACTTTTACTGAGCGATACATTTTTCCGATTGGCCTGCATTCCTATCAGCCTACTGAGAAAATGCCTGGTATGCCAGATGTCCAGTCCAGCCCTGGATAATGGATAATGGTAGACAGATTTCTAAATGTGCTGCACACGATCGTTGTTAAATTACTCTTTAATAACCAATACATCCAGTCTTCTTTGCTAAAAGTAACTGGAGGTCAATGTATTATAACGATTATGATGTGCAGCATGGTACCCCGTACTGTTGTAGAAATGTCTTCCTATGAAACTTTGTTATTTTATATAAGGGGTCAAAGTTCTACCCCTGAAGTACCTGGTCTGGTGCAGGATCCATTGTGTGCCTCCCTGAAACATCCCCAGGAGAGAATGGAATCCCTATAGGGATATTTTCATTTTGGCATCTTACTTTCTATGAGACAAATATGCAGGTGAAAGTAAGCTTGGGGGGTCATAGTACTGGGTCAGACAGCATGCAGCACCCCTGCAGCTGGGGGTTAAGGGCCTTGCCCAGGGCCCATGGACATGTGACTGCTGTATTTTATCAAGGCTCTAACCAGTGATCTTCCGATCACAGACACAGAAGCTTGGCCCGCGGAGCCACACATCCATAACCATGTTTAGAAGCTACAAGCCCTGCCATCCCGTGGTTACACCGTGGATATATATAATTCTTACTTCTGAATTACTATATGATATGTTTCAATTTACCATAAATGTTAAATAAACTTTTAAATATTTCCACCGGACAAGAAATTAAATTTACAGTCTGCATGTTTGTGGAATATTCACAAGGAACAAATATCGCAATACACACAAATGAAAAGAAATATTATACAGATAAACACTCGGAGAGTAATAATGGCAATATGTGAAATCAGTCTGGCGATGTAGAGTTGTGATGTAGAGCTTTATGGATGCACCATAAGCACTCTAAAGAACACAATTTTTAGGTTTCTTTTCTGTGCTAAAGGGGTAATCCAGCTTTTTGAAACCACGCTTCGATTAAGTCTGTATGGGCCCCACCTCCACACAACACCAATTTGAATCCAAAAACTCACACACAAGCCAAATTTTATAAAGTCCCATACAACTCAAACAGCACATGAGCAGTACTCACACAACGGCAAAATGTATCTCATCACATCGCTTGCAGTATTGTAAAACTATTGCAATGCAAATCTATTGAGTTTTTATTAATTACAAAAAAGTACATGGAAATCTTGGAAACATTCAGTTGTATATGTGTGTCGGAATAAATTAAGGTGTTTCAAGATCATTAAGATTATTTATCTAATCTTACAGTCTGTTATAGGTTGGAATTCAATACACCAGACACACAGCTCATCAAAGACAGAAAGCTCAGTAACTGTAATACATGTGAAATACCGTGTTCTAATATCATAGCAAGTATGTTCCATTCCATTGTTTCTACATGAAAGCTCTCTTAAAGACAATATCTAGGAACATGTAAGAAGCAATTTGTTCACTCTGCTGCAGAAACCAACATGAGCAAATTAACCCCCACTCTCCACCCTTAAAACTCTAGGGGCTTGTTTAAGTTTCCAGCATGTTCCGCATGTAAGCTGGCCCAACTAAATTTATGTTTTTAAAATGTTACCTTTGACTCTCCAGCAGACTGTGTCTCACCCCTGGCCCCATACACTAGGCCCAGTGTGCCACGATGGCTAGGAGGAAGTGCTTGTTATGATCAGAGGGGCTCTGTGCTCTCAGCTCAGCCACAGTGGGCTTGCAGCCTTAAGGCTACTATACAAACACACACACACTGTAACAGCACAAACTAACAAAATCAATAAATACCACACTGTTACCAAATACTGATTTCCATCTTGAGTATAAGTGGCCCTCATAAAGGATACCCATGTTTAGTGTCTACTACATAAATAACTGCATATAAAATGCAGCTGAAGGTGGACATGCAACCTTGTGTATCTGTTCTTTTCTATTTGTAAATATAAATAAATCCTTAGATATTAAATCAAGTTTTCAACATTTTTTCTTTCATACCATTGTAAGCCTGGTTAAGTTCAATTTACTTATATTTGAGGAAACCAGTTGCCATAAAAAACTTGATTTAACTTAAAACTTAACCAGTTGCTTCAACTCAAATTCTTTTATAATAGTTATTCTACTTCTCAAGTATTCCACTCAATATACTCAGTTCAACACACTAAATTCCCAGTTAACTTTAAATCATTTGTAATAGATGACTTGCCCAATTACAGGATACCTTTGTTTTTTGTCACATTTGCTTCTCACATACTTTGCTATTTGTGACGATTTTTTATGTGACATCTAAGGCAGCACACTGCCTGCATCCTTTCTGGCTGATGGAGAAGGAACCGGTTTAGAGCTGGAACAGAGCAAATCTGTCAAGGGAAAGAGTGCACAGCAGCCGGGACAGAGCAGACAGTGCAGAAATGATGGGGTACTAATTCAGAAAACACACAGAGCCTCTGCTCAAAGGCCGCAGAATTTGTAGGAAATCATCTCTCTCCTGGAATGCCTGGCTGACCTCCGCAAATGAAAATAATCAAAAGTAATTAGAAGTGAGTTGGTCTGGTCCTGAGAGCCCAAGGCGGAGGGGAGGGGGGGTAAACATGGCGGGTGTGCTGCACTGCTGGGAAGGACTGGGTGGAGGCAGGGGTGCCCTGACCTTGTCCACATAAAGCTGTGATTTATGAAGTGCAGGGCAAAGCGACGGGGCTTCTGTCTTCTCCCGGAGAACCAAATTACTGAGGTGGAGATTAACATGCTAGCTACAGGCCTACTTCCAGACGAAGGAAATTTTTATTTACATTTTTCCCCTTTCATTTCCTCCCCTTTCTTTTAATGGTAATTGGCCGCAAGGAAACTCTCACTATAACGTGGATTTTTTTTTTATTTTTTTTTTTTTTGGAAAGCGAACTAGTTTTGCGTCCCCTCCGAGTTAAGTTAACTTTCTCACGGCACACGTTAAGTTTCAGAAAAAAATCTCATATAACGATGTTACACCAACGCAAATGTTTTAAGCAACATTAACTTAATTATCGGCTTTCCAAACACAGCCGATGTATTAAGAATGCTGTGACCGGTTTTAGTAGTTGCACTATACTTAATCACTATTATGCTGCTAAAAACGCAACATTGCTTTTCCCCAATATATTACTCTGGTTGTGTTAAAAAGGAAATGAAGGTAAAACGATCCTAAATTAAACCGGTACGCACAGAATACCGTTCATTTCCGGGAGTATTAATATTTGAGAATTGTGGTGTGGCAGTTGCGCATAAATTATAGTTGCTGAAATGTGTACAGGCTTAAAATAAGAATGTAGCCTATCTTTCACAAACTGTGATCAATATAAGCACAACACGCATCGCCTTTACCAAATAAACAAATGTGAGAAATTGATGACAGAAACTTAATTTCCATTATATCTTAAATGGAATTCCGTTATAATTAATTTCCTTTCCTTATCAATTTCTCTTGTAAACTTCAACCGAACAAGCAATCGTTCGTGTGGTGTTTGTCTGTACGAGTACTAGTATATAACCAGTTAAACTATTTGCTGTAAACTGGACATTTTTTTAACAGTGGTTTAAAACAATGTAGCTCCATTTATAGTTTTATTAATCAATCACGATGTCGGTTAATGCTGTCGACTAGTCTTTGTAGGAATTCTGTATTATGTGTTGAAATGCAAATTTACAATGTACGAGCAAAATGGCACAAATAAAAATATCTTAGAAATCCTCATTATTAATTGTATGTTTTTTAAAACGTATTTTAAATTTAGTTGTATTTATCATTATCATTATTTGTATCTCTATAGTATTTAAAAAAATTTATATGTTTTATTTTCACGTAAATTTATATATAGGGTTATATATTACGCGACGAAACACTTTACACTTCTATAAGTGGTGAATAAATGGTTGTTGAAAGACAGTTCAAGAGGTACAATACAGCATGCTCGAATATTCTTTTCTTCTGTTTTTAGATAGGCCTATGTCTTTCCAAAAAGATATTTTCGCATAAATACAAGTTACTCCTTAGTGTTTTGCTTTGCAAACTTTTAAACATCCATGCATAATGCAGAAAAACGTATGATTTTGATTGTCCATGTAAAAGTTTTAGTCAGTTCAGAACGCCATCTCCTGACAGACGGTTGAAGTGCAGGTACGTCTATTGACTGCAAAGGTTTCGATCACTTTTGCCCTAATTTACCTCGACTTGGTTCTGATACCACATTCCCTTTTGTTTATTCACCAACGTTTCCTTCTTTTCAGTAAGGACTCGGGAGTCCATCAAAAACCTCAATCAGATCCACGGAGCCCGAGCAATCACCTTCCCAGATTACTTGTATTTAATACACAATGCATCATAAAACAAATCCCTCATCCTGACAGGAAGAAAATAGAACAGCTCATAGCTCGAGCTTATCCCAATTTATGGCTAAATTAAAAAGGGTTTCAACAATGGACAAGTCCAAGAGAGGCAGGAAATCAATGGCCGGCGAACCGGGGTCTCTTTTTGGTTCTCAAGCAGCGCGGTGTATGGGAATCTCACTCGAGGTCCGGCTTCTTTACACATAATTTTTCCTGTCCTTCCTACGTTTGCTCTGCGATTTTGTAAAACAATGGACATTATCTGAACTAGAAGTTCAATGTCATAGATAGCGGGCCACGGAGACATATTAATCATAATCGCATCGCATTAACCCTGCTCTCCCCCTGAGGTTGTGAGAAAGGAACTCACACTATCCTGCTTATAAATTACATTCCACAGTTAAACAAAGTAACTTATTTTTTAAATATTTCTTTAGTATCAATACTATCGCATGTGTGGTCATGAATTTGTAATTAAAAACATTTTTAACAGCATGCATTTAATACGTTATTTAACGCTTCGTTTTTAACAGAACGGTAACAGCTGAGAAAAAAATTCGGACTACAAATTTATAATTGGTCTTTTAAATTTCTCTATATCATTGAATAAATAATATCCCTGATGTACAATTTAATGCAAATGCGTGTCTTGAAGCAGCAGAGATATAGCGCTCCCTTCAAAGCAGGTGCAACGTCGGTCACATCAGAACATTTTGAATTGACGCTGGCAGAAAATATACGGAATATTAAAGTTGTTTTTCGTCATACAATAAATACATTTCCCTCATGCAAAAAGGTAATGAAAAGAATTCGCCGTTCTTTCAAATAACTGTTAAGATGAAACTTTTCGATATTCATAAATTATTTGATATAGCTCATCAATCCAATAAACGGTTTTGAATAAGCTAGTAAAAAGAAAGAATACAAAAAGTTTGACTTGGGAGTACTGGTTAGTTTTATCTGAATAATATTAGGGGCTGGTGCATTTCTTGTCAGTCTAACAGGACCTCGTTTTCCCGACCTTTCTCTGACCTTTTCTCCAAGCAGGCTGCTGTCGCTTTAAAAAAATACTGAGGGGAGCGTCGTTCAACTTCCGATCGCAGACAGGCGAGATACCCTGACTGCCTTGCATGGTATGGATGAGAGACCGAGATTCCCTTTAAAGAGACACTCTGTGAAACAGAAGCGCATCATATAGACGCCGGGAGATTCCGTCTTCTCTCTGTCACCTTATCAAAAAGGGAAAGTATAGCAATCCTGCCCTTCAAGCGGAAACCGGACGATTTTTTTTCGAGGAACAGACAGGGTGGTTTTTTGCATTACAAGTTGGAAAAATTAATAGTACTTAATGGATTAACACGATGTCAAACTGACAAAAATAGAGAAGCTGAGGGACAGTATCAGGAGTTTGCAAAGAAAAGATATAAACATCCATTTTTAAAAAACTTTTTTGAGGGTTTTTTTTGAGTATATAGGACAATGTACTGTTTGGACGCAATAAACGGCTGTTAGAATAACATTTTATCATTTATGATGTTGATGATTTTTATCCTTTTCCACCCAAACTGAAGTTCTGGGAAATTTGACGATATTCCGTGCATTTTTGTATTTCGATTTTCAAAAAGCATATATTACGGTAGGACAAAGTTTTTATTGCCTATTCGTTTTAAAAGTTCATAGGCACTGGATACTTTTATGAATACCGCATCGCATATAATTTTATTGTTGCATTAAGAGCAATAAAATGGCATGACAGTTTTGACTGCTATGTGCGGAGATTCAGGAGTTTTCTCCGCATCAGTGTTTAGGTGAGTTTTTTTTTCTTTTCTTTTCTTTTCTTTTCTTTTCTTTTTTGCTCGAAAATCATGGCTGTAGTTATTTTAGCTAACTCACTACTTCCCGATCTAACTTGCTGTAGAATCGTCTTGATTAATCCTATGGGGAAAAGTTAAGACCATGTTAGTCGTTATTTTATAATGTAAACAGCCTCGCATAATATTTTTGTGGGAATGCGCTGTATGTATGTTATATAAATGTAATGCTTCTCGTGGAAAAACCAATACGTTTCCTTTTAAGGTTATATTTTTCATCTTACGCGTTCTCCCTAATATATTTAAGTATGGTAAATTTACCTTTAAAGATTTAAAAAAGTAAAACTAAATGCAATAGACGCTTAATTTCTTCATAGCTTAGTTTGCTGTATTATTCAGGTAAATTCATAAAACCAAAAATCATAATTATATAACTTATATTAATACATTATATATTAAAACCATTTATTTAGAAAACCCATACTTATACTTTATTATTTTATTTTAAAACGTAGGCCTATTGACTATTTAATAATTTAATAACTGAATTTGTTCGTTAATTTTTAAATCAACAATCTATAGAAGGTATGGATAATTTATTGGAAAGAATTGCCTAGGCCTACGTAAATCCAAACAGTAAACTCTAAAATAAATTATGATTAAAAAATAGAAAGAAATATAATATTTTGTATTGCAGTAATTCTATGAATTGACTCCTTGAAAAGGACTTGACACCCATGTTACAGTCAGTTCAGGGATTATGTAAACTGTGCCAGCACTTTTGGCCTCTTTTCGATTCGTGGTAAGTGCCTTTTAATCCAGCACAATGTCGTAATTATAACTTCCTTTTGGTGGTAAACTTTCTAACATAAGGTTGACAATATCAATGCTGAAGTGAATCTAATTTAACAATATATGCAGGAAAAAACATTTCAAGATGTTCCATGTCAATTATTTAAACAAAAATACATATTTTTTCAATAAATTTCAAACTGATTTACAGAAATTTGCAGTGTAGTTCTGTCCATTGTAGTGCATTGTGCACATTGTTCGATCAGTGTTTTAAAATAAACTTTTATAATTACTCTAGTTTAACAAGAATGAAGCATTTTTTATTTTTAAATATTTGAATGGTTTCGTTTAAAGAATTCTCAGTAAACCATCATAAAATAAAAAATATACATGTATACATAAATTACACAGTGTGTGTGTGTGTGTTTCTGTGTACACATACTTTCAGAGAGCGAGTTTACATATTTGTCTGGGTGTTTTTCTATGTTTTTTGCATCTGGATGCAGACTCCTGCCATGTACCTCCAGTTTCTCCATGGGAGGTACAGGTTCTCTCCATGAATGCTTCAGGTTAAGATAGAGATCAGCAGGGTGATCTTTGCCTCAACCCCTCTCTTCTCTCTCCTCTCTGTGTGTGCAGAATTCAGATGAGTCAGGCCATGTGAAGTTCTGCGTGGATGCCAGCGGCTCTGATACCAGGAGCTGGCTCCAAAACATCCAGTTTGCTCCGCTGGCCCACCAGCACAACCTGAAGCTGTGCCAAGTAGATGATCAGGTATGTGGAGCACAGCGATGTGACCGGTGGCCGCGGCCTGCCGCGTCGTACCTGCCGCCTCTTGCCTGCCGCCTCTTGCCTGCCTCAGTGCAGTACAGAGCTGCTGTTTTGATCTGGCTGCCTGATACCTTCCCCCCCAGCAGCCCGCCATGTGCGTATCGCTCTGTTTGTTTTCGGTAATTGTGTCTTGGCTTTAGTGTGAAGGACCACAGGAGCAGCTTCCAAAGAGCTAGCTATGCTGATACTTACAGCACTCGTCCTACACTTACGTAATAAACTCTGAGCTATCCCGGCAAAGTTAGATTCTTGAGCGCCTTAGTTCATGGGGGTTTCTCCTTTGACTGGTGAGCCTGCCTTCAGGAGGCAAACTTTGGGTGTTTTTCTGAGGAAGTCACAGTCTTATCAACACTTTATGTGGGAATTTTCACAATCCAGTTGCCAGTTGTCATTTCATCTAGAAAAAAAGATTCATTCATTCATTATGGAAGTTTTAGAATCAAATTTAATCAAAGTCTACAATATTTTTGTTATATATAAGAAAATAAGGAAGTGTGACTTTTACACCTTTTAATAATATTTTAGAAAATCATGTAATAATATTAAGCAGGTTAAATACCAGTTTTGACTTATTTTCAACTAAAATTATTTTACTAAATGGCATAAAGTAAAATTTCACCTGAGGCTGTAATTGTAATTTTGAAATTAGGACTAAAATGAACAGTGGCTTCATCAGTGTGGTGGAACATATTACAATGTCTATCACATAACATAATGACAGTTCTGCATCTTTTCTATTAATATACATATTTAATAATATTATTAAGTTATAACAATTATTTGGACTATACAATCTCATTATGTATAATGCAGCATAATCACATAAATATTTATGTTAATATCAATGCCAATTAAATTAATAGCGTACTGTATATTACTGAACATTTCTGAATATGGTTTATTATTAAAGATGCCTTGTCAGCAAACTTTAAAAAATATGTACATTGACAGTAATGACAGTAGCAGCATTTATTACAGAATTGTGAAAGACAGTCAGTTAAACATAGTTTAGCACCTGATGTGTATACAGTACTCACAAAGCTTTTCGAGTATGTACTATATTATTCTTCAAATATTTTTACTTTCTGTGTGCTTGCAAGTCATTTGAACAACCATGGGACCAGTGTAAGAAAGTGTAACTCCTCAAGTCATGAGCTCTCATTTATACTTGAATCAGATCAAAAATGTAACCAGTTTGCTAATTACTCATAACAAATTTCTTTCCACAGCCATTGTTTTCTCCCACTGAGGGCAGGTCATTCTCCATTGATCTGAGACCATATTAAACATTGTATTATACAAATGTTTATCTTATCAATAAGTACAATGCATGTAATGAGTCTGTTTTCCATTGAGTGAAATTTTTAAAAAGATCTAAAATTTATCTTACAAAATTTACAATGGATTTGGGTTGTTCAGAGAAGAGAGAGAAATGGGATTAGAAAAAAGTAGAGGCCATTTAAAAAGAGAAGAGATTTGTCACCTGTCATTGTCTTGAAACAGCACAGGGACTGTGTCCAGCATGCACAGTGTAGGAGGCCTAGTGTCTGGAAATAAGAACACAGCTCCGTACGCTCAGTTCAGTCATAACAAAGGAAATTATTAAATGTTCTAGATAATTGTGATTTTCTTTGAATAAGGTTGAATTCTGTGTGAAAAACTGTTTTTGGTTTTCATTTACGCAGTAGTTAAATGTGTTTATTTGGCTTTTTGGGGCAGTCTGCAGTCACAGGTGGTGATGACTGTAATTTCCAGGTGCCATTAATGGTAACATCAGCACTGTTTATTTTGTTTTTTGTGTGTCAGCATGTCATACCGTGACAAACTCATGGCTGGTTCCAGATCAACTCCCAGAAGTTTGCTCTGTTTAATTATGTTGCTTCTTGGGTCAATGAATCCTTGATAAACAGTAAAAGCCATCCTAAAATTTTAGTTTTGTTGAAAAAGTACATTTATACAATACCAGACAAAAATCTTGAAACACCTACTGAAAATCATTTATTTATCAGTATGATAATGACCCGGAGCACACCTCAAGGCTATGTTAGTACTGTATTATCTTGTGAACAAGGAAAGAGATGGAGTGCCGTGACAGGCCACCTGGCCCCCATAATCCCCAGATCTGAACCCAATAGAGCTGCTTTGGGATGAGTTGGATCAAAGAGTAAAAGCAAGGTAGCCAATTTGTGCCCAGAACTTGCAGAAACTCCTCCTGGAGAAACATTCCAGGTCACTATAACAGGAAGCTGGTTGAAAGGATGCAGAGTCTGCAATGCTGACATAGATGCAAAAGGGGGCTGTTTTGAACAGTGTAAACTTTGACAAATATCTGAGATATTGAACGCTTAACTTGGTTGTTGCAATATTATGTATTACTTACTGCTTCAAGGCCTTTTACTATAAGGTGAATACTGTAGGTGAAATAGAGACCACTGCGTCAAAAACATGTGTGTCCAGACTTTTGACTGGTACTGTATATTCTGTGAGAGCACCGCTTCCTTTTGCAAGAAGACATGCTGTTAATTGCCCATAGTATGTGATTATAGTTGTGACTGTGTTTTATGTGTTTTCCCTACAATGTAGTGGAATCCCATCCAGGGTGTTTCCCCAACTCTGTGCTGCCTGGGACAGACTCCAGACATCCCACTACCCTGTACTGGGTAGGAGACTGGAAAGGATACAGACAGACAGATGGAATATTGAGATAGAAACCATTCCCCTCAATTACTTATCATTAGGCAATAGTGGAAATAATGATGACCAGATGATATTTTGAAGACAGTATTACTTCGTGACATATGCTGCACGATGTTGTGTTGTAACTACAGCTCAGTCTAGCAGTTTATTGCTTAAAATTTACACTCAAACTGTTGGGGCCATTTTGCCCCACAGCAGAGTTGTGGGATGATAATTGTGCCATATATATTCAGACCAGTGATTCTAGAGACTAATAAAGGAATTAATGAGGAAAGTGGGACATTTAAGAACAAACTATAGGTCATAGGAGCATAAGACCCCTGACTTTTTAAGCCTTTTTGTACAGGTGAGTATAAGTGTCAGTATTCCTGCTGTTGGAAAATTGGAAAAGACTAAAGTTTCCAGTAGCAATATCCTCTTTTTCTCGTGGTTTTCTTGTAGCTAATCTTCAGAATTTTATTGTAAACATGATTTTATACATTGGAGCATCCTTTTAAACATCTAAGGTCAATTCACTAACATCAGCGTTAGCAGTGAGGTCATACAGTCCATTCCCAGATTTGCTGCCTCGCTGGTCCTTTCTAGACTGCTTTCCGAACTACTGCGCTTCATTTGCATCGAGCATATATCATACTCTCCAAAGAGGCACACAGAAACTCCCTGACTTTCCCTCACCTTCTTTTTATTGTTTGATAGTCATATTATTTCAGTGAGTTCATGTAAAAGGTGAAAATGTCTGGGCTATCTGTAATCTGCAGGAAAGAGCTCAGACCTCTGTTCTCAGGTCCTGCTCAGTTCCCTGCATTCTTTCTAAAACAATAGGGCACCATTTTATCCCCAGGACTGCAGTAACCGACGTTTGTGTTCCAGCAGAGATGATGTCATGCAGAGGCATTCAACAGTTCAATTTGAACTGTCTTCAAGGATAATGCCTCTTTAACCTTTGTGTTTCCGAGAAGCCACAGTCATGTTCTAATAACTCACAATCCAAATGTCAGCACTTTGCTAGACAGGAAACTAATAAGTTAAACCTTCAAGCAGTGCCAAAAATCATTGGTTTTCAATTGTTTCAAGAGTACTATTGTGTTTGCAAGGGAAGTTGAGCGATCTCATAGCTGCTGTGTTATTCCACACATATCTGTGGAAGCATTAACACAGTGTGGCTTTGGGGTGTACTTTTGAATGTGCTCATTTCTCACAGAAGCACTGTTATTCAATAAATGTTTTACAGTACTGATGAGTTTAATCGAAAATCATCAATGTTCCTTATCTCTTCTTGTAGTTGTATATGCATCTGTGTGAGGGTCAGAGAGGGAAGACAGAGAATTGGGGAGATGGGAAATGTGTTATGCATTGCTGTCTATAATTGTTGATTGTTTTTTATTTGCTTCTGATTGGCAGATATTTTATAGAGTTACACGCGACGTTCAAGCTGGTGAGGAGCTACTACTTTTCATGAAGGCAGAGGAATATTCACACGAGGCCATGGCACCTGACATTCATGGTCAGTTTCATTAATCTCAGTAACAGAGCAATCATCTTGCATTTAGACACCAAATTCACACACATGTACAGTGTGTTTTACATTGTCTGTTGTCACAGAGGAAAGGCAGTATCGTTGTGAGGACTGTGACCAGAACTTTGAGTCCAGGACAGAGCTGCTGGATCACCAGAAACAGCCATGTGGGACGCCACTCTCTAGCTTCTCTTTACCCAACCAGGGGGATGCTTCCTGTAGCCCTCAGGAGTACAGGGACTGTGATCAGGAGTTGCCAGACATGCAGAGGTGAGCAACAATGTCAGTGGATATTTGTCCAAAGATCTCTTTCATTTTTCAGACAGCATGAATTATTCAGTTTTTATAAATTTGGGAATAATCTCGAAGTTTTAGACTTTTGAAATAATGATATAATAAATGCAGTATCATGACATTAGATGTAGAATGTTATATGAGAATTGATGTTTCCTGTCCTTTAGTCTGGAGACACATGCCCTGGCCAGTGCGGAGGAACGGGAATACAAATGTGACCAGTGCCCTAAAGCCTTTAACTGGAAATCCAATCTGATTCGGCATCAGATGTCACATGATAGCGGCAAGCACTACGAGTGTGAAAACTGCTCAAAGGTACAGTGAAGACTTTAACTGAAATTATCAAGCAGTTTGTTTGGTGTTTTCTCATAGTTCTTAGAGATTATTGGTTTATTTTCATGCAGTGTGCTTAAGCACATTTGAAGGCTGCTGTCGCTGTTGACATTCCTGCAGGTATGAATGTTTTTGAATGTCTGTTTGTTTGCGGAGGTTCAGGAGGGTGACCCTCCCATTTGGTCTCTCATCCCTCCCCAGCAGGTGTTCACAGACCCCAGTAACCTACAGAGACACATCCGCTCGCAGCACGTGGGGGCACGCGCACACGCCTGCCCCGACTGCGGCAAGACTTTCGCCACATCGTCGGGCCTCAAGCAGCACAAGCACATCCACAGTAGTGTCAAGCCCTTCATATGTAAGTCAGTCAGAATCTTCATATGTAAGTCTGCACTCTTTTCTAGCTCCATTGAGAGCAATTTTGTGCAATAGCCTTGTTGTAAACTGTTAATAATTGAATTTATTATTGAAAGTAAATTAATTCTTACTAATTAATTATGATAAAAATATGTATTTTACAAAATTGCATCCACTGGCATTGTCTTCATCTTAAAATGATTTGTAATGATGAAGAATAATTAAAAAAATAATTTAGCAAAATTATATTTTGCAGTGGCTATCCTAAAGCCTGTAATTTGATTCTACTTTGCAGGATTGTGCAGTTAATTCCTAGATGGTTTGAATGTTAAAAATCAGCATGGATTTTCATCAGTAGAGTATGTGTGAGAGTATTAATTTTTAAAGGAACAAAGGCAGATTGGACATACAATGACTGATACCCAATTCTACCCAGACTCCCTCAGAATTCCAGACTATCCAAACACACAACGATCTCCATGTTGATCTACATACATCACCCTGCTAACCATTCCTTCATAATGCTCTGAGTGATGTTGCTCAGCTTATAAGTATCAGTACCGCCAAATAGCAACCATATGTAAGCCTTCAATATACTTAAAATAGGACTCAATTGAAGGTAATCAGCAGAAAATATGGAGCCATAACTACCAACTAATGGCTGAGCTAAGCAGCCACCACACACTAAACAGATGTCCATAAGCGTTTAAGGGCCTGCAAGAATGTCTGCCCTGCTCCAGCACTACGTTAGCTTGTTGAACACAACCTGCTACCAGATTACGTTGTGTTCAACCAAAAGAAATTGAATCAAATGCTTAGATATAATCCTTTATTTAAGTTAGAACAGATTTTTATTTGCTACTTTGAGAAATATGCCGTGATGTAAAGCTGCGGTCTTTGGGAATCTCCAGAGCACTTTGGTGCAGCTCGCAGCATGTCTGTCCCTCACTACTGCTCAGAGATTTACTGCAAGATGTTACAATAAAACACACACATCACGCAGTCCGTGGTGTCAGGCCTGTCTCCAGAGACAACAAAACGATAACAGCGATCAATCCCAAAGACGCCTTTTCATATTTCATCTTTCCTAAATATTCCAATGAAAAGCAATCATTAATATATATTGCAGTTCATAGGTAAGCCACTTTATTTATGTTTTTTTATCCCTTGTCTTGAACCAGGAGTTATATACAATTATATATTGCATGATTATATAATATTTATGGTGAGCTAAGCTGGTAATTAAAATGCTTGATAAATAGGATGTGACAGAACGGAGCGTACAGTGGTATGATGTATAACGCCCAGCAGGCTGTGCTATAGGGCACTAAAACAGAATGCGTGACCAGCTGCAGGGGGTGCAGTGCCAGGCACATTTGTGGGTGTGGGCAGGCTGGGTGGCCCCTTAGGGGTCACGGTGCCATGGGACATGACAGGTACTGTAAAGGGAAGCGCCAGACAGGACTTCAGTCTATGGGAACCAGTCCTGCAGGATAGCATTCATTCAACTCAGCTTCCTCCTCCTTCTTAAAATAGATCCATTGTGTTGCATGTCTTTGTGTCTCCATCTCTGGGAATGTCTAGTATCTTGCGGTGCATCACTGGCTCTGTCCATTTCTCACCATGTTGGTCTTTCTAGCCCATAACTGGCAGTCATTTTGAGCAAATCACCTGATGAACATCATAACATGGACAGGAAATTATAGGTGGCCGTCTTGTGCGACAGCATATTAAATGCAATCAAAAAGACAAATACCAACAAAATGTCTTTGTCTTCTTGTATATGTGAACCTTAATGTAGAGATATGCATTATTAGGGGAACTTTTACTTTGATGTGTGGGTAGAAATAATGTTGAATGAGGTAAAAAAGAACATATAAACATATAAAAACATATAACACAAAAATATTGAAAAATTTACTCTATATATCAAAAGATGTAAATTTGCAGGCAGTTTCTTGTCAACTCAAAAATATTTGGCAGACCTACTTCAAACTTTAGAGGCAGGTATGGATGACGAACTGGAAGTAATTAAATTCCGAGACAGATTGCCCCAAAATTGCAGCAGCACCACTTAGTGGCAGCAAAGGAAAGGGTGACAGCAGATGACCTTTCACCTTGTAAATGGGATGAATCAAAAAGTATTCGGTGGATTTTATTACTGTTTCACAAAAACATCATATGGATGAAGTTATACGCCGATATCATTTTAAGGAAAATTATCCGAAAATGAAGCAGTATCACTGTGTGGCAGCAAAGGATGAAAACAGCACCTGTAGAAGACAGTAACTTAGAAAGTATTCTCCAGATCTTTTACAAACTTTGCAGATACGTTACATGGGCGAAGATTTGAAAGTGGTCAAATTCTAAGACAAATCAAACCAAAATTGAAGCAATAGCATTTAGTGGCAACAAAGGGAAGGGTGATTTCGATAAGATACTTAACCTTGTGAACAGGATAACTCATTTCGATATTATTACTCTACATACTTTATTTGATATTTGTTGGATCTTATTGCCACTTCATAAAATCATTACATGGATGAAAATCTACATGTAATAGGCTAGAGACAAATCACCCAAAATTGAAACAGCAATGAGAGGAGAAGGCAGAGGCTGTAAAGGGAGGTTTGAAGGCTAAGTTGGGCTTTTATGGCCTTTCAATAGAGATAAGCCTGTCAGGTAGCTTTGGGTGGTATCACAACAATATTTTTGTAATACTGTATATTCATTTGGTGAAACTTATCATGGGATAAGATAGTAAGCATGCCACATGCATGCATGCTTATCTTAACTAGTCAAGCATTAAAATAAACATATGTTTAGTTCCAAAGTTACAATGCCAATATAACAACTATTTTTTTGTTTTCTAGTGTTTTGTTTTCACAACTGAGGGATCTGGTACACTAGTCATAGTGCAAAAGAGGAAAAAATAGAATATAAATATTTTAAATTACAAAAAATATAAACTATAAATTACATTTTCAGACATGGACATTAGAACATAAACAAAGGAGTACAGGGAACCACCTAACTGGTGTGTAAAGATTCTGCAAATTAGCATGTAAGTGAAATGTGCAATAAATGAAAAGATGTAGTTTCAGAGTTACATGTCATAGCTAGAATTCACAGCACACATTTATTGGCTTTCACATTTCCAGGTGATATATTGTGCTTCTGAGGACAGTGCTTCTAGAAATAGTAGAGGTTGGGGAGTGTGGGATGAGATAACGGATTAGATAGACAGAGCAGGATACTGGGCAACAGAATGCTGTCATTCCGACAGCCCCCTTATCTACTTATTGTTTAAACTCATTATTACTTTCAACTAAAGTGTGTTTCTAAATTTCTGTCTCTTAGCTCGTGCTGTGTGCTGCTTGTATGATTTATGACGGCTGTAGAACATTGAAACCCTGATAGGTCAAATAGTGTAATTCCTACAATAAAAATACAACAAACCTACAGCTCCTATTTTGTGTCAGACTCAGGGCCTATGTACGTTACATAACCCAATAATTCCCAATCCGATCCTCAGGGACCCACAGACAGTGAGCTGTCTGGGAGAGAGCTGGTACGGAGCAGAAATGTAGACCGTCTGTGGGAACCCAAGGACTGAGTTGGGAAACACTGCCCTAGTCTGATTTCTTTTAATGAACTGGTTCACCTTAATCAGCTTTACATGAAAGATGGCTGACAGGACTTGTTGCTCTGGACCAATATCTGTGCTGTGTGTGATGGGGATTTGTCTGTCTCCGTGTCCACTGCAGGTGAGGTGTGTCACAAGTCCTACACACAGTTCTCAAACCTGTGCCGCCACAAGCGGATGCATGCCGACTGCCGGACACAGATTAAGTGCAAGGATTGCGGCCAGATGTTCAGCACCACATCCTCACTCAACAAGCATCGTCGTTTCTGTGAGGGGAAGAACCATTTTGCTACAGGAGGCCTATTTCCGCAGGGGATGTCACTCCAGGGTGCCACCGCAATGGACAAAGCAGGAATTGCTGGGATGACTCACGGTAGCCATGGACTGGCAGACTACTTTGGGACTAACAGACACCATAGCAGCCTGACATTCCCCACGGCTCCCAGCTTTCCTTTTAGCTTCCCTGGCCTTTTCCCCTCTGGGCTGTACCACCGACCTCCACTCATTCCCAGTACATCCCCAGTGAAGGGGCCATCAGGTTTGGAACACCCAGGTAACAACCCCTTAATACCGTCACTGCACCAGTGTCCAGGTGACCGGGACTTGATCAAAGCACTAGATAAAGAGTCCCCTCTTGAGCCATCTAAGGTCACGAAACTCCAGATGGAGGCATCCTCTGAGCCAAGGTGTGCCACTAAACTGAGTGACCAATCAGAGAGCAGTGACCTGGATGATGTCAGCACCCCGAGTGGCAGTGATTTGGAGACCACATCTGGCTCAGAACTTGAGAGTGACCTGGAGAGTGACCGAGAAAGGACTCGGGACAATGGCAAAGTGACAAAGAGAAAGTCTGGAAGCCCCCAAACCCTGCCCTTAGTTAATAACAACAACAAGGATTTCATCGGCAACAGCCTCTTTCCGCAGACTTTGGACGAGCACACAGCTGTTTCTGGTGCAGTCAATGACTCCATCAAGGCCATCGCTTCAATCGCAGAGAAATACTTTGGATCTACAGGGCTCACTGGACTGCAAGACAAAAAGGTGGGTGCATTGCCATACCCAACCATGTTCCCCCTTCCCTTCTTCCCAGGCTTTTCACCACCCCTCTACCCTTTCCCTGAGAGAGACCTGCAACCATCCACTCTAAAGGGAGAGTCGCAGTCTCCCCCGGCCGAGGCCAAGAAAGGCCAAAGCAGGAACTCTGATTCACCGTTTGACCTCACCACCAAACGCAAGGAGGAGAAACTCACTCCCTTTCCATCCTCAAAGCCTGACGTGTCACAAACAGCCAGTCAGGACCAGCCGCTGGATCTAAGCATGGGCAGCAGGAGTCGCAATGGACCTGGCGTGACAGACCCAGACTCAAAGAAGAACCACATGTTTGGAGAGCAGAAGGCAGAGACGGAATCACAGAAAGCAGACTCCTCATTGCAACATGCTCGGCCCACGCCCTTCTTCATGGACCCCATTTACAGGTAATATGAATCCTCAGCACCAAGCTACAGAAGCTAATCAAAGCGGAGGTGTGTGGCTCATCCTCTTTGCCTGTGATTGGAAGGTTACCATTCAAACATAGCCTCAGCAGAATAGTCCCATGGCTGTGGGCCCTTGAGGAAGGCCCTTAACCCCCAGCTCCACAGGTGCCATAGGTGAATGCCCATTGCTGTGAATTTCCCCACAGAAATCAATAATGTATCCTTATTTTTGTTATGTTACATTGAATGAAATGATTACATTCTGCATTTTTCACGAAATAGCACACTGAAGAGTGTGTTCTTGTGTTGTTACATGCCAATAAGAGCTAACAGAATTCTAATATTAGCAGGGTTGAAAAGAGGAAGATCAGTGATCCGTTTGAGGCTCTCAAGGAGAAGTACATGCGGCCAGGTCCCGGATTCCTCTTTCACCCACAGGTATGTGGTGAGCTCCATCACTGGTGTCATTCCTCCCAGACACAATCAATTTTCAGTTGCTCCTAAAGACCCTATGCAAATTTCAAGGCAATTCAACTACTGTAGATTACACTGATTTCAGAAAAAAAACAGTTTAGGGAAGGGAGTTTGGATGCATGTGGATACTTGGTATTATGCCTTTTTCAATTTAGTCTCTTCAATCACAGAATACTGAGAAATTTTCCCCAAAAAGCACCTTTAATGACCTGGTTCTCTCTCATGTGGAATCGTGTGTGTGACTGGATTAGAGAATCAGAACATCTACTTTAGAAAAGGAGACGATATGGTGACATATTGGTGGCATCCCCTGGCGGGCCCAGTCACGCTTCTGTACAGTGATTGATTTGTATAGATGTACAGGTCACTTTAGAACAAAGACGAAAGACAATTTTAACTTTTAAGATGAAATAGGAGAATAAGAGAATAAACTGAGGTAAAGAATTATAGATTATGGGGCATCAGACTGAGTGACCTGCCACTCATTTACACAGTACGTCAGGTTCCTGTAAGAGTTTGAGTTAACATTTTGTCTGTTATCGCTGCATATTCTCACAGAGCATAAGAACAGAAAAATAAACACTTCAGCCTGTATTAAAAACCTGGGGTGAGTTTCCCGAAGCCTTCTTAACGCTACTTTGTTCGTAAATTCTATGTTAAAGGATAGAACTTACAAATGACGTAATGTTAAGGAGGCTTCAGGAAACTCACCTCTGATCACTCACCTCCTTACTTACACAGACCATCTGTCATGATTTCTCCCCTCCTGAAACTCCACCATATAATATCTTTGCTATAAATGCAGGTTTATTCTAACTATTATATGTCTTTGTTCTATTTCCAGTTTCGTATGCCTGACCAGAGGACCTGGGTAAGTTGCTTTGAGCACAGAGATCTTGCTCATATGCTTCAGAATTAAAACTCTCCAGCCATGTCTGCAAATAAGTAATGCATGACCCCTGTTAGATTGATGCAGTATTTGATATATATTACTACAATGCATCAGAAACCTTTACCATACAGCATGCTGCTGTTCTGTTAGAATTGGCCTGGTGTGCTATATGTTTGTGTATTTTATTTTTATATATATATATACGCACACACACCCCCCAAATAAATACGCTTATGCATTATGCATTGGCAATTAAATTCTGAATGCACTTTAAGTAACCTAGACAAAGAAAAAACTTTGCAACTTTCATCCATTCCATTGTCCAATAGGTTTCATGTGCACTTGTCACATAATCAAATGCAGCTGAGAATAAGGCTGCTCTACAACTGACCCTCATTACTGTACATACGTATGTTCGCCAATTTGAAAACTGCCCTGTAGTAAAAAGACAAGATCATAAACAAATTTTTGAAAAGGAACATTTAAGAAAAAATAGTTGATCCTGAACCAACAACCTACTGCAATGGGGAGGAAAAAAGAAAGCAAATATGGTAAACGGACAGTACAGTGATGATTATCTGAAATATGAATTCACATTCCTGTTGAATACCAATAATCAATGGTGTGCCCTGGGATAATTACTTTATAAAAGTGCCGTGGCAAAAAAATGGCTGAGGAAACACTGGTTTAGGCAAGAATATCGTTTCCATACATACACTGACAGTCAAAGAGTTTTGAATATTTTGACTTTGTCGTGATTTATTACACTTTATGAGCAATCAATTCCACTTGCAAAACAAAGGCCCAAGATGGCAAGTAATGCTACAAATGACAAATACTGAAATGTAGCAAATAGAGGCTATACCTAAGACCTCTGCAAATAGACACCTTTCACACTCAGTTTATCTTTCTGAAACTTCACTGAAACACTGCTGAAGAAGGGCCCCCAAATGATCTGAACTAGTTGGCCCTGTAGCCTTGACCTTTCAATCCTTTTTATCCCAGACTAGTCCAATGGGGTTAAGGTCAGGTGACTGTGCAGGCTAGGCCATCACTTTCACAGGTGACTGTGCAGGCCTGGTCATCACTTTCACAGGTCACTGTGCAGGCCAGCCCATCACTTTCACAGGTCACTGTGCAGGCCAACTCATCACTTTCACATGTGACTGTGCAGGCCAGGCCATCACTTTCCCTGTTCCTTCATCTTCCTTCTTCAGATGGTTTGGCCAAGGATATTTCAATGAGCACATGCTAAAATATGGGTTTTTGAAATGCATTTCAACATCAGTGTAGATTTGTAAATATGTATGGTATAATAGCCTCTTTTAATGCAGACGCTGAGGCTAATACTGCTCTTCCATCACCTCACATGGTGGAGGACCAGAGGGGTCAAACTCATTATGTTTATCAGTGTCACAGACATGGCACTGAAGAATGACGGAATGAGCACTCTGATGACTGCTGTAGATAATGGAGCCTGCTGATAACATTAATAGTATTTGCTTTTTTGGGAGGGAAGCTAAACGAAAGGGTGGAAATGTGGCCCTGCTCCGCATCACTTCCATGGTAATGGCCTCTCAAGACAGGAGTGGGAGGTGGAGTGCTGTGTTCTAATTGTCTCTTTGGAAATTAAGGGGTAATGGTGTTTTTGCAGTGAAGGGGGTTCCTATTTCAGACATCTGGTTGCAGATAAAATCAACAATGCATCTTGCTAATTTCCCAACACTCAGCCTCACTGTCATTTAAAGAAAGCCAATCAGCAGCACAGTCTGCCGAGACACTGGAACGTAAACATGCAGTTAACCAGAGTGCCTGGACATATACTTGTGCAAATGCTTATTTGTGTCTCAATCCTTACCTGCCTATTACTGCATGGCCTTAGGAAAAAACCCTACATTTTAAAACAAGTTGGTTATCATGAAGGCTCACGAAAGGCAAAACATGCAAAAAAAAAAATGCACATTGATGAAAATTGTGACCTATCAACTGGAACACACGTTTACAAGGTTTAATGCGTCAACATTAAGCATAATATCACAGCATATCCTACACAAAGAATGTATAGATAAATTGACTCTTTATTTTAGTTTGCTTTAGAAAAAAGATAATACATAATTTGACATAGGTCCAGTGATAAGACAATTTGATATTGATATTCTTTACCAATTGGGCAGAAAATTGATTTACATGTAGTGACCTAGGCTCATGATGAACAAAGGTGCTTAGGGTTGCAGAAATAGCCATTCTCTCATGGCATGTGGAACAGTGGGAGTAACATCACTATTTTGTAAAGATGAACAGAACAACCAGCAGAAGTTTTCTTGTCACAGAAACAGGTAAAGCAGTTAATCAAGGAGCTGAACAGCGAACCAGTGAATGGGCTCATTGCTTCGGCTTGGAGTTACAGTGTCAGGTCTTCAGCACACTGAGGACAGCTGACAGGTTTAATACTGCTAATGTTTGCATGAATAATGGCATATACTGAAAAGCAGAAATAAACTATATTTTACTCAAGTCCATAAAGAGGGCAATGAAACATATATTGCATGTTTTTAAGAAATATGAAAGCATTTCATTTTGATCTAGATAGCTATAGTGCTTCAATGCAGAAACAGTCTGATTCATGCTCCTGGCACCAGCTTAATCACCGCCTCACAATCAAATGGAGTTGACATGCCACATCCTCTGTGGGCACTAGTGCAAGCTCTCGGCTGCTGGGTTTTGACCGTCAAGGCAGTCAGGAACTTTACACTCCACTGTCATTTCTAATCAGCTTCTTCTCGCTGGGGTTATCAGTCATGGATCAGATTTCCTTCCCAGCCTCTTGCATGGCCCGTAGAGGAGCACATGGGGCTGGGGGGGGGGTTGCGGTGATGGAGTGCCGTGCCGGAAGCGACGGCCCGGATCACTGCTGATTTGTGACTGTATTAAACAAGAAAATACAAAAAAAATTCAATACACACAAAGTAATGCAAATTTGTATCCTCTGGAAAAGAATGTAGGTAGAGCTGAGTAGAGCTGATGGGGGACTGGCAGGCTGGGGCCTTCAGGGAGGCTCCCCTCTCCGCCCAGTGATATCATTATTACCCGTGTCTGGCCCTTGATCAGTAATGTCAACATCTTTCATATTGACGAATGTGCTGTCCGCTCGCATTGTGCAGGGAATGGTTTACAGCCCGCCAGTGATTATGAATCACACCGCAGCTCAGCCACTCTCCACCCAGCACCGGGCACATTCCCCCTTGACAACTATATGCATCTACACTTTCCTCAGAGGACTCTCACCATATTGGATGAAAGACTTTTAGCAAATTGGCAGTGCTTTCTGTGTTTCTGTGGGAGCATGTGCGTGAACGCGCTGCTTGTGAATAGAAGGGCTCCATAGTAGCTTCGCTGGGCAATATCAGCCGTCAGCCATACCAAAAAAGGCTTTCCTCTTACCCCAAAATTTATGAAAATTAATTAACATTTAATGCAGATTTTATTACACAGTATCTACAAAGGTTACATGTGCAGGGCTATTAGGGTGTGCTGTGAAGGCTATAATCACATTCAATCAAAATTTAAAAAAACTAATTTAAATAAAAGTTTACCTCTGAGAGGGCACCAGATCACAGATTAGTGTCTGCAAGAATAACAGAGTTTATATGTAGTGCCGATCTAAGTCAGAACAAAAGAGAAATAGACGACCATATGATGACATTCTAGTGTATAACACAGCAAATACACACACGTGAGTATAACTGCAAGTTAAACAACATAATCATAAACACAGCTGTAAAAAGAAGCACAATAGGGCCATTTTCCTGCACAGTATGCTTTTCTTGTTTGTAGCAACCAATTGGACTCTCTTTTCCTTCCAGATGTCAGCCATAGAGAACATGGCAGAGAAACTGGAGACGTTTAACTCCCTCAAACCAGAAGCCGGTGACCTCATGCGTTCTGTCCCATCCGTTTTTGACTTCAGGGCCCCCCCAAGTACCATCCCAGACACCCTGTTGCGTAAGGGCAAGGAACGCTACACATGCAGGTAATGACAGGGTTAATAAAAGACTTAATTAGTGACTTAATTACTTGGGGGCTAAATGGGAGCTGCACTCCAGTCCTGCATAACTCAAGTATTTACACACTGACGTTTTCCTGATCACATGATTGATATGCTTCATGAGCTTGGGGGCTGCATTTCATGTGTTCCTGTCTGATTTCCCCACTCATGACCCAGTCAGCATTTATTCTTCTAAGTATTTTCCTTCTGGACAATAGGATTCTAATATGGTGTAGAATACTCATATTCTTTCAATGGGAGCACAGCATAAAGAGAGCAAGCAACTTCATGCATGAAGAATGGTTCACAATTACTCACAAAAAAAACAAAATTTGTTCGTATTTGCATGTATTAATTTCCTGCCATAGCCTTACTCTAATAGTATATTATGGCAACTGAAAGCATTTTGGAAAATCTGCAAAACAATTATGTTCATTATGACTGATCACACATAATTCTAACACTTAGAATGTATTGTATATATTAATTAAAGTTAATCTTCTGAGTACTTTTATAGTAATTTGTGGGTTACCATGGATGCCCAATATATTCATTATTGAAAGTGCTGTCTATCTTGCAATTTTGTTTATGCCATAAAATTTGCCCTAACTATCAGATACTGTGGAAAGATATTCCCACGCTCTGCTAACCTGACGCGACACCTGAGGACACACACAGGGGAGCAACCATACAGGTACGGTGCTCACAGACAAACACATTCAGACATCATCAATGGCTTTACGTTCATCAGGGATAAACAGTAGGAATAAAGAAAATAAATACTGAAAATATTGGTATGAATATGATCGCACATTGCTCAACCATTAAAAATATATACTTATTTTAAGCAATGGCATTATCTTCTGTCAAAGTAGTTAATCCACAAAATCTCAAACGCTCTCAGATTGAGGCCATATCCATGTGATGCTGTGGAGAAGGGCAGCTTCCTGCGCATTCCCCACCTTAAAAGGAGAAATTCAAGCCAGTCCAGCTGCAGTGGAAATTGTGTTTGGGGCTCCCAGTTCACATGTTCAAGGGTTGCACCCCCATGACAGGGCCTCATGCCTCACTCCATAAGCACAAATAAGTTCCTTTTTTTAGTAGTAGAGTAATCCATTAGTATCTACTCTGCATAGAGGTTGTCCCAGAGCATGTTGTCCATGCCTAGGAGAGCATTCTCAAATTATTCTGTGTGTTGTTCTATACGGTTAAAAAGCTTGAAACAATTATCATTCTGTTAAATAATTTGCACAGTGAAAAATGGTTGTCATAGCCAGGGTGACTAGAGGGGGATTGAAGTCTGGGGAAGGAAGTTGGGTGAAAAATTGGGGTGATGAGGGCTGTGGGCAATAATCCAGGACCAGCAGTTGGAATAATTATTTTCTGTTTGAGGGAAATCTAAAAGACAAGTACAGTATAATCCCAGGGGAGCCCCATTGGCCACAGGGCATAAACATGGATACCTCTGTTACTGGTGTGATAGACTAAACCACACATGTTGGCAAGGAATTAAAGATCTCTTCTGTTTATTGCAATTTTTGGGGAGATAGCAGAGGTTCCTAAGGGAAAGTCAATTGTGCAAGTTAATTCCAGAAGAAGAAAAGATGTAATCATTGTGTATAATTTTGCATGAAGAAACTTGGCTTTGTGTCTAATTTCAGAGAGTTAGAACAAAATTTGTTGCATGCTTGTTTTGAAAGCAAAGAATGTAATTTCTTTGTCCTGGCTAAAGATGAGAGGAGCCTGTTTTTTTACCTTCAGCAGATTTTCCATCATATCTTGAGAAAGCCAAGGAATAAGTCTGTGTCTGTGTACATTTGTGTGCATACATGTTGACATGCGGCCATGCATCTGCATTAACGCTATGATGTCACACCATGACCCCATATCTATCTGCACAGGTGTAAATACTGCGACCGGTCCTTCAGCATTTCATCCAACCTACAGCGGCACATCCGCAACATCCACAACAAGGAGAAGCCTTTTAAATGTCACCTGTGTGACCGATGCTTTGGCCAGCAAACCAACCTGGATCGCCATCTGAAGAAGCATGAGAACGGGAACCTCTCAGGTAAACGCTGTACTCTGGTGCAACTGCATAATATCTGCAGCCTTGCATACTCATAGACTATTCACCATTTCATTAATATTTCATTGCAAACTCACCCTAGCTGCACTTAAGCCTAATCATCTCTTCAACAGTATGTATGTTTGTAATGTGCTACATGCCTCAAAAAAGTGTCTGATAAATAAAGGTATATGTAAATGTAAGAGTAGTGTTCGATGGGTAAGATAATTTGTATTGTTACAGATTGGAGCTCAGTTTAATTGAATGTCCTAGGTGTATGCAGAGTATGTAAGAGATATATGTGACCCATCACCATGAAATGAGTCTTAAGTCGCACTGGTAGAAATACACCCATAAGACTCATTTCGTGGTTTTACTGTTTTACCAAGTAAATCGAATGGTTGAAATGGTGCAGCACATTGTCTCTATATTGCAATAAAAGAGTCAACCATTTATTATATTCATTCAGATATATGCGAACACCCAGTGTGCAAATTCAAAGGTGAAAATGTGCTACAGCCAGTATCCTGTTTCTTGAAAAACATTTCAGACCCCAGATTTAATATCCTTTTCATTTTGCTAGGCACGGCCATGTCGTCTCCCCAGTCTGAGCTGGACAGTAGCAGTGCTATCCTGGATGACAAAGAGGACTCGTACTTCACTGAAATACGAAACTTCATTGGCAACACGGGCCAGAACCAGCCATCCCCCGAGCAATCAGAGGAAGGGTGAATATTGTCACCTTTAGTGCTTTACAAGAATTAGCAGGCACATACTCTGCAATGCTCTGCTACAGTTTTAATGTTTTTTTGTGGAAAATTATAGCAATACACTCCTCATATTTTTGAAACTTTCATGGAGGTGTGGAATGGTGGCTCTGAGGCTTGGGATCTGTGGCAACAATTGGAAGGTTGCTGGTCTGAATGTCAGGAGTGATACTATTCTGTTGGGCCCTTAAGCAAGGCCCATAACCTACAATTACTTCATCCAGGATATGATGTTAAGCTACATCCAGCCCTGCAAGCAGGTCTCCCAACTTCCAGGGAAAATCTGGGGGTTGATTGTAGGATTGGCACTCCAGCTACCGGAAAAAAAACTCACACCATTCCATTGAGAACAGTGTGGTGCTGAGGTACCAGCTGTCACACGGCTGCGCTCAGGTTATCATCCCTAAGGTGGTTTGTCATGTAGTGGGTTCCGGCAACACTGTAAAAATCCTATGCTCCTTAACGCTCTCTCTCATGGTGCTCTGTACTATGTGGAACCAGAACAAGTGAGTTAGGAAACAGAGAAGGGCAACAGTTCCCATCTCTACTGTCATGCAGCCTGGGTCAGCCCATGTCGAATAGATTCACAGTTTTAAAATGGCAAGTTCACAGCTGACACTGGCCAGATTTACTGTATTTGTCTGTAGTTTCATGTTGTTTTTGACAGCAGAACTCAAACAAATAGATCAGTCTGTAGGATGTGACAAAAATGTTGAGTGCTGAATGAAACTGAATACTCACAGTGTAAGTACTACAACAAACAACATTTCCAAAGAAACATACACTGACAAACAAAGGGGTAAAAAAGCAAACATATGTGTAATCACACTTAGACGCCTCCCGCTTCACGGTACCGACATGGCAAGGACACTCTCACATGCAAAAACACATCAAACCAACCTCTCCATTGCAAGTATGCAGGGCTGGGGGCTGAATGAGGAGATGATTATTCTCAGACATCACAGAGTCACGCAGCTTGAACATTATTCTGCAGCCTTTATTAATTAGCCTGTTGCCTGAGGAGGTTTGGTGTAAATAGAAGGCAGTCATTGCTTATGACATTCAGGATAATTACCACATATGGATACATCCAGAAGTATTGACTTTTGGCCATACATACATATATTTTATTACTATTATATATTTTATTTAGGTGTATTTTCATTATTACACACTGATGAAACAGTGATGAACTTAGCAGGCCAAATTTATACCTTGTTGCATAGTTTAATTCTGAAAGTGAAGAATGATAAAAATCTTAATTTTCTTTTGATTAAAAAAACTTCTGAATTGAGAAATCATACAAGAAAAGCAAGTTCCAAAAGTGCTTCAAAAGAAATGGTTATGGAGGAGGGTACAGGTCTGGTCTCCACTGCTGAAGCAGCAGCTCTGTCTGCCCACATCTGGCTACAACATGTCTCTCAACAGGAAGTGGGCAGAGCACCTGGGTCGCGGGGGTGTCGTGTTTCCTCTCACAGCCCTGCTCTCTTGACGACTTTTGATAGATATTTTATCCCCAGCAAATTACCACATTTGAAAGCATAATTAGCAAATCTGTTTTCTTAATCATGGAACGCTCAGCTGATCCAGCCCCCATCTTCAGTATCCTCTCCTCAAAAGCATAAACTGGCAGAATTACCATGCTGGCAGCCCTTAACTATTGCCAGTCCATTTGTCAAGCCTCTCCAAGTACTGAAACAACTGTGTTTGGATAAAAAAAGGTGATAGAGATTTCAAATGTGCCACATTATTCCTAAACTGTGTTTGCGAGTCATTGCAAGCTCAGCTTTTCTTTTACAAATAGATCATTTCCTGGTTTGATGGGTTCTCTAATCTGAGGGAGGCCTGTGTTGATATTTTGATTTTATTTTCCCGTGGCGGGGGTGTGTTGGGGCTGGGGCAGGACTCTTTGTGCTAGCAATGGCATTTTTCGGAGCTGACGAGAGACGCCATGGACCATAATTAGTGAATCAGTTTTAGTGTGGTTCCAGATGATTTAACAAATGGTGGTTTCCTGCAGTGCTGAGACACTGGACAGATTAAGTCACTGTGAGTTTTGATAGCTGGCCTTTTTTCCCTCCGGGACTGAGAAAGGGCCGCTTGGCAGCACCCTCATAACTCTTCAACCAAATGGGGCTGTCAGCTAAATATTTTGCCTATTAGATGACTACAAGATAGTAGGAAAATAAACAAGACAAAAACCCAAACGAAGGAGCTAAGTGCTGAAGCACAGGGTGTATGGGTCCGGTGCCCAGAAGGCCTTTGAATCTTAATGACAAATGGGATTACCGCTTCACTACAGCTGCCATGTTTTTCTCTTCCTCTTCTCATTGTTTTTGGTGGGGCGAGACACACTAAGTGTTTCAAGGAAAGCGTGGACGGCTGAATTAAACAGGGGTCACACAGAGAATTAGGATTTTACACGATAGCTTTGTGTGCTTGAGATGCATGTTAAAAGTCGATATGATATTACTGACATTACACTTAAAAACTTTGCTTTTTTGCTCTGTTTATTGGAGGATGAACAGAAGTCAGTTTGAGGAAGAGAAGACTCTGTTGCCCAGCCAGGAGTCACATGACCTGGAGGAAGAAGAAGGACAAGAGCTGGACATTAATGAAGAGGAGAGGCGACATGATGATGCTGTGGGCAAGTCTGCAAATGAAGCCTTCCCCAGCCGCCTGGAAGATGACATCATTCACAGCGAAACTGAATTCGAAGAAGCAAATGAAAATGACCTGAATTTCAAGGCCTTCCCAAGGAGGTAGCTGATAAATATCTAAGACGGAGCATAAAGCACATATGCAATTGGTTTTTTATTTGCACTTCTAAACATCCATCAGTCCACCCATCCCTCTTCCAAGGTATGCAATATGGGGGGCCAGTCCCAGGCAGCATAGGACACAAGGCGGGGCAGTACCCCAGATGGGATTTCAGCCCTTTTTAGAGCACACTTGTAACAATGAATTATGTAATAACGTCACTTTATGTAATTAAACAAAATTTAATTTTCATTACATAATGCAGTTATTATATAATGTGTTGTTACACACTGCGTAACAATACATTCTGTAAAAACACCACATTATGTAACAGATCTACAAAATGTAACAAATGTATAACCTGCATTATAATTTTATATTGCAACATTAACCTATCTTCATCATCATCACCATCAACATCATTCTTATCATAATGTCCAAAAACGAGCATCCATGTGTTTTTTCTGATAGATCACTCGCTAACTTATGAATGAGGTTACAAAGTACTTAACCTGGTAATTAGCTGATTAAGATGTGTTTCAGCTGGGAAATCTGCAAACTGTGTTGGATTCTGGTCCTCCGAGACCAGAACTGGGGAACTCTGCCCAACAGTCATAAGTACAACTCGAGGGCAAAGACATACTTACATTGTAGCAGTTTCAAACGGGTCATGATGGATCTTCCAGGTTTGAGGATGATGAAGACCAGAGCGGGTTCTCGGCGCTGGAGCATATTCACCACATTTCTAACATGCGCAAGATAGAGGAGAGTGAGTTCAGTGACAGCGATGCTGGCTTCATGAGCAGCCACCTCCCCGATGCCATTAAACCGCCACTCTACAGGAAATCCAAGTCCCAGGTAATCCCTTGCCCTCCTTTTAACATCTCAGGCTGTGTTATCATCATCTGTGTCCCCCTGTGCTGAGCATAGTCACAAAGAACTGTGTAACTGCCATGATGTGTGGTCATTCTGCTGATGGCTATGTCTGCGCATATCTGTGTCTTGCTGCTTGAACGTCTGCACCTCTGTTTCTGTTCTGTTCACGGCCACTCTCTCCTCCACCTCCTGCTAAGGCATACGCCATGATGCTGTCTCTGGCTGACAAGGACACCCTCCATGCAGCCTCTCATGCTTCATCTAACGTGTGGCACAACCTGGCCAGGGCAGCTGCGGAGTCCAGCCAAGTATGATAGACCCACATGCCGACCCAACCCAACCAGCTGCATTGGAGTGAACCGTCTAACAAACCACTGAACAGAAAGCCTTACACACTCGTATGGTGACCTTTCCCTCTGTAAACTGAAATCAAATAAAAAAAACAAAAGAACAAAATATATTGTGACCTTAAATGATTGCATAAAAAATGGTGAGGGTAATCGTGAAAAATGATAATAATAAGTAATTATTATTTATTGTGTTTAGTTTTAATGTTTTGCACAGCAAAGGCAACTGGTGATTCAAAAGACCAATGTAATGTTAATGTAACATTGACATAACATTGCTAATTAGTATAAGTGCAAAGATAGGGTCTGTCGAGCTGAGAGAGTCTACTTCAAAACAGAACTTTTAACGTTAACCTGAGCACTCCTTCTACTATTTGTGTATATATCCCCCTACAGAAGGGCAGGGGTCCGGGGGGATCCATTACTGTGTAGCTTTTAAAATGCATTAGAGTGTGGTTCCCTTTAACGTCAGCTGAAGTACAGCTTTTGTAACACATTTGCAAAAGCTCAGTTAGCAGAATGAATGAAAAAATAAACAAACAAATAAATAAATAAATAAAACTAAATAATAAATACATTTAAAACAACTTTATCAGAACACCAGTTTTAAAAATCCTTTAAACTTATTCCACTGTATGTTGTAATAATAAGAGCCAGTACCACCGGTATCTGTACAATCAAATCATTTGTCTGAAATTGTCTAGAAATTGTTCAGTACTGCACTCTTTCCCAGCATACTTAACTTTCTGTGAACTGAAAAAACTTTTTAGTGGAATCAACTTTTTTAAAGAAAAAGTAGCAAGTACTAATGTTTGTTACCATTTAGTGAATGGCATCTATAAATCCAACCTCCTCCTATTCAGTCAATGCAACCACTAGATAACCTGAATGCTAGTCGTTGGCCACCCCATTTTTGTGTCTCTTGTCATTTTTAGACAATCATGTTTTACTTTCATTGTTGTTGATGTTATTGTTGTGTATGTTGGGAATTGTATTTATTTCTTGCTGACCTGTAGTTTGTTTACGGAATAGCACTGCTCTTATCCCAGTGTACAGGAGATTCCTCACTGGATTTGATTCAGAAATTAATGGGTTTGTAGATTTACAATACCATGAAAGCTGGGTAGTGTTACATATGGCATTCCCTCTGTATTCCTCTAATGAAAATGGTTGATGAAATAGATATTACTTAGGTTTTTTTGTAAGACAATTTATTGATTCAACTGTAAAAAAAAAGAGTTAAAAATAGTAGGTATTATTTCCTCATAACCGCATGATTGGTCTGGATATAACTGTATCTGATATTTTTTACGGTTGTCTGCAAGCTTGTGTGATGTTCAGTCCATGTTAATCCTTTGTGCCAAACCTATTATAAATAACAGATTATATTCACAGATTTTCTTTCCCATGTTGAGGGACCAGATTTTTTCTTGTTTTGTTGTTGTTTATAATATCGTTTTAAAAGTAATCAGCAAGTTGAGGTACTTTGTTTTAATGCTTTCTACAATGTAACTGTATGCATTTCAATACAATACTATGGGAGGAGCAACTAAAAAAATAAAGGACTACATTGTGGGAAGACTGGGCATGCCGCCTCACTTCTACATGGTTCTCTGTTCTTGGACTGCCTTGCTGTCTTTTCCACGACCACATCATTCAGCTTCTTTGTGAAATCAACGAAATGCCACTTGGTATTTAGCATAAGCCCACAAGTTGGAGAGGGAGACTCAATGTGACATTTGGAGTGGGGGCAGGAATATGCCTTTATTCAAGGCTGGCCACAGCTCCGCTGGGCCATGATGGATGAGGTAGGGAGGCACGATGACCCAGCTCATCGCTCATGGGCTCAATAAGGTTCAGATCTTGTGGGCCTCTCTGCCAAAGCCTTCGTCTTATCATTGCTCATGCATGTGGGCAGACATTGTCCTAAAATACTGAATCCATTGTCAGTAAAATTTTGGGGGGAAGCGTAATGGGGGGGACTTACAGAAATTTACCCATACTGCTACTGTTTTAAAATTCTTATTGTTTAAGTTCTCACCAGCACCACTGTCGCACTGCCCACTTGTGCTCAACTCTGCAGGCAGCTCAGCTTTGATGAGGTCAGCAAAGGTCATACTATACTGATGAGGTCACCCAGACTAAGCAGCACTGGATTAGGACTATCTATAAACAATGTGCTTTCTTACAGTGAAATCCACAACTTATAAGCATCTGAGTGAAATCTCCTATAAGCATGCCCTGTGTATATGGGTAAGCTTGGTATTTTCATTATCAAACTCCGTACTGCCAGATGTGTAAATCAGATGTTTTACCTTTTTTGTAAAACTGACAGCCCGCCTGTATTGTGCTGGATATAGTTCATATTACTTTACTGGAAAACCTAAGATGCAAATGTTTTTAGTTCCACAAAGGATAATGTAGAAAGCAAGAATTTTCACAGTTTCTGGTTACTTTATAGATGAGTATCAGAGACTGATAGCTTACATGTGAAGGGATCAGGATCCCATAGCTGCCATTGTGTCAATTACATTACAAAATTATAATCAATAACATTCAAGACCTGGCAGCAGAATCTGTGCGTCCATGTACAGCGGAATCAATTAGCCTCATTACCTCTGCAATCCCCCACGGGGCTTCAGAGCTCGGCCCATAAGTGTTAACAGTGAATTTTAGATTTGTGGAACTGATTATTTTAATAGCAGGGTGTTGTAGAGGCAGCCAAAGAGACACAAACCCCTTTGAGGGGGGCAGAGTCCCTTACCTTGGTGGCACTCAGCAAATAGGGCATCTGGCAGGGACTCACCACAACGCATGTTACACTGTCCCAGCTTCCGTGGTGCAGCCTGCACTAGAGCATACATCACAGCCTGCCACACCACTACCCTGTTAATCAGAAAGAAGGGCTCCAGCAGCTGCCACTGCACACAATTGACTTGGCACATATTCACAGTCAGATGTCAAGGGACCTAGGCTCAGGCAGCTATGGGGGGGGTGCAGCTGGGACACTGCAGAAATGCAGCTTCTCACTTCAACAGACCAATGGAGGGGGTATGGGTACTGCAACATGGTTTTGAACATATTTTCTCCTGATTTTAACTTCTTAGCTGAAATTCCTGGTTATGTAATCACAGTCCAATCAGGGCTGCAGAAGCATGCCAATCTATCATCTTTCTTAATCAAATTGAAATCTGGGCAAAGTGGAACTGGAGGCGTTTACTGTATGAACTAAACAGTACTTCAGACAAGGTATTATTATCTACTCTGAGGACATTTTTATTAAGTTGTATGCCACAGCATAATAACTATAAGTAACTAGCCTAACATTTTCGGTCAACACTGAAAAATACACAGTGTTACCTGGTTATTAAAGGACATTTTATGATTACAAATATAGCTAAACAAAAAAACAGGCGGACATCACCACATAAGCTCATTATCCCAATATTAATAACATATTGTATCATAAAGTGTAGTTAAACGATCCATAGCTGCACTGACATGGGATGTGATATTTCATCAATACTACGATAGAACAAACATGGTTTTCAGCAAGATTTTAATTAATGCAAAAATGTAGTGCTTGCAGTATTTTCCATCAAACTGTAGGTTGGTTTTCAAATTAAGTGTCTACTATGAAGGTATACTACATAGAATTGTCTTGTGAATTACCTGTTAAAAAACACTGAACTTTCATGTGTTAAATGGAGATAATGTAGCCTTGGGTTATTGTTGTTAATTATATATTTTTGTATTTGAAATAATACTTATTCAGGAGATGCTCACACTTCCCCTCTGTGTCGGCGCCATCTAATGGAGGAAAAGAAACTAATCCAGGTTGTTCAGAATAACTTAATAGAAGACAAGTCAAAAGCCTTCGTATGTCTGTTGAGTGGTGTACGTTGGTTTACATTGAAACCACAAAAGCACTACAGTGACAATGATGTTCCAAGATTCATGCAATGCAAAAAAGACTAATGTTAAATATCAAATGTAGAGCTAAATATATTAAAGGAAATAATTTCAAAGCCCACTCCCAAAAAATCCCTCTGTTCTACATTTGTAGCTAAAAGCCCTTACAGTTTCCAAAACAGAGTGTGGGAGAGTTCTTAGATACTTATCTGTTTGCTGGATCGGTATTTCAATTTGTTTTCCAAGGCAACAACCTAACCAATGGTGCAAGACTCGTAAAATGATTTTCCTGTGTTTTATCGGATCAACACTCGCTGTCTGTGTGAGTTCAAAAGGCTCTCTTGTCAGATCAGAGTTAACTGAGAGGGTAAAAGTTGCTAATTTGAGGTATGACATTGAGGTGATAGAAATGCTTGGCTGAAAGCACACGACTAATTACACCCAAAACTCCCAGATTGAATCTGTCCTCTCTGTTAGCACCGTATTTTGGTACCTCCCACTAACCCAAAGCTGTGTGATCACACAAATATACAGTACTGTGCAAAAGACATAGGCAGTCAGAGGAAATGTTTAAAGCTATTTATCTGAGTGGTAAATGTACATTTGCTCAGAACAAAAACACCAGTTATCATTACAGCACATGCAGATTAACAGTAAGACAATAAAAATTAAATGGAATATCTTCTGTTCTCCAAAAAACACCCAAACTTCAGTTCCCAAACCTCTCCTCAGGGGTACCTCAGCCGTACCATATATTTGTTAAATTTCATCTCACACAATTAATTAATTAATTACTTAATTAATTTAAAAGAAGTCAGCCAATTACATATTCATTAGCCTTATCAGGGGTGCTAGAATTCAAATCAAAAAATAAATTGGTGTATTGCGTGGTTGTCAAAAACACTGAGGTGACCTAAGGAGAGCTTTTGAAATGGTTAAGCTGACATGCTTTGACAGACATAGTTGTACACCAACATGAAGATTATTTAAACATCATTTTCTTTGACTGTCTAAGACTTTTGCACAGTTCTGCACCTCTTACTCTTCTGTACTGTTAGAAGTCTCTATGAACGTTTTTGATGACACAGACATGAGGAAGAATGGTTTGACCACCCAGCACTGTGGGATAGATGGCTTCTCTGGAGTTGTTTGACTAGAAACAGGTGTGTGTTGTCTAAGGATGAAGGCCTTAGTGATAAACATTATTGCAGAACATCTGTTGCTTGTCACAATACAAGGCTGGTGTGTAAGACTGCCATCCATCAGCCCTGCCCTGTGTGCTCATTTCAGCTCAGTCATCAGTCACCGAGGATCCTGTCACCAGACAGGCCGAACCCAGGCACCTGTACGGAGGCCTGGCCACACTTAGCAACACATGAGTAATACCTCAGAGATGGCCTGTCTAGTGCAAGTACCAATCACCAGCTTGACAGGTGTCCCTGGATAACTGCTTCTTTCCATCTTGACCTCTCTTTCAGTTCTTGTTCTACTACAGACCCTTATTCTTCTTTCTTCCATCAAAGCTCTGTGAATGGCTGCTTTTGCCCCCACTTTCTCCCATAACCCCATACCCTTAGCCAGGTACATTGTACATTGACCTCCTGCTAATGAAAGTTCCTCAGTTTGGAGTGTTTGTGCTCCTGCTCTGATGAAATGCAGTGCCACCAAAAAAGATCTTTCTTCTACCCCTTTGTTAAACCTTCAGGCATGTTAGAATGACAAAGAAACCTTTATTTTCAAAACACATTTTATGATGGTTTTTTTTTAATAGCACATCTTTTTCTTTTTTTAACTATTGAAAAGATGTACATTTACCATATAGTTCCAGAAAAAAGCAACTTTAGATTTTAGAATATTAGAAATTTCAATTCTATTCTCCAGCATTTCGGTCATTTGCATCAGTGGAAAAAACCTTCATCAAAAAAGGAAATGTACATTATCAAAATGCATCATACATACAAGCACATGGATGGTATGCATAAACTTGGCAAGAGAGGTCATCTCCACACTACATTCGCACTATGTGTATATGAACGTTGTAGCCATTGGAACAATTTGATTGGATGTGTGAACTGTCTTGTGAATCCTATACGTGTAGTAACACTTCTATATCTTTTTGGCGGTAGCTTGCATATTGTGTTGGTCTCTGGCTCGACGTATTCTTCTGCATCCCCCCCATAACTCCATTTGGTTTAGCGCTGAGAGTTGATCCCATGAGCTACTGCACAGAACTGCAAACGTAAGAGTCTTTTACTGCATGGGGCTCTGGGCACGTATGGGTTCAGGAGTGGGTTTTTCCTCTAGGAGAGAGCAGAAAAACACACTCACATTCAGATAGAAAGCACATGTGCTGCGCTGCAGAGTCTCTTGTGAGTTCAGCATTGAGAAACTGAGCTCCCTTCAGCCTTGACACCCTACGGTGCTACAGTTAAAATAACCGTCAGCAACTAGACTTATAATTGAGAAAGACATGAAGACTGACACAAAAATAAACAAAACCTGCCTCGACATTTTGAACCTGCGGCTGTCAATCAGAAACAGCCTGGGCTGGAGCAGAGGTATCATTGTTCCGCTGACAAGCTGAACCGGGTTACCTTCTGTACAGGTGGGCCCTATCCAGGGATGAGGGCACACGCAGTGGCCAGTCGAGGAATGACAACGGGAATGGTGGCTACACTGGCACTGCAAAGAGCAGTCGGGTCCGAAGCGACCCTCTCCGCAGTCTGTGGGAAATATGACCAATTTTAAGTTCTTTTTACACACAAGATTAATTCAGCCACGCATGAATTAAGCCTGAATAAATTTGAGAATTTTCAAAATCACCTTGTTTTAAACTTAGAGTCCATTTAGAATACAGAATTACACAACAATGGGTAGCACCTTTTTCACACCGATTTCCGGTCATCCCAGGAGGACAGAGACACTGTCCGGTGGCTGGATGGCAAGGGGCCCTACCCTCACAGTCGCAGAGATGTTGACAACCCTGTCCAAATGTACCTTCTTTGCACACTGTAGAAACAGGAGTTAGCAGAGCACCTTCCACACATTGTCTACTGATGCATATGACACAAAGGGGCACTAAGTATACCAGATGGCTTGTATACATGACTCTGGAAATGTCTGTTTCTGATCAATTGGTAAAGTATGGTCTCTGCGCAACACTGGAGAAGAAAACCTATTACACACCATAGAAACCATCCAGTCTAAGTGCATAGATAGTGCTTTCTTTGTATTCCATACCATGAAATGCCATCTCTTAACTGTATATTTAGTGTTTTACTGTACAGTGTTATTCAATATAATGCAGATTTGAAACCACCTCACTTGTCTGACAGTGGGATCCGTTGAAGCCCGGCTGGCACAAACAAAGTCCAGTCGCATGATCACACGATTCACTGTTTGTGCAGTTGCATTGCTGGATGCAATTTTTTCCAAAAAATCCAGGTGGACACCCTGAGAAATGACCCCACCATTGGGAAAAGGGGAAAATAATCAGAACTAACAGGGTCATTTCATAGAACAATATTTCACAGATAACTGTCACTAAGATCCAAGGACTGTTGGAGGGTACGGGCCTGAAATGCACGCACTATGTTGACAGGAGTTGCCATAGTAGCCAGCTTTGCAGTGGCAGAACCCGGTAAAGCGGTCACAATCTGCATCGTTTTGGCACTGGCAGTCCAGTTCACAGGTGGGCCCATATTTCCCAGGAACGCAACCTAAAACACAGAAACATTCTGTAACACACATGGAAGCATACTAAAACATGTCATGCTGAAAAGGAAAGGCCTATCTACACTGTTACCCATCCATCCATTCCTCAGCAGCACCCACCTTTCTCACAGCGATTCCCAGTCCATCCCAGCCCACACCTGCATGTCCCATCATGCGGGTCACAGGTAGCACCATTCCGACATGCACACATATTCAAGCACTGTGCTCCATAACGCCCCCTGGGACAAGCTATGGCAATGAGAAGGAACAGTCAGGTGTTTCAGATTAACATTCATTTCCATATTTCCATGCAAATCACACCTGCACATGAGCCCACATAGATGAAAAACGTTCATAGCTGCAATGCAAAGTAGACCAACTTGGTACAGCAATAGCAGAACTATAAAGAAGGCTGTTAGAAAGATGGCACTGTATTCCCTGGACAGCCCTGTCACTTGTCCCACCCATCTAATCTATACTGGATGGATCACCAGGAAATGTTAAAGCTAATAAATGTGTTTTTACCTATATTTTCTGAACCCTTGTTGTGAAATGTAGGTTTCATTACACTTATATGACACATCTTGAACCAAGATGGCAGGGTGTAAGGTTCCGGTGGACATACTGAATCCTAAATATCGTACAGCATGCGTATGTTTGGAAAGTGTGTCATCTTATGTTTTTGTGTTTACCAGAAAAACTGGTAAGCATGTTAACATCCGACAATTTATCAAATTTCAGTGCATCCAGATGGAGATTAGGGATTCTTCGGGTCCTGCACTGCAAGCCCTCGATATTGCCTGGGAAGAACGACCACCTGGAATAACCACTGCAAGCGAGCCAGCATCCATGCTAGGCTCTAGGCTCAGGCTAATCCTAGCTGGTCAGCGCTTCCATCCATCCTCCTCCCCAGCGTGCGTTCCATCGTCAATAAACTGGACTGCATAAAAATCATCATTGCTGTTTATGTCCCCCCTAAAGCTAGTGCTAATGCTAATGCTGGCAGAACCCTGGGTGACCTCCATGGGATTATCAGCGAGCTTCATACAGCTCACCCCGCTAGCTGGGAACTGCAGTAATGTGTCGTTAAAATCAGTTTTGCCCAAATTTCACTAGAACATTGACTTTATCAAATGAAGGGAAAACGTTAGATCTTCTATATACAGAAGCTCCTCTACTTACGAACTTTCAACTTATGAACTTTCAGACATATGAACAAAGAGGACTGTAAGTCCAAATTGTGTTCGTTGGCTGCCAATTCTGTCTAATATGACTTCTGGCCACTAGCGTAGCATGCGAACTCCCAGCATTGTACTTCTTTGTACTTGCGTATACCCTTAAAATGATGTTGAATAACGACTCACGAACATTTCAAGTTACAAACGGCTGTTCGGAACATATCTCGTTCGCAAGTAGAGGAACGTCTGTACAAACATCCACCGTGCATACAATGCTGCACCTCCTCCACCTTGGAAATTCAGACCATATCTCCATCCTCCTGGCTTCAGCCTACAGACCCATGCCAAAATGAATCAGACCAGTCCTGTCCAAGGTGAAAACCAGGTCTCAGGATGCTGCAACTGCACTTAAGAATGCTTTGACCGTACAGACTGAAACATCTTCATGGAAGATGTCACCTACAGCAGCTCAGCAGACCTGGAGGAGTACATACAGTAGACTTAGTCACCTGTTACACTGGCAAATGCATTTAGGATCTTACTGCCTTCAAAACTATCATCACACACAGAAACTGCAAACCCTGGTTCTCTGCAGTGCTGAGCACAATGGTGAAAATCAGAGATGCTGTCTACTAGAGCCCTGCATTGGGACTGGGATCCCGACGGAAATCTCGCTGGAGCGGGTAGTTTTAAGGTTCTGCAGGTGGCTAAAAATAGACAGCGGGTCTCAAGATTTTTGGCAGAATGGAGAATGTAACTGATGTCATTTATTTTGTGTTATATATTTGCGTTTGTTCTGAGCCATTGTATTAAATTGTGATGTTCAGCTAGTTTAAATGTATTTCTTTGACATAAGGTTCAGGATTCTCTTCTAGTTTTTAGCTGCTGTTGTTTGTTTATAATAATGTGATATTTAAATATTTGTTGTATAGATTTGGTTATTGTTTTTTTTAAATAACTGTGCAGATATTTGCACATCTGATTAGTTTTTGGGCTCAGTTTACATTTATTGCGATTCAAAGTTGAGAGGTTTGATTTGTTGAATTTGTTTTATTTATTTAATTCTTGTTCTATTGGAATAAAACATTTAATGCATATAAACTTATTTCATCATACAGTATATCTGTTAATGGATCTGCGGGTGCGGGCGTAATTGGACAGAAATATTGCTGGAGAGGGCGGGAGTGATAGAGACAGATAACGGAAGCGGACAGTAATGGTCGGAAATTCAGCGGGAGCGGGATTTTAAAAACAGTCCTGTGCAGGGCTCTGTTGTCTACAGGTCCAGAGACAGACAGGATTATATTATAACCGGACCCAAACCATCCCAGAATATTAAGAAGGAAAATTGTGCCTACACAGAAAAAATCTATAGCCACTTTATGGACTGAAAGGACACTTGGTGCATGTGGCAGGGCATTCAGTCCATCACTAATTACAAGCCAACACTTCAGGCCTGCAGCAGAGAGCCCCCCCTTGCTAGACGCGCTGACCGACTTCTATGCACCTTTTGAGAGTGAACAGCTGGTGGATGTCCTCACAGACACCTTCACTGCATCCCTGAGCATCCTTGATTGTCATCCTCAATGACAACTGGCCTGTAGCACTCACACCCATTATCACAGGGATCTCAAACTCCAATCCTGGGGGGCCGGAGCCCTGTGTAGCTTAGTTCTTTCCCTATTCCACCATAAATGATTCAGCTCAAGAGCTGTGTGGTAATTAGCACAAGGAGTTGAATCAGGTGTGTTAAATGAGGGTGAACCAAAAACTATGTAGGACTCCGACCCTCCAGGACTGGAGTTTGAGACCCCTGCATTATCAAGAAGTGCTTTGAGAGGCTGGTATTGAGGCACCTGTAGGCACTACTCTCAGACCAACTAGACCCACTGTAGTTTGCCTATCACCCAAACTGGACCACAGTTGATGCCATCCACACTACCCTCCACCTCACCGTCTCACACCTAGACAGAATAGACAACTAAGTCAAAACGCTGTTAATTGACTTCAGTTCAATACATTCAACACAATAATCCCATAGAGGTTGGCAGGGAAATTGAACCTGCTGGGCATGAACATCCCCCTTTGTAACATGACTGGCTTAATGGGATCAAGTTCCAAAACTGGACTTTTTTATCATTATGCAGCACTGGTTGGGGTGACCTGTGTCAATAATCAGTTCCAGTTCCTCATCCATACAACACCTGCACATAGTTTGAAAAAGATCCACCAAATGGTTTTTGAGTTATTGTCTTAACAAGCAAAGCATTCACGGGGGTGGCAGCAGACCGGTAATAAAATCATACGTATCCACTATAGAGTCCGGGTAATACAATAATCATGCTTTATTTTGTAATTTAGGAACTCTGTTTGTTTATTTGTTATAGTAGTCCTTTGATACAGAACCTGAAAAATGGAGCTACTTTTCCATAAACATAAACATAAGCAACAACATGTCCACAGTTTGTGGCTGACAAGGGCTCATAAAGAGCTCTGCAATCAGACTTTTACTCCCATGGAACTGCTGATAAACAGCAAGATTATGGATGCAAACTTTGTTTCTACCTTATATGCAAATAAATCTAAAATGATAGGCCTTCACTGAGTATATTTAGGCAAAATTTCAGTACCAAAACTTAAAAAGAAATGAGTTCCTAGCTGAGTAAATTTCAGTTTCTTAAACAATATAGCAATATTCTACAAAAGTTACTTTTCCTTCTTGTTTGATTTACTTTAATGTCCTGTTTTTTTTTCAGTACCATGCTGGCAGTGTCGTCCTGCTCGGCCTGGAGCACAGGTACATTTTCCAGTCACTGGGTGGCACTGTTCTCCATTCCCACAAAAACAAATCAGGCCACAGTCCTGCCCATAGCGTCCAGGTGGACAAGCTGTGAAACACACATACAGACCATGCATGCAATGAGCTTGAATATAGTCGCCTGAATAACACAGTGCTTGGCAGTTATTGATCCCTGTGGCATGCTGACGCTCTCACCAATACTGCAGTTGGCTCCAAGGAATCCTGGCAGGCACTCACAGGTGCCTGTGATGGCATCACAGCGCCCCCCGTTGGAACATTTACATCTCTCCTTGCAGTGTCGTCCATAGGTTCCTTCATGACAGGCTAATTGGGAAACATAAATTGCCAGGCGCAATCACTTTTGCTGTCCATCGCACTGTAAAATACTGCCAAGGACATATAAGTTCCCAGATTCCATAGTAATCAGCAGGAGCGGACTGGTAAGCAGGGCCAGGGCCCCCCGAAGCGATGTTGAGGGGCCCCTCCGACTGCAATCCTCACATGTATGCAAAGTATTTGTAACACTTAAGGCGCTGATGCCATACATATTGTATGGGCTGGTGATATGCTACTTTCAATAATAATAACAATAGATCCTTTATTAATCCCCGTGGGGAAATTTTTATGCCTCTTTGTAGAGTAAGGTGTCTGCGAAGGGCTGCCACCCGCAGCGGCGCCCAGGGAGCTGGGGGTTAAGGACCTTGCTAAAGGACCTACAGACATGCTGAGGCTGGGTTTGAACCGGTGACCTGCAGATTATAGACAGACAGGCTTAACCCACTGAACCACACACTGCCCTCTAGCTCTCATTTGTATGTATAGAATTCCATTATGGTGGGAGTAAAATAAAAGCATTTTTGGGGCGTTCGAACGCACCCGGGAGTCCTCTAGAAGTGGAAGGTTTCTGAGTAAAGACAATAAATACATCTCAGATCAAAGGTATGAAGGATCAGTGACCAGGAAGTGTGCAATTTGGTCAATTGCCTATTTGCCTGTCCCTTCCTGTTGGGCCAGGTGGAATATTTAACTGCTTACATTGAAGTTGAAGATTAATTGTCATTGTTGACACATGCTGCACAACAACGAAATGTGTTCTCTGCATTTAACCCATATGTGACAATCTAACATAGCAGGGTGTAGCTAATTCAACACCTGGGGAGCAGTACTTGGAGGTGGTACCTTGCTCAGGGTACCTCAGTGGTGCCTTGCTGGGTGGGAGCTCAAACCTGCAATCTTTCAATTACAAGTACGTTTCCCTAACCATTAAGCCACCTCTGCAGACTACATGTGTTACCATTTGGAGGAGTCTGCAGTAGCTTTTCTTGGGAGCGAGTGTGAGTTGTGGTAGGGAAACAATGACGCAGTATATAGGGATGGTACGGGGGCATAGTGGTTAGCATCGTTGCCTCATATCTCTGGCACCAGAGTCTGTGTCTGTGTGTGGTTGTGTGTGTGTGTGTGTGTGTGTGTGCGTACGTGTGTGGGTGTGTGTGTGTGTCGAGTTTGCATGTTTTCCCCAAGAGTTTCCTCAAGGTTCTATAGTTTCCCCCCATAGTCTAAAAACATGCTCAGTTGAACTGGAAAAAACGTGTGTGTGTGTGTGTGTGAGTGTGTGCATGAATGGTGTGCATGAGTGCCCTGTAGTGGGTTGGTACCTCATCTTGGTTTATTCTCTGTCCCCACAACCCTGCGTAGGGTATAGAAAATGGATGGATGATATAACGGCCCATCAAGCTCGTTTGGGGAGAACTTAACTACTGTACATATATTGGTCATAGACAACGCTGTATTCGTACTAAATGGTGACAAGTTACTCGTGCTCTATATTGTTCATTTTCAATTATAAGGCCCTTACTATCCTGCAAATTAGTGATTTCAGCTTTTAGAGCTATTTTGGAGTTAAAATATTGGAAGAAACTTTTATTATCATCCTTAGACTCCAATGCAATCTTTCTTTCTATATGTATCTAATGTGGGGCGACATGGTGGTGCAGTGGTTAGCACTGTTGCCTCACATCTCTGGGACTCGGGTTCAAGTCTCTGCCTGGGTTACATGTGTGTGGAGTTTGCATGTTCATCCCATGTCGTCGTGGGGTTTCCTCTGGGTACTCTGGTTTCCCCCCACAGTCCAAAAACATGCTGAGGCTAATTGGGGTGACTAAATTGTGTGAGTGTGCATGTGTGAGTGAATGGTATGTGAGTGTGCCCTGCGATGGGCTGGCCCCCCATCCTGGGTTGTTCCCTGCCTTGTGCCCATTGCTTTCGGGATAGGCTCCGGACCCCCCGCGACCCAGTAAGGATAAGTGGTTTGGAAAATGGATGGATGGATGGATGGTTATAATGCTTTTGGCTATAATGTTGTGCAAATTTTCCTACACCTCACATTTGTTTCTTATTGTTTAATATCTATTATGCAATCCCCCCCCACCGCGATATTTAAAATTAGCCTAATCGTATATATGTCTATTTCTACTGTTGCTGTGGGGTTTGGTCCTGACATACGCTGGGCTGATGGCATCGCACTGGGATGACTGGGCTAAGGTCCCCAGTACTGAACATCCACCCCCGCACCACCCAACCACCATGGTCCACACCCACGTTCCCCACCCTGTGAGGTCCACATGGCTGCCTCCGTAACACATGCCCTCGACTCACCATGGTACTCGTAAAGGTTTTATGTGGCCGGATTAATGCAGTTGTTCTTCTCAGGTCAGTAGTTAAATACATAAAATTGCAATTACATTTGAATGGCGAGGGGCTGTATTTTATACCACCCCCCCCCCCTCCCTGCCCCCAGTGTTAAAGACATTAAACCCCCACCATGTTCTGGTGGATTTATGTAGAATGTCAGCTGTCTTGACCTTGAAAAGGTGTGAAGATGTGTACAGGATTTGATTTAACTGTCTGTCCGCCAGACTGAATTTCATTCTCGCTCTCTCTCTGTGGGGAAATCATTCAGTTTGAAGTCACCGTTAACCTTCGACCCGACACGCTGATCTGAGCAGCTGCCCTCTGTCAGTCTATATACAGTATAGGCATGAGTGCACATAAAGCAAAATTATATAGTATTACCATTTTTATAGAAAATTTTATTACACTCATCATTATATAATTTGTTGTTATGAAGCTAAATAAATGATTAATTGGTTTTAATTGAGCTTAATAACAGTTTTTGCAATCATTCCTGGGCAACAAATTAAGTAAAGACAACCAAATAAAGTTTTATTTGTCTCAGTAATGCATTTATCAAAGGCTTTCACTAGTTAACATATGTTACATCTTTACCAGTCATCTGGGTTATTTAACAGCCCAGCCAAGACTGATTAAGATATAAGACAAAGCACTCAGCCACCGACTCCCAGAAACTATTGTTGTAATCAGTTTGATAAAAGGTAACAAAATCCAATTCTTACTGCTTTATATAATGGATCGCACAGCCACACAAGATGACTTGTCGAGGTTGTATATGGCACCTGTCTTATGCAGATGCATTTAGCTGACATGTGGAAACAAAGCTTGTTTTATCTCCTGGGATAAATTTTGGTCAACACAGGGGTTTGAAGATTATGGGCTCCAGGCAGAGGATGCTGGAACGATCCCATTTTCCAGAAGAAAATATCTTACCTGTATTGCTTGTGTAAAATGTCCTCATTTAGAAATGTATTCAAAATGCTAAAGCAATAATTTTAAGTCATTACTAAAAATTGGCATTCAAAAAATGACATTTTCTTGTAATATGTATTATTTTCGTACCTCAATTTTTTTTTTTTGGGGGGGGGGGGGTTGCATATTTTGCCCATTTTGCCGTCAGGCATCCCGGAATTATCCATTCTGTGGGTGGGTTTGTATAGAGCACATTTGGGGACCCAAGTGTGGTAAAACTTTTGTGTGTCTGTGTGGACTATGTATATATTACTTTGTGGGGACCAAATGTGACAAAAGCCTATTATGACATTCTGAGGACCATTTTTTTCAGTTTCCACAAGGGGAAAATCAGTTTTTTTTTTAAATCTGTGACTATCTGTGTCTATTTTGTTTGGTTATTTGTGCTTAAGGTTAGGGCTGGGTCAGCTGCCATTGTTGGGATTAGAGATTCTATAGAAATGAATGGTTAGTCCCCACAACGGATATGAATACAAACATGTGTGCGTATTCCATGTCTGTGTGTGTGTGGGTGTGTATCTGTGCGTGATTGAGTGTGTTCCCTGTGCCTTTTACCCTGTGCTTCTTAAAAGAGGCTTCAGGCTTTTTGTGACCCAGTATTGGATAAACAGATGGATGGATGGAATAGCGATAATATTAAATCAGGGAACAGGCACAGGGGAGCCCAGTCCAAATTTATACTGTCCAAATATAGCAATTTCATGCCTCTGTTTATCAATCTGACTGTCGCTTTCTATCCAATCAGAGAATATCTACTTAACACCTGTTTTGATTGACAGGTGTTTGTACCCAAGCACTGATGTGAGGCAGATCTCCCTGCATGAAGGGAGGAATTCCACTCTCTCTTTGGCTGTGGCCACTGGAGCAAATGGACAGGCGAGCCAGAATGAGAGGCAGCCATTGGCTTCTCATTAACGCTAAGCACCCGTCAAGCAGGAATCCACTCGCTTGCTGGAGTTTTACGCTTGCATGAAAAATATGACTGGGTCCGAAAGGAGCAGGGAGTCCGTGTAGATCCTGACGGCTTCCGGCTTATTTTATCTGATTAGGCCCTGCTCCCATATTGTGTGAATGTCGAATGTCAGCCTCATTTGACCGTACGCTCGAGGATGCAGCTGGGCTGCTGATTTATGGGGGCTGACCTATGCGAGGTGTCCGGGGACGGAGAGGCCCGCAGCGGGACGGCTGCCAGGTCATAGCGTAGCCATCTGTCTGCCAGGTCTTCCAGGGGGCTGTGTGTACGCGTGTGTGTGTGTGGGGGGCGTATACAGAGCATGTGTGTCGCCTGTGGGGATAATGATCAGGCAGAGTTGTGTTGTGTGCCGCTGAGCTTTGCAGGTGTGTAGCTCTCACCGTGCGTCATCCGCAGCGCTGATGTGTGTCTGTAGATAGCAGGTGTGTCATACACGTACCACATCCCAGCTGCCTTTCTCCAATCACACTCCACCCACGGCTCTAGTGTCCACGCCTGACCACGCATCGCTGCCCAAGCCAGGTGCATTACACTAATCGTGCGCCCCCCACTGTCCATCCGCAGGTAGTGAAAGTAACACTATTGCTGTTCCTTAGGGGCCTACTGATTATTACCTGTTGATCTCTGTTGGACTCTGTGCAGGGCTACTGTCTCTCACTGCTGTACCACTGCTGTCAGAAGCAGTATTGTACCAGTACTTGTCTTTAAGACTCAAATCTTAAAATGCGGACGTGTAAATTAGGGCTTTGCCATCCTGTTCACTTGACTCTGCCGGTCCCTGGAGGATGGGCTCACCCTTTGAGTCTGGTACCTCCCAAGGTTTCCTCCTTCTAGGGACTTTTTCTTTGCTGCTGTTGCCTCTGGGTTGCTCACTAGGGGCTATCGGCAGGGATAATGTAAAGCACTTAGAAACAATGAAATGTTATTCGAATGCGCCATACAAATAGAATTGAATTGAATTGAATAGTGACGGCCATTCATTCTGGATTTTTCCAGAAGGCACTGCCCTGTTCTTCGAGGAAAGCAAGCAGATGACACCGTCTATTAATTACAATAAAGAAGCCATGTTGGAAAGAATGAAGACTGATTAAGGGCTATTATATGTGTTGGTTAATCTTACTCATGTCACTGCAAATCAGTACTGAAGGGGACATGCATTATAAATAAAGGGATCTACCTCCCTCCCTTTATGTTCTGGAATTTTCTCTGCTGCTCTGACTGCAGAGATGTTGTCAGCCTTGCTTGAGCAGCCCAGATGTATTCTCCGATGGGGGCCAGTGGATCCTGAGCTTAAGGGTCCATTTCTGGCAAGGATGAGGTTTAATGCCACACCTGCCGCGTTGGTGGGGACCGGCGTGCACGTGGCAGTTCACGGAGCCTCCAGTTGGCTGGATGGTTCTCGTCATAGAGGGTTTCACAGATGCTCGAGTCAGCGGCTCAGAGAACCTGCAGCTAGAGCCAGGAACGAAGCAGCCGGCCAGCAACGAAAGTCGTCCATGCGGTCGACTCGGATCAATCGCTTCTCCAGTCACCCCCCACCTACACTGAAATCAGCTTCCCTCTGATGTCTTTTGAGCTGTGGGACGTGGAAAATGCAAATCGGTCTATAATCGCGTTTTGCCAAACAAGAAAATCGCGTTTTGTGTTTTTGTTCACACTTCCGGGCAGTAGCTGCCACATTAGAATATAAGTAACGTTACAACCAAAAGGTGCAATTTATCTGTCATGCCTACTTCGATATTTAATAATAAAGTGCTTGTAAAATATGAGCTGGGACTCGTTTGACTGTCTCTGTACAAGGCCTCCTTTTCCATGTCACTGCAGACAGACATAATTAACAGTGAGAGTGTGCAATTTAGGCCGGCGATGCCACCAGAGGTTTTGTCGGAGTTAAACGCCTCGTTCAAGGGTTCAGTGACGGGTCTCTTCTTGAGATTGGAAGCTGATGCCCTTTGGTCACTTCTCCCATTATCGTTAGCAGATCCATACGGCTCACTCCGTGCCCCCGCATCTGTAATTGAACGTTAGCACGTGTTGGTCTTCTGAGGAAGCCTCTGAGATCATTCTGTCTAGCTGCAGTGCTCAAGGCAGATTTTTTTGTTTACTGTATATATAGATGTGTTTTCTAATTGCTGTTTTGGAAAGCAGGCCCTTTCTGTGATAACAGCATGCTACTTGACTATTAATTGGTGCTGTATGCGCGATATCGCTGAAGGATAAATTCATGATTAAGTGCCAAATCTCTGGCCTATCAGCTATCGCTCTAAGCCTGTCGAGCTGCGGTAGGACTGCCAGGGGAGGTAGTACTTGTTTCCATGTGACTGTGTGTCTGCATTTCTGTTACTCAAGCCTGTGCCTGTTACAGTGTTTCACCTGAGTACCATGCTCTATCCATAGATGATATGGCTTTGCATGCTGAGAGGTCGACCAGCAGTCTGAGCAGAATCCTGTTGCTGGACCCTGACATCCACCCACACCAAGCAGTAACTGGTAGCACAGGAAGCTGTTCTCGTACCTGCATAGACGGGCATAGTGAGAATCTCAGGACCATAGTGGCAGACTGCCTTTCCAGCAGAGCGAGGTGGCACCCTGGGGCTGAGAGATCAGGAGAGTCTTAGGTCCGGTTCACGTCAAACAGGATCTCAGATGGTCACTAGAGATTTTGGACCTCATGGACCAGAATTTCATATGGGCCCTCCAACCCAAACCAATCTAACAATGTTACTAAAGTTTTAAGGCACCTGGCTCATCCTAACCCCCCCTTTACGGAGCCCCTGCAAGAGGTGTAACTCATCAGTTCAGATCTGGGGGGAATTTGCGGCCTTTTACCAACGAGAACTGGCCCATCCTGGGTTTGGTTGTAAACGGGCTCAGCGGCACCACTATGGGATTTCAGGGAAAAAGCCCCCTCCATATTGCCATGAGCCAAATATCAGTCACACTCACAACCCCCTCAGACATCCTGTACCCTAACTACCGCTCCCCCTACAGTCCTCTGCTTTGCGTCACATGACGTTCTCGCACATCTCCTTCATGTCTTAGACCGTACACAGTGGCAGCGATGTCATACGGTGAGCCTCCTGGCATGTCAGGGACAGTCCGGAAGAGCGAGTGGGCCAGTGTTTCCGCACCTTATATCGGGACCTGCGCAGCTGCAATCCCATTGCTCTCTTGAGCAAAGATTCATCACAGCGAGCAAATAACAACAGCGAGCTGATGTCGACTCGCTCCAGCAGCCCACGTGAATATGTTCTGCTTTCATGAATTCCTCATTAATTTATCCCACAGTCTATTTTGTAATACCCTGCAAAAACTTCAGCCGGGCTATAATTTAAAGATGTGCGTCACCTCAGGGACCCATAATAGCTGGAATTGACTTCCCTGCGCACCAAAGGTACTAATTAAGAGCACTGTTCCTCACAGATCTGGGCTCTAAAGTAGTTTAATTACACATACAGAGGTACGGGGCAAGGACCTGTCACTTTCAGTTATTACATCCAATGAGGTGCCCAGCCTGCTCTGGACGGGGGTTGCTGGGTAATGGGGAGCAGCCGGGGCCCACTCGCTGACTGAGCTGGATGGGGGCCTGGGGGTGGCATGAGAGGGAGGGTCTAGCTTTCAGTCTGAATGGGGGCTTCAGCTCTGTGCTGGCTTGGCAGCTGCCTTCCTCTGGTGGAGTCTTGAGTACCACTATAATATTTCAGTACAGCCCTCGAAACACCCACTATGTTCTGGTTCTGATGCACAAGGGCATAGGAATCAGGGTGGTGGGAGGGGGGATGTACCCCCCAGTATTTAATTTTGATTCATTTTACCCCTCCAAAAATAATATCCCTTTGTGTTCGAATTGTTTGGTTTTGTCCACCCACCACAATATCAAACTCTCCTGCACCATTGCCGCCACAGACAGTTTGGGCATAGAGATCTCCAGAGATTCTGTGTTTGCTCGAGAGTGACCCCTCTCTGTCTTTAAGGGTGGTTGTGCACCCGAGGCTGGTCCGTTTCTGTGAGTGAGAGGGCTTTTGTCCAAGTCTGTGTCTGTGTGTGCGCTAGCATGTGCGAAATTAGCATACTGATGTGGATCCTGGAGAAGAATAAGTACGTGGGTGTGAGCAGAAAGAATTGTGTTTCACTCCATAACTTACAATTAACTATAAGCATGGGCAGTAGGCACTAATTTGCCCAGGAATGGGCAGGAACTCATTTAAATGCATTCAGATGTCATTGTGGCCCTTTGTTCTTTTAAAGTAATTTTTATTGTTCTTTTCTAAAGTGCCGCTGCTGTGATTCATCAAAAGGAGAGTCTGAGAAACACCTGCTCTTCTGTGTTAACACACTGCATGATTGTTAAGCCCCGAAAGCAAAAGGAATAGGGTGTTTTAATCAAAGAGAGGAGCATGCAAAGGCGTTTATTGTGTTTTAGCGTAGTGACCGTAAGTTGTCATGCTCTTTAAAAGGGCCGCGCGGTTCAAGCAGAAGCGATTCAAACGGAAGCGCCCTTGTGCTCCATGTTCAGCTCCGGGGTGAAAAAAGGACATCGCTCAGATGCACCTTTGTTGGCTGGTAACTCGTGAATGGCTTGTCCCCATATATCTGATGAATCAAAGATAATCTGATGCTTACGGAGTCCCCTTGTGAGGCGAGGGCGTCACGTGGCATGGCGTTTGTATTGACACTTAGCATACAGGGTGTCTGTAGCGACACTTAGCATACAGGGCGTCCGTAGCGATACTTAGCTGTAGTGATACTTAGCATACAGGGCGTCCGTAGCGATACTTAGCATACAGGGCGTCTGTAGCGATACTTAGCTGTAGTGATACTTAGCATACAGGGCGTCCGTAGCGATACTTAGCATACAGGGCATCCGTAGCGATACTTAGCTGTAGTGATAC
>JAODJX010000039.1:17486464-17501547 GCA_026776945.1 Isichthys henryi | reverse complement strand
TTTGTTCCGTGATTTATGTTCTATTCTGAATAAAATATTAGAAGTTGGCACCTCCACATCATTGCATTCAGTTTTTACTCACGATTTGTATAGTGTCCCAACTTTTTTGGAATCCGGTTTGTATATCTTCTGTCGTAATACCTGTGTGAGCTGTACCTTTGACTTAATGGACACAGAATGCTGGATTATAAGGCACAATACAATGCATGAACAATGAATTTTACTTACGATGCAAGCATCCATATTCCTCAGCACGTTGTAACCATCCTGGACAGCACCGATATACAGTGTGAACATCCATGCTGTACACCTGTTTGTAGGCCATGTAGTACCCTGTCCTATAGCAACAAAATGTTACATTACATACTGTACGAGTGCTCTGCATTAATGATCCTGTGCATGTACATACCGTGATTTGGAAAATGTGACGCACATGTATGAGAAATTGTCTTAAAATGTCTCTCACCTCCGTTCATAGCTGAGACACCAGCGGTGCCCAGAGCAGCCCTGCTTCCAAACCTTTGCCATGCGTGTAAATGCTTGTATGCATGGCTGGTGCAGGGCCATCAGGGAAAGTTCCTGTTCTGCACACACATTAGGCCTACAGGAATACCAGGGAAAGTCAGGGCAAAACCAGCGTGATACAAATACCATCAAAAATACACAATCGCAAACTCAAAGTTAATTTGAAATTTCATGGAATTTCTTGGAATTCAGGAAGTAGGAAGTAGAATAAAAAAAACTTACATAGAAACATTCTGCTGCTTCTTTAATTATTTTAAATGTAAATTATACAGAAATTTTGGTCTAATCCATAAAATCCATATGTAAGTTTCATTAACAATTATTCTGACCATTTTATCCAAAAATGCAAACTTTTTGAATTTAATGCTGCCTGACTGCATTTAAAAAATTAACTGCGATTATTGTTCAACTTCTTGATGTACAAGTAGTGAAAGAATGCATAAGTGTCTCTATCACTATCAATCTATCTATAGTGTATTTTCCCCATCCTGTTTCCACCTGTTATTTCACTTTTTCACTTTGTACAATAACTTGCTCAGCCTATTTGTACTTCAACAATTATGTTTTTGTACTTGAACAATTATTTTAGTAATAGCAAGCTGCTGCCTTATTTTGTAACTTTATTACTCACGTGGGAAATGACAAGGGAACCTGGACGGGTGTGATTGGGAGGAACAACCTGCCTAATCGGGACCTGGACAGTGCTCTATTATTGGACTTCTGTGCTAACCACAGTTTGTACATAACGAACACCATGTTCAAGCATAAGGGTGTTCATAAATGTACCTTGCTCAAGACCACCCTAGGCTGCAGCTTGTTGACCTGCATCCACATGTTTTGGATACTCAGGTGAAGAGAGGAGCTGAGCTGTCAACCGATCACCACCTGGTGGTGAGTTGGATCAGCCTGAAGAGGCCTTTTAAACTGGCTTAGCTTGTTGGACTCCTGAAGCAGCTGGCAGATACCAACAGGCTACGCAGAATTTGGCTCTGGCAGTCATTGAAGCAAAAACTTGGGTGTTAGGATTGGTGAGGCCATAGAAAATGACTTTCAGTCAACCTTGAAGAAATTCTGGCAAACCTTCAGGTAACTCAGGCAGGGGAAGCAGGACTTTACCCATGCTGTTTACAGTAGGGATGGGACCCTGTTGGGGTTCTGTGGGGGGTGTTTTGGGTGTATGGAGTACGGGGTCCACTGTTACATGCCTTTAGGTCCCTGTGTAACTAGAGCGAGAGTATGGTTCATATTGCCAGCAGTAAGCCAGACTCCATCCTAGTGCGTGTTAGACTCTGCCAGGGCTGCCCTCTACCACTGAGTCTGTTCATAACTTTTATGGACAGAATTTCTAGGCATAGCCAAGGGGAGGAGGGGATCAAGTTCGGGGGCTTCAGAATGATGTCTTTGATTTTATGCCGATGATGTGGTCCTGTTGGTGTCATTGGGCTATGAGTTCCAGCATGCACTGAAGCAGTTTACAGCTGAGTGTGAAGTGGCCAGGATGAGGATCAGCACCTCCAAGTCTGAGGTCAATGTTCTCAAATGACAAAAGGTGGATTGCCTTGTCCAGGTGAGATTTACTGCCTCAAGTAGAGGAGTTTACAGGTTTTCTCAATTGCGTAAATGCACTTTTCAAAACACTAACCTCATTCCTCAAAGTTCCACAACCTTAATGACACTGACCGGAGCACTGTTTCATTTCATAATGAGTTTGTGGTAAGAGGTAATTGGTAAAGCACATTTTGCAAATCACTTATTACATGCATCATTGCAAAAACACAACTTGCATTGTATAGACACAATTCTAAATTGTCTCTAATAAAACAATCGCAACAGATGATCCTTTTATCAATTAGGAACATAAATTTCTCATTCATATTTGACAATGGCTCATGGTATAAATCACTGCAAGCTAATCATAATGTACAGTGAGCAGTGTATACATTTGGCAGTTTGTTTGAAGATTTCTAAGAATAACAAGCTTCCCCCCATTCTACAGGTGCAAGGTATGGCTAATTATTACCAATTACTAATTACAAAGCTTTAAGTTCTATGTCAGTGCTGTAGCACCAAACATAAGAGCAAGAGACAGATGTGTCAGAATGTGTGGTGGAGGGGTCAGAGGAGCAAAGAGAGGATAAGGAAGAGACAGGGGGTGTCACAGAAAACTACACATATCAAATTAGATGTGGGCCTCCATTATTGACCATGTAATAATCCATGGCCTAAGCATGGCTGAGGCTGGTCGAAGAGTCCAGCCGCATCAAAGCCGCACCTCAGTGGCATCTATAATACGGACATATAGAATTGAAAACAAGCATATAACCGAAATCCTGCACATCGTATATATATTTTACTGTTTCTGTGCAAATTTGGTAATGGCGTACTGTAATGGATATTTGTACTGTTGAATTCATAGATCCACGTTTGTGCCATTTCAGGAATGTACCACTTTCCCATTCTGGTGGCAGAGGCCGATTATTGCTAGAGATAGCAATTGTTAACATGGTGACGGCCAACGACGCGATTTGACTTCGTGACATCCAGTGTTATTTGAGACTGTACTTTAAACATACAGTTTTGTCATTTTTTCTTTGAGTAGAGTGATACTACTGGATTTTCATTTTCAATTTGATATGCTGATTTTTCCTTTGCCAAGTGATGGAGCTGGAAGCGAGTGACACCACATACACGTTTAGGTACAGGGATAATGCAGGATTTAACCGGAACAAAGTCAGGCAACATGGCAGAAAAATAACAGGCCAGCAAGCCACAGTGGTCATCGTGCTGAACACATGCGTATATTACCACTACGTTCCCACCATTGGACCTTGTTACACAGTTCGTCTCCTTGACTTCCTGGGAGGGCTTTACAATGCTCTCATTCCTGAGAGGAGTGGTGAGACCCAATTTGCCACATTATGTAGTAATTTGGGACAATGTCAGTTTTCACCACTCCAGTCTTGCCAGGGAATGGTTTACTGCCCATATACCACATGTCAGTGGTGTTTTTACCACCTTACTCACCCTTCCTCAACCCAATGGAATTCTTCTCAGTGTGGAGGTGGCATGTATATGACCATCAGCCCTACAACCAATTGTCTCTACTGGGGGCAATGGGTGCTGCTTGTGAGGACATCACTGTGGAAGCATGCCGAGGATGGATGCGAATTCAAGAAGATTGTTCCACCTCTGTGTTGGATGACATCAGACGTGATGTTGAAGTGTTGTGGCCAAACAGAGAAGACAGGCTGGATTCTGAGCTGGCTTGAAATGTTAGTAGTGTAATGAATATCATAATTGCAATTTTTTTTTTCTATTGTAAAAAATACTTTTGTTTCATGTCATTGAAATTTGTTTTTGGACTTAATTTTTGGCAAATATCTGTGTATATTCTACAATGACTATAAAATAAATGGTGCACCTGGTTTTGGTTCAAGTACGTAAATTATTTTTTGTAGTTATCTATTCATTCAAGTATGCTTTCTTTATGGGGGCAATATTTTACTTATTTTGTGTCTTTTGGCTCATGTAGTCAAAGTTTTTGGCATGTTTGCTTCTTTTGCACTTGTGAAATGGTGTTATGATAGCTGTATTTACAGCCTTGGGAAATGCACTTGGAGTTTTGAGAAGGACGTTAAGATTTTAGGAAATGCGTCTTAGCAATTGAGAAAAACGGTAAGGATCTCGGGGTCTTGATCACAGGTGTGGGAAGAAGGGAGCAGAAGATTGATAGGCAGATTGGTGCAGTGTTGGCAGTAATGCAGAGGCTGCACTGAGAGAGCTGAGCCAGAAGGAAAATGTATTGATTTACCAGTCAATCTACATCCCTACCCTCGCCTATGGCCAAGAGTTTTGGGTAATGACCGAAAGAATGAGATTTCTTATAGAAGTGGCACAAATGAGTTTCCTTTGCAGGATGTCTGACCTGAGCCTTAGAGTGGGTGACGTGCTTGGACATTTGGGAGGAGCTCAAAGTAGAGTTGCTGCTCCTCCATATTGAAAAGAGCCAGCTAAGGTGGTTTAGGCCTCCTGGACGCCTCCCTGGGGAGGTGTTTCGGACATGCCCAACTGGGAGGAGACCCTGGGGCAGACCCAGGACATGCGTGAGAGATTATATCTATCAGCTGGCCTGGGAGTGCCTTGGTATTTCCCTAGAGGAGCTGGAAGAGGTGGCTGGGGAGAGCTGCTGCCTTATTTGTTCAGTAATGTCTCAAAGTATCTGACCAGTCATAATTATCAACCATGAAGTTGAATTTGATCGCAATGTAGTTCCAGCAAATTATAACGCGATTGAATATGTGATTAATCCAATACATCAATGTATATTTTCACTTAACCACTAGCACACCATGTTTAGCTAATCAATGCCTATTTAGTTATTTAACTAAATTGATGAATTGATCAAAGTGGTTGCGAAATCTTATATCCAAAACTATATATGCATGCGATCATCATGTTAGCCACCGCATACAAAACAGTTAATCAAGCTGTCAAAACTATGTATTCCATAAATTGAAGTGGTACGACATTGCTATGTATGGTGGCTGAGAAAGCCCGATACAATTCAAAAGAAAGAAATGCACGTTGAAAAAAAATGCACTGCAAAGCAACAACGTGCATTATTCATGTTCATAACGAACACAATTTGCTATTAATTGCTTACATTGAAAAACTTTATTACAAGCATGTGACCAACTGGAAAATGTGTCCTCCGGAAACACTTCCATTGTGTTGTGGCTATTTGGAGTGCAGTTGTTCTCTGTCTTTGCAGCGCGTCTGTGAATGTGCATTATAAAATGTTCTCGTGTTATCATTTTGATGAAAGTGTCTTCTGAATTGGTGTAGCATCTACAGATTTGCAGTGTGTTGCACATGCGTTATGAACTTGAATAATATCCTTTGTTGCTTTGCAGTGTGTTTTTTGCTAGACATGCATTTTTAAAAAAATGTTTTCATTGGGTTTTCTGATTTTCATTGGGCTTTTTCAGCCACCGTGAGGCTATGGTTTTGGTTCCCACAGTATATGATGTGTTGTCATTTTGTTGTGGTTGTGTTGCCATTTTGCTGTTTTTGTGTTATACAGTGCTGTGTGATTTTCTTGTTTTCTATTGTACTGTGTCTTGAGATCTGAAGAAGTTACATGTGCATGCGAGTGTTTTCTCTTGCCAGTGAACTTTACATACTGTAATATAGAGCCTTGCAATGTTGACACTATAGTCTTTGACATAAATAAGTAAAAGTTTGCTAAAGAAAAATGATCAATCAGTGACAATGAGGAAGTTGCAACTATCACTCAGAATTTTGGAGTTCGGGCATACTTAGACTGACACACTTACACTGACAATATATCGAAGCATTTTGATGCTCATGGTTAAAGAAGTGCTGATTGCATTTTTCATTTTGGTAGCACTGACTGAATGTAGATTGACTTGGTTTTGAGACACGAGTTAATTGTTTTGGGTAAGTTACAGGTTTTTGCAGCTAAGCCATAGTGTTGTGTTGTATGCATGAACTGTTTGGAGAAATGCTGTTACAGTCGGAGAATGTTAAGCATGTTTCATGAAATGTTCTAACTGATTCAAGAAAAACTGTAATATATAATGATGTGTCATTCGTATTAGAAGAAAAACAAAGTGAACACAACCTCTGCATCAAAAAAACCTCAATATGACACATTTCATTTTAATACACAGCTTCTATTTATTTGCTGCTTCTCAGTTGCATCCAAAATCAGGACGTTCAGAGAAAAACAAAGGTACAGTCATTCCACTCTACTGCACTGTAAAGTTCATTTCTGTTTTCTTAATGTAATATAACCTACTTGAGTGTGTGTGGGTAATGTATATATTACATTGTGGGAACCAAATGTCCCCACAATGTGATAAAAATTTATTTTGATGTTGTGACTTTTTTGGTCCCCAGTAGGGGCAACTAAGTTTTATAGAAATCTGTGACTGCAATCAAAAAACAGAAAATGACAAAAGTTTTTTGGGGTTACTTATGGTTAAGATTAGGTCTAGGTTGGCATTGTTCAGATTAGGGTTTTGCCCATAGAAGTGAATGAATGAACCCCACAAAGATAAGAATATATGTGTTCTTGTATTTATAAGACTGAAATAATGTGGCATGTGCAAAACTTGGCCTCAGAACTTCATTGACCTTCGACCTGATGACAATACCAGAGCCTCATAAAATATATAATAAGTTTTAAAAAGTCTTCAAAACAATAAGATGTTTGGTCTTGTACTCCGCAACCATGGATTCATCTACACAGTTTTATGTGAATAAGAAATGTCTCTTATAAAGCAGGAAATAGATATAAAGAGATACTTACAGTAAATGCACCAAGCCTGCAATTTTGACTGCATGAAACATCATTAAGAAATGAAAGTTATGGGGAACTCAAGGTGAGCTCTGGAAGACTAAGACAAATCTCAGATAGAGCCACTCTGAGACTAGACAGGAAAGCAAAACCCCACAGTAAAGGCACTGCTGAAAGATTTAGTTGCTCCACTGCCCGGCATCACTTACAAAAACACAGTCTGCATGGAATAGTCATTAGAAGGAAACCTAACTTACAATCTCATCAGAAAAGATTATGACTGAAGTGAGTACAGCAACATGGAAATAATCCAGAGCCATTTTGGAAATAAGTGCTGTGGTCTGATGATGTTACAAACAACGAAGGCACGATTGTGAAAAAAGAGAAGCATTAAGAAAACAAGCACCTGGGGTGGATCTGTTATGCTATGGGGCTGTATGCCAGGAGCAGACTGCTGACATGAAACAAAAACATACAGTGCTCACAGAACGTCTTGGGATGCTTGTTTAATTCAGTAAAAATGTTGCAAAGTCCATTGACAAGCAGTATTTAATATATCTGCACATCTTCTGCAAAGATATTTTATTAAATGTTACAATTTTTTTTTTTTTTGACTGACTCATCCAGTTCTGTTCTTGCCATTTTGCTATTAATTGTAACTGTAGTCAGTAGCTCTCAAAGAGATACTAAACACAAATGTTTGGTGTTGTATGTTATTGCAAGGGTGTTACTAATTAAAAAGCACCCAGTGAGACTGCTTGACAGTTAACTTTTTAACTTAGTACAGGTCATTCAGAACTATAATTTGGCTTTCAATGCATCTTTATGTTTTTCCCATAAAGCTGCAGGCTGGGAGCAAGAAAGGTGTTTTTCTCAAACCAGGGACCCACATATACTTGTCCCCATGTGCAGTTGTGCATCTGAGCCTTTACTTATTTTTCCATTCTGGTTACTTTCAGTTTTTGCTCTTACAGTAATGCTCACCTTTGTATTAAATCTTCAGTTTCTTGGCAAGGTCACACATGGACTAGCCATAGACTCTCAGAACAACAATAGATTTAAGAGTTTCCAGGGAAAGCCGCCTTGTTTTTGTCTAATATTGAAGCCAACATTAGATGTTTACATGCCAGCTACTTCAACGATTTAAAGAAAGACATTTTCAAATTTTATTGAACAGCACAGTCATTTTCTGCTGCTCTAAAATAATATGAATAAATTTCTTAGTCAAAAATTGCCACATCTCCATGGTCACCTATGGTTTGGGCAACACACTGTAGACTAGGGAAAGATGCTTGAAATGTGGTCTTGCAAACATGTTTTCCAAATTGCATTTTAAACAGTTATTTACAATATAATTTACAATATATAGTAATTTGTATGATTATTACAGTTTTGTAATTGCCAACACTAAAAAACTTATAAAACTTATACTTCAAACACGATTCTTCAAAACCTTACTTCAGTTGTCAAATTGATAGCTTTTTGCAGAACTTTAGACACAATTTCCTGAAATGCACATACTTGCAGATTTGTTAAACACTCTTTCAATTTCTCTAAACACGTGTCACCACTTATCCTTATGCTATCTTACAAAAAGCATTGCGACTCAAAATACTGAACCCCTGCACCTTCATTGCAACACTAACAGCACACAACTGTCATTGTCTAAACATAAAAAAGCTTAATTGTCTAATTGTTGAATCAACCAATGAGGGAACTGATATGCAAAGTGAATGCATGGGAGGCCTCAAGTAAACTGTTTGGTAAAGTGGAGCTCAACAACCAGCAATAAATAAAGGAAGAGAGTGAGGAAGAGGTGGTGAGAGGAGAGGAGCGGGTCAAGGGGTAAGAATAAGAGGAGGAGGACAAGGACAACACAAATTTACAGATGACATCAGATTCACATTACTGACAATGTACTAGTTCACAGCATGAACATGAGAGTGGATGGCCGGAAGGTCCAGTCAAATTTAAGCCGCTTCTCAGTTGCATCCGTAATCCGGACATTCAGAGAAGAACAAAGGTAATTCACTTTACTGCACTGTAAAATTATGTTCTTTTTTTCCTCTGTGTAATATAACCCATGTGTGCATGTGCTTTCCACAAGATTTTGGGGTGTGTCAATGGGACTTTTTGCCCATTCATCCAAAACAGCATTTGTGAAGTCAGGCATTGTTGGACTGAAGGCCTGGCTCGCAATCTTGACTCTAGTTCATCCCAAATGCGTTTCATGGGGTTATACTGGAACAGAAAGGGGCATTCTCCAAACCGTTCCAACAAAGTTGGAAGCTCAGAATTGTCCAAAATGTCTTGGTATGCTGAAGCATTAAGAGTTCTCTTTTTAACTGGAACTAAGGGTCCTAGCCCAACCTGAAAAATACCCCATACCATTATCCCTCCTCCAGCAAAATTTACAGTTGGCGCAACGTACTCAGGCAGGAAATGTTCTCCTGGCATCCGCCAAACAGAGACTCGTCCATTCCCTGCCAGACATATAAGCATCATTCATGGTCCAGAGTCAAGTGGCAATGTTTTATACCACTCCATCTGATGCTTGGCATTGTGCTTGGTGATGTAAAACTTGCATGCAGCTGCTCGGCCATGGAAACCCATTCCATGAAGCTCCCGGTGCATAGATTTGTGCTGGGGTAAATACCAAAGGAAATTTGCAACTCTGTAGTTATTGAGTCAACAGAGTGACTTTTGGCGACTATTATACATCATGCACCTCAGCACTCAGTGACACTGCTGTGTTACTTTACTTGGTCTGCCACATTGTGGTTGAGGTTCTGTTGTTTCTAAACACTTCTGGTACAGTTAAACATGGAATATCTAACAGGGATGAAATTTCACAAACTGACGTATTGCAAAGGTGGCATCCTATGACAGTGCTACATTGGAATTCACTGATCCCTTCAGGATAACTCAAGTGTTTGTAAGCCTGATTGCATGGCTATGGCAATGTCAGGAAAATCCTACTAGCACCACTGAACTTTATTTGGGGTTAATCGGTTACTTTATTTGATGGCAGCTGTGTACCCAAAACGACTGACTGCTGTAATTAAATCAAAACGTGCTTCAAAACAGTATTAAAGTGTGTACGCACTTATGCAACCAGCTTATTGTACTTTTTTATTTTTCATATTTTTCCCACTAACAGATATGTTTGTGTTTCAATTGAATTGTACTGGTTATAAGTCACATTAAAGGTGGGAAATTTTTTCAATGATTTATTGTGGTCTTATTTTTTTACATCACAAAATCTACCATTATAACAGGAGTGTATACACTTCTTACATCCACTGTACAGGCAATTTGGTAACTGCAGTTAACCCCTGCATGTTTTTGGATGGGGGGAGGGGCCACAATACTTGGAGGAAACACCACAATGATACTGGGAGGACATGCCGACTCCACACACATGGAACTTTGGTGGAGACTTGAACCCAAGTCCCAGAGATGTGAGGCAACAGTGCTAACCACTGCACCACCATGCTGTCCCACATTGCATACAGTACAGCATTTCATTTTAGATTTGTGATTAGGGTTTTTGAAAAAAGTGATGTAACTTCAGTAAATGTGTTTCGGTAATGAAGAAAAAAAAACTATAATATCGCACTGCTAGAGACAGCATGCACTGGCTCCAGACAGAGCAAGCCGGTAATTCACAAAATAATGTCACTCAGCGTAAAAGTTACACAAAAACGTGCACACAGCTGTAAAAACATTACGTTCAGCATTTACAGCATAATGTAACAACAATGGAATACAAACTATTTACGACATAAATACACGAAAACATAGGGAGCCCCTAAGGGGACAAAGGAGAAGAACAAAAACGTCAGAAGAAAAAAAAAAAAGTCGTGTTTTGCGTTATAATCGAAAACCTTTGCGATATAACCCAAAACTTTTAGTAGTAATGCAACAATAAAATCCGGTTCACTAGCGTACTTTTTGGTCATTCAAGTGCAACTTTCAAAGCCGCTGTTTTCATGATGGGGTTGATCCCCGCTTCATTTATTAATCTAATTTAACGGTTAAAAAAACTGTAGAGTTCAGTGTGGTGCGATTTGATTAATTCATAAATAGTCATTTGTAAAGCAAGCCTTGGTAAAATTTCAGTAACATGGCCTAAAGAATTGTTCGTTTTTTGTTATTGTTTCGTGTTTATAATATTAGTGCATTGTACATATTGTACATTGCCCAGGAGGGGGACCTAGAAACATTCATTAGGTCAAGAGAAGTACCAGAAGCACTCCTGCTGGATCAAGCTCTTTTAAAATCAAACGCACATCCTCTTTTCCTCACATGAAATTCATTTATTCTGCATTTTGCGTACATCCATCGATAACCATGAAGCTGCCCAGAGTGCAAAAGCTGTTCGTGAATAAAGTTGATTACATCACCCAAGTCGGAGTAGTTTTTCCGTCGGAATAGTCCCCTTTCACATAAAATCCTCTTAATGTCATGCCCCGCTCGTCCGATCCTCCTGTGTGCCACGAACACTCATCTACCGCGTGTGGATTCTCCGTGTTCACCAACTGTTTCCTGTTGCTCTCATTAGTTCTATGTATTTCAGTTTGTTTGTTATTAACGTTACGTGTTGTTGTTCCGTGTACTAGCCCGCAATAAAGTCCTTTGTCCGTATCCACGGCTGCTCTCGCCTGCTTCCGTGTGCTGATCGTGACACTTTTTCTGCCTCAGACTTATGTAAACATCATGCCTAGATCCGAGAACAAACTAAATATCCTTATATTGTAGACCAAGATCAAAGGGAAATTAGATTAAACGCTCAATGTTTTCCAATTAATTATGTTCCTTACAATGACTGATTACTCATATTTCCGGTTCAAAGTCACAACAGTTTTGCGTTATATCGCAAAAATTTTGGGTTATAACGCAAAAGATAACTTATTTTTTCTCCTTTGTCCCATTTGGGGCTCCGTCAAAAATACACACATTATTTTATAGGTTATGTTATAACGACAGTGCAGCGCAAGGTATGCCGGTATGTGAATGTTTTTGGTCTCTGTTGCCTGGCTGTTGTATAGAGAGGAAAACTGAATTTTTATTTTACATGGCTAATGTGTAAAATGGCATAATAATAATAATATTTTATTTATATTCTTAGAAAAATAAAGATACAGGGTATGACATATAGGGGCTGTGCATAAAGACATTTTATTTCTAACAACTCAAGTCACTGCCATAATGGCATCTGTTTGGATTAAAACAATGAAATAAAGTAACACTGAATTATATGTAGCTGCCTGAGCAAAAAAAAACATACAACCTACACATTAAAGCGAAGGATATTCACGTTTTACAAGTAATAAGACCGTCGATTCTTATTCAATTTAGATAATATAAAATCGCATTTCAATTGTACATTATTGTACTACTAATCACGTTGCTTCCTATTACAGAAAGCTACCCGCCCACCCAACCAAAGAAAGAAGCCTGTATTTTATTTTACTTACATATCAGGCTGTAGCTCCATACACGATGTAAAGTGCATATTGGCGAGTAATGCCGTACACAGCAGTGGAACTGTAGATGTCATTTTAAAATAACATTCCCGAAAATACATGATACTGCAAAATTCAAATTTAAGAGCACCCTTGTGCTGACAAAGGTTGTGCCCCTATAGGTACGAACAAGGCATCCCTGTTTTTCCTTAACTGCTGGACGCACAGACGAGCTGCTTCCCAGTGAAGACTCTTTATCTAACGATGTATAAGAACACTTCACAGTATATTTCCCATCTCCTCCGCCAGGACGACTTGATCAGGTTTTTTCTCCTTTTTTCCTCAATGTCGACTACTGGAGTACTTTCACACTACTGTTACTAAGAGCAACGTTATTAAAAAAAAAAACCAAAATCATAGTTTGAGGGTATTGTGTATGTTTGCTATAGCTGTCACCAATAAAATACAAAACCAGCTGTTTTAAGGATGCTAAGCAAGCAAACACCAGAAACAGAATCAGACACATGATCTCACAGGCAGGCTACCCTATTCTTATACTTTTCTTGATTGCCTTAACACATTTCTCAAATGACAATTCACATTTGCAAATGATGTTCTACTATGCAGAAATCACATTATAGTGTGGGGATTACATTTGTTGCTTTGCAAATGTTGATTGTCATTTGAGAAATGCACCACAGCAATAGAGAGAAACTGCAATTCATTCATTCTACTCAGCATTATTTATTCATTTTATTTAGATTTTACGACCCACTATACCTTCTTAATAATTATCACTGATTTACAGTTGTCTTGTCCAGATTTCTCCTATCCTACATCAAGATTTCCAAGCATATTTTCATAGTTTGTTTTTACAAATGGTTATGAAATTGTTTTGTGTTACACTTTTCCTCAGTTGCTTTGGAGCCTTTCTCAAATGACATTTAAGGCATTAGTTCATTGTACAAGTCATTACATGCATAAATGAACAATAATTTCTCAGAGAAGGTCTGAAGTGTTAGACTGATCACTGATCAACCAGTTCTCCAGGATAGCTCAGAGGTGCATTTCATGAACCTTCAGTTGGCAAGCATATATCGATAGGGCACAACATAGTGTTATAATTTGACAATGGAAGGACAACAAGGAAATGAACAGGGTCAACAGCCAGTAAGAAGAAGAGGAATAAGGCCGCAGTGTGGAAGGGTAGGAAGGCAAAACAGACGAAGAGGTATAAAACGCCAAAAACAGGCACGTTCTTGGTGAAATAAGGGTCACGATTTGGACCATGTCCTAAATCAAAGCCTTACAATGGCCGAAGGTTACAGCCAAATACTAGGAGAACAACTGTGTCCTCAATTGTTCAAACATTTCATAGAGATAACAGGTATGTCATCCTACAAGGTGCCCTGTCCTGTAATATTGCATACTTATTGCAATACTTCAGGTTACAGTATTCCAATTGCATTGTTGTAGTATACAGTAAATTTTCTTCATATAGCTGCATACTGGACATGTACTGTAGCGCACACACATATGTATGCATATTTAAAGTGTGTTACAGTATATGTACAGCATGAGTAACTTTGTAAGTGATAAATGCCATGCAGAAGAAGTGCATCCTTGTGCATTTCCAATCATTGTCATCAAAACCTTAGCCATGGCTTACATGGACAAATACTTAGAATACACTGTTCTACTGACAAAATGGCTAAGCATTGGCACAAGGACTTGTCATTGACGTGGCACTGACAAGCTCATTGACATAAATATTTACTTTTGAGGGATAAACTAAGGATTCTGAGAAAGTTACAGGCTTTTGCAGGTAATCCATCATGTGGTGCTGTTTGTAGGAATTGTTTCTAGAAAATGCACTTACTGTTTTGCAAATGTTAAGGATGATTCAAGAAATGTACCAAAGTGAGTAATTCATTGGTGGAATTATTTGCTTTTAAAACATGAGTTAATTGTTTTGGGTAAGTTACAGTCTTTTGCAGCTAAACCATAACTATGCATGAACTGTTTTCAGAAATGCTGTTATAGTCTTCAGAAAGTTAAATATGCTGTACATGTTTAGTCTGCCCCTTCCCACTGGTGTTTTTCATTTGTTGGACTCGTTGCTAATTTTATAACTTGGCCGTATGATAACTTATAACACCTGCTTCTGCCTGGAGTTTTGCGGCTCTCGGGTTGCATTTAAATGTCTACACTGCCATATCCATTTGGATTTAGTATCATACAACCTGTGCCAATCACTTTGCCTAATGCCCTCATTACATCCACCGCTTGAAAAGAGGGCCCTCGGTTACTTTGCCTCTGACGTGGCGACCCTAACTGCATGGACATTTGATCGTATTTGCCGGCGTGACACTAATGCCATCTGAGAAATAACTCATGACAATCTTCGTCCCCTTCCAAATTTATCTTCACCTTTTTCTCCTGGTCGTGTCAACTTTATTCTTGACTTGTTGAATGCTCATTCCATAACCCATAAACCCTCTATGATCAACAACCTCATTATCTAGAAGAAAGTGGACATGTTTTGTATTTCAGAAACTTGGCAACAACCTGGTCACTATTTACATTTGAACATCCTGACTCCCCCAGTCTACCTGTCAAAACCCTTTTTATATGGAAGAGGGTGTGGCTTGGCTGTCGCATATCCATCCATCCATCCATTTTCCAAATCGTTTATCCTACTGGGTCGCGGGGGGTCCAGAGCCTATCCCGGGAGCAATGGGCACGAGGCAGGGAACAACCCAGGATGG
>JAODJX010000039.1:17472644-17484710 GCA_026776945.1 Isichthys henryi | reverse complement strand
TGGGTTGTTCCCTGCCTTGTGCCCATTGCTTCCGGGATAGGCTCCGGACCCCCCGCAACCCAGTAGGATAAGCGGTTCGGAAAATGGATGGATGTATTGCTTGATGGTTCCACTCCTCTGAAGACTAGGCTAATCCCATCTGCTCACTTTTCTCCTTGGTTCATCCCTCAGTTCAGAATAATGAAGGCCACTGACTGGTGTCTTGAATACCTTTATAAGAAAACTGGTCTCACCATGCACAGCTTTTATACATCCAGCACATCTACAAGTCTAGGGACACTCTAAAACACACCCTATTTCTACTCCTCCAGCATACGTGGTGCTAAGTCTATGCCACAAACAGTCTTTAGGATTGTTAAACTACTCAAACCTCCTGTACTAGCATGTTATCAGACAGCTGAGCAGTGTCAGGCATTTTTACATTTTTTTTACACCAAAATTAACCAAATCTATCATAATTTACCGCCTACTTCTCAATATTTCTCCCCTTTTAACTTTGACTGCACTACTCCAGTTATTAAACTCTCTTGTATGCCTTGTATGACTCTATTGCTGTCTCTGAATTCATCCTTAAATCTTATCAATCCTCCTATCAGCTTGATCTGGTCCCTACACATCTACTGAAAGCATGTTCTTCTATAATCAATTCTCCAATGGAATCTCTGAGAAATGCGTGACTATGTCCCTTCTGCTCTCAAAACTGTTGCAGTTACTATCCTCAAGAAACCTGAGTTGGATCCATCATCTCTCTCGAGCTACAGACCTTAAGATCAAGATCTCAAATCTTCCTTTTCTAGCTAAAGTGATGGAAAGAGTTGTAGCTACATAACCACATGCCTTTCCAAATGGTAATGCACTATACATGTAGGAGCCATTTCAGTCTGGCTTCCGTAAACAGAATGGCACTTCGGGTGACCAGATAACCGAAAGGCTCCTGTGCTTGACTAAATTGTTCAGTTCTTCTTGTGCTTTTGCTGATTTGTTTCCTTGATTGAAAGATTCATCCAGCTTTTTCACATTAACATTAGTGACACGTGTATGATTATAGGAGACTGACCAATCAGCAAACAGCAAGAACTCAGTGCTTAAGTGAAATCTAGGTGCTTTAAATTTAAATGGTAGTTTACAAATCCTGTCCTAGTTCAAAGTGTTCTCCGTGACATGGATTATCTGGTCACCCTAACAGCACTGAGACAGCTCTTCTGCATTTTGTGAATGATATCCTCTGGTCTGCCAATATTCTCTCAATATTCTTATCCTCCTTGACTTAAGCTCAGCATGATGTACTTATTTCTTGCCTATTTACCATTAGTATCACAGACATAGCCCTTCAGCAGTTTAGGTCATGTCTTACTAACGGACAATAATGGAGGGAGTGCTGTCCGTCAGGGATCAGTTCTTGGGCCCCTCCTCTTCATAATTTACATCCTGCCCCTTAGTTAAATCATTCGCAGATATGGCTATAACTTTCACTGCTATGCAGATGATATTCAGTTATATCTCAGTACTTAGTCAATCTCAACACATACAAAACTGAAGTCTTACTGGTTGGTCCAGAATCATTATATCTGAATCCTCCAGTTTCTCTGTTTGTTTTAATTGTGTTCCTCTAAAACCTGCTACAGTAATCAGAAATCTTGGCGTACTATTTGACTCTACACTAAACCTTAATCTACATATAATATCCCTCTCCAAAATTGCATTCCTTTACCTCCGTAACATTGCTCATCTATGCTATTTCATTTTGTCCAGTCTTGATGCCCAAACTCTGGTTCATGCTTTTATTATGTCCCGTATTGACTACAGAAACTTCCTTTTCGTTGGCCTTTCTGCAAAATCTACACAACAGCTTTAGTATATTCAAAACTCAGCAGCTAGAGTTCTCACTCACACTAAATGATCCACTCACATCACACCAATCCTCTCTCATCCACACTTCTTACTGGTTAAGTTTCGTATCAAATTCAAAATATTGCTTCTCACTTATAAGGCTTTGCATAACCTTGCTCCTTACTACTTCAGTGAACTCTTGACTCCCTCCCTATTCACCCTATCACTCTCTCAGATTCTCTAATAATAATATCTTTGCTAATCCACGCACTAGACTTTCCAGCATGGGCAGCAGGTCCTTCACTGCCATGGCTCCCAAACTATGGAACTCTCACAATTTTCTTTCACTTCCTTCAAATCAGAATTAAAGACATTTCTTTTCCTTGAACATTTCTGTTCTGTCTCTTCCTTATCGTTCTTATTTGTGTGTGTGTGTGTGTGTAAAGCGACCTTGGGATTGTGAAAGGTGCTATATAAATGCTACTTATTATTATATTCGACTTTGTACCAGAAGTCAATAACCACCAGGTGGCAACAGAGACCACCAAATAAAAGTGCATATGCTAAAAGATTAAGCTTAAAAAGTCATGCTAAACAGCATCTAATTTTATCCAAAATTGGTACAGTCATCATATGGCATATTTTGAATAAAGTTCTAAATGGTTTGGTGCCATTTCGAGAATCTATTGGTAACTCTGGACGCTTCATGTAAAATGACACTGTATGACTGTATCACCAAGGGGAAGTTTTCAGCAAAGAAAAAAAAAAAGGAAATCAAGAATAGACTGGATACATATTCATAAAGTATTCATAAAATTAACACAAATTTTCTCTTATTCACTAGGTCACAAAAGTATGTTTGGCATATTACGCAAAATTAAAGAAAACTACAGTGCAGATGGACATATTACACATAAATAGATGTAGCACCCCCTATAGGTCAATTTACACCAACCTTGGTACACTGCTAAAGCCCAATTCATCCTCAATTTGCATAACAATGAAATGTGTCCTCTGCATTTAACCCATATGTGACATATGTATCGACCATAAGTGGTCGTGGTCATTGCATGCATACAGCGATGATAAAGGGCAGATGTATTGAAACAAACTTAACTGTTATTTGACCTACCCTAAACTACTAAATGTGCAAAAAATAAAACACAGTAAGCACACAGATCCCCGATATGTTGGCACACCAAAAAAAATGGCATTGACGACAAGAGTTCCTCCTGATGAGAATTAAAGGAACATGGCATTAAACTTAAGATCTTGCTGATCTAGACAATTAGTGAACAATGTCTCCTTGTCCTCTTGATACTGAAAGATACACATAAAGATGCCATTTGCTTCAGTGCATTCTCTCTGAGAGTCTAGCACCAAACAAAATAGAGGTCTCTCTCATAATGCACGATTCCTATACGAGATCAGAAGTAAAGATCACAGTTTTAATCATGGTTAAATGTTCATCATATTCATATATTCAATCATAACAATATCACAAACATTTCAGAATAACTTTAATTCAGGATTTGATTAAAAAATACAAATAAAACTCAAAATAAATGCAATAAACACTAAAAGCACTTTGCACTGTTATCCTCTTCAGTCCCGTCAATCACAGCTTGCATACCAAGTGGCAGTTCTGCATGGGTGCATCTGGACACTGTACACAGAGGCTCAAGGGTTCCTCAAACTAAACGTAAAGCTTTCTCTTTCCAGCAGGCAAATCTTTGTCCATGTCTTCTTCTTCTTGCTCTTTTATAATCGTGTTGTTTGTTTCTTTCTTTCTTTCTTTCTTTCTTTCTTTCTATTTTTTGGTTTGTTTATTTATAAATGTATTATTATTATTATTATTACTTTTCCCAACATTTTTGCTCCTCCCCTCAGGTCAATCATTGCTAAACGATGAAAATTAATAAATAACTGAGAAAAACATATTAAGTGTTCATGTTCAAAGGAGACAGTATAAAGAAAGTAGAAGGCAAAAAAAGATGAACTTGAAAAGTCTTTTTCTTGTTGTGTTAAAAACCATACATTTGTTGAAGTGTACGTACAAAAATAAGAATGCATAAAAGAAATAAATGAAGGTATCTTTCTGGAATACTTTGTCGTATAAATATAAAATTCACCTAGTATTCAGCGGTGGTTCTAGAACACAATGCCAGGGTGGAATTTGAAATTTTGGGTTGGGCTTCAAGTCAAGTAATGTTGACTTTGTCCACTTAATATATCAATTAAAGTGAGACACAAGGTTATCAGGCATATGCAATAAAATACCAGAGGTGAATACTACATTTTACTCTTTTACTCAGTGGAAATAAATAGTCTAGTAAAACAAATAAACTAGTGCATTTAATTCATCCCACGCATCTATACAATGACAGTACTTGCTAGCGAACTAACGTTACTGATACTTAGCTAACACTAGAATTGCAGAAGCCAGATATTTAATAGATATACAGGTTAGAGTTACTCTTAATGACTCCTGATTAGCAGATATCTATAACTAAATGCTTGTTTCATGCTTGATCATATAAGAAATTTTCTATGCTTGTTTACTCTTACCACCATACATCAAGTAAGAGAAAGGAAAGTGGTTCCACTCTCTTCTTGTTCACACACTCACTACCAACGTTTCAATACATCCATCAAGCTTCCTCACGCCCACTACTCTGTCCCATTGAAACTTGCGTCACCAGCCACAAACTGTTCACCCTGCTACCATCACGCATATAGTACCACAACCATCAAGTACCAGAACAACAGGCTCTGGGACAGTTTCTTCCACAGGAGACCAGGAGACTGAACTCCAGCTAGTATCAGACACCACCCAGGCCACTTCCTCCACTCTCCATTGTATCCTTTTGATGCACATACATTATTTGCACATACACACTTTATAAGGTGTTTATGGCGTCTAGAACCCAGGGTTTTAGCTTGCGCTACACTAGCAGGAAGACTATTCCATACCCTAACTACAGTGCTTTCACAAATTCATCTGAAAATGTTCTCCCCCTAATTTCCACTTATGGCAATGAGTTCTAGTATTTAAACTAATATTGAAATAGCCATTTGGCTGAACAACATCCGGACCAGGCTGATGTGGCCCCATGTACCTCCAGATTACAGACCATTTACAGATTACAGTCCTTGCAGTGTGTGTGTATGTATGTACATCAACAGTCACATTAATTTGACTGAAGAGATTAAATATACACAATGCAACACACTATTTAAACTGTACAGGAATAACATGCATCAGTGCCTTGCAGTTTAACCCTACGACTAACATAATATAAAGCCAAGTGTCGCTCCCTGCCTCCAGAGTTAACTTTTCGGCACCAGTCTCGACCTCCCAAATAAAATGATAGACAGACAAATGACATCACTAATTAAATTTTCTGTAACCGGACAGAAACGAATATTAAAATATCGAAATATCCTTTTGGCGTCGGTCTCAGAGTTATTAAAGCTTTTACGGTTTTTCGGATGATGAGCTGCATTTGTATTGTCGTTATTTTTTCTGCTCCATCTTTCCTCCCAGAGGTTCGGCCTCTTGGGAGTGGCGTCTGCGCATGAACCAATCAGCTTCGACAGGGGCGTGCTTCTGAGTGAAGGCGGCTGAAAAAAAGAATAACGCGGCAGCGGCAAAAGATACTGTGTCTTTAAGGCTGACATCTATGGTGCCTACGTTGCTGAGTGATTTCCTGTTTCGAAGCTACTTGACATTTCCTGAAAGCTCAGCGTTGTTCTGTATCTGTCGGCATTATTTTCAGTTTTGCATTGCAAATGGTGTGAAGCTGTCAACACGGATGATACTTCACCTGTATTGTTTTTTCTCTTCTAAACCCTCATAACAGACATTGTTGAGCTTCACACTTAAAGGGTAAGTCTAAATTTACTAGGTCACAACAAGGCCGTGTTTAAATTTTGTTCTGGTTTTGGCGAATTAGGCAGTAGTGTATTTTTAGTATGTACTTGACCTTTTTTTTACAACAGTGCATACTACGAATTCGTGAATTAGTAGCTTAGATAGCTTGCAGTATTTTATTTTTTGTGGCTGTATATTTACATTGGCGCTTATCGGTAAAATTGATTGCAAATTTCCTAAATACTTTGGTGAATGAACTTCTTTTGTATATGTAAAACTTTATTTATGTGCACATGGAAGGTGTCACATATTATGTAATACAGTCACGAAGGTCCGTTTCCATTTGTTAATTCCTCAAGGGGCCTTAAACCTATTTGTACATCGCATAAATGTAAAAGGTAAGGTGAGCATGAGTGTGCTTGATGGTGTTTTGCTGAGTTTTGAATCTAAGTCTTACAAACAGAATATTAAGATTTGTGATCACTGAACTAAGTTAACCAGTTTCATTTCACCTAATCTGTTTGTGGTTAATTTCGCTACCAGCTGCCTGACGTTTCCCCTCCGTCTTTTCAGCCCCATGAACGGAGCGGCATTTCCCTCTTCCACCGCGGAGATAGCCGAGATCAATCGGATACACTATGAGCTTGAATACACAGAGGGCATCAGCCAGCGCATGCGCATTCCCGAAAAGCTCAAAGTGGCTTCATCTGTCTCAGGGGATGAAGAGGGTGGTTTCTGTCAGGCTCCTCACAGCGCTCTGATGCAGGTGCCAGAGAGGATTGTTGTGGCAGGTACTTTAATGCTTTTACCACATTCAGCCTCATTTTCCTGCCTGTACATTTTGAGCATCACAGTATCTGCTCCACATTCCTTCTTCACACTTCGCAGATGATGAGGGCTCACAGTATTCCAGACCGAGAGACCTGGACCTCATTCAGTCCACACCCCTGGATTCACTGGCACTGAAAACGCCACCCCGGGTTCTCACACTGAATGATCGCCCGCTGGACTTTCTAGAGATGGAGCGGACTGCGGCTCCAGTCATGCAGGTGGAGGAGGTGAGTATGAATAACTACAATCGATCCCATGACGCACCAAATGAATTGCACTAAGATGCCCAGTGTGTGTTCGGAATTTGCCTGTAGTCTTTGCTTTTAGGTGCGAGGTCAGGGTCGGTTACGGCGGGAACGTTCAACTAGTGAGAACACAGCCATGCGATACAGTGGGCAGCTCTCAAAAACAGACTCAATGTGAGTGTTGCCCGTTCATTGTGCATTTCTTTGCCCATCTGTCTCTGCTTTCTGTTCATCTGTCTCACCTGTCTCTTCATCTGTTTGCCCTGTTCCTGCAAAGAGTGAGTTGCTATTAGTGTCTCAGTTATGGGTCTCTCACTATTCTTTGTGGATGTTCAGTTGTTGTATGATGCTCAGCTAAAAATCTCTCATAGATTCAGAACAATTGTGAATTTTAGTATTCAAGCACACAAGTGTCAGCCTGGAGTTCTCTGGGTCAAAATGCCCCAGGGATTTGGCATCCATTTCTGTTGCAGCTTCAGGTGACTTCCTCATTTGAGAGTAAAAAGCTGAAGAGGACATTGTGAGGCACAAATGCATTTTGTGGTGTTTAATTGTGCACATAAGAAGCATTTGTTTTCTTAATTTTTTTGAGCATGTTAAGAAAGTACATATTGACATGATTTAACTCTAAATTAAGGCCCACTAAGAAACAGATTAAGAAAATTGAAATGCTGCATTGAAATATTAGTTTGTATTTTTATGTAGGCCTATTTATGTATAACATTGTCAGTCACTCTGGATTAAGTACTGCTAAACAGAGGAGGGATCAAAACTAAATTAATTGTTTAAAAAATGGTCCAGATTGTTTCTGCTTATAAACTAAAAGGTACTGGCAATGAAACAGAAGTTGTTGTTTCATGTTTTAGAAGTTTATTTTGGAATAGTTTTTTTCCATTTTTCTTAGTCTTTGAGTGGCTTGATTTTGTGGTAACAGCTATTCTGTACTGAGATCATGTTTTGCTAAAAGATGGTATATAACCACTATTCTGCCACAGTTCCTCTGGACTCTTTCTCCTATATTTCTGTCTCTCTCCCCTCCCTCCCTCCCTCTCTCTTTCCCTCCCACTATGATCACATGATTGCTGCTGCATTGGTGGGCAGTGTGACCCCTACAGCCTCTCACACCACTTGCCCTCTACCTTCTTCCCCTGATGATGGGTACAACCTTTACAGCACACGTGGCATTCTGTCCCTAATCCAGTCCACCACACGCCGGGCCTACCAGCAGGTCCTGGAGGTGCTGGATGAAAACCATTGCAGGTGATGGCTACTGACCATTGATTCAAGCCTCAATCTTCACGCTGTCCCTGTAGGTTCACCACATTTCCTGTCAGTGTTGGATTCCTCTTCCTTTTTATTATGGTTACCATTAAATATCACTCCATGTCTGAGATAATGGAAATTTCCATTCTGTTAATACATTCTGTCAATACATCATTGCAGATTTTTATAAGCATATATGAAACTACGATGTGAGGAATGTAGCAAGTCAGATTTCCTGTTCCAGCTTTATCTTTTCACATCGTTGTTAATGCACTGTAGGTTAGTACGGAATGAAGTGAACTAAGTGTACTATGATGTCACTAACTGATTGTGAAAGATATTTTATTGTATACGAAGGTTAAAAAAATCCACTGAGTGTCCATAAATCCAACTGCACCTAGTTTTGTGGCAAGTGATGGAATTGAAATTAAGATAATTAGTAGTCTGTTCTAAGTGTGGAGTTTGCATGTTCTCCCTATGTTGTTGTGGGGTTTCTTGTAGGCTCTCTTGTATCACACCGCAGCTCAAAAATATGCTAAGCTGAATCGGAGTTACCAAATTATCTGTAGGTGTACATGTGAATGATGTGTGTAAGTGCCCTTTGATGGGTTGGCATCTCGTTATGGGTTATTTCCTGCCTTGGACCCATAGCTTTTGGTATAGGCTCCAGACCTTGTGACCCTGAATAGGACAAACATGGAATGGATGGAAGTAGAAACCATTAATTTGTCCTGTTACACAGTTACATTTTGTTTGGCTTATACTATGTTTTATAATTTAATCAGATATATGTACCTAAAGTTCATTTTCAGCTGCTTTTGTAATTATTGATGAATATTGTACTTTCAGTAGTACCTTTTTAATGCAAAGTCTATGCCCAGGCCTGTATGTAGGAAATAAAAGCATTCCTCTTCCTCAGCTTCCTGTTGGTGTCGTCTGTGTTTTTCCCATAGTCCTCGCCATCACATCTATGTGCTTGTGTGCTTGCGTTTGTGTTTTTGTCCCTTTGTGGCTGAGTGTACTGCACCTGCTCCAGTTCTGCACTGTGTCCTTTCTTCTGACCCTGTCCCTCCTGCCCTCTTTAGCAAACCTGTTCTGCGTGGTGGGTCAGCCACCTCGAACCCCCAGCATGATTCCAGGTAAATGGTACCTGTCTGGCTTTCTCGTGCATTTTCCTTCGTTTCCTCCATTAATCACTTCATCTTCTTTAGATGGTTGTGCTACGTAGGGATGTTGGTCTTTGTGTAAAATGTATGAGTGGAATTTGTTCTTGTCCATTTCCCCCCCTTTACAGGTTTAGCCTATCGACATTAGACAGCACACTTGAAGGAGCCCCTGATGACATGGCCCTAGTAGATGCAGCCTCACTACGACGACAGGTATATTATCAGTCTGAGACCACTGCTTTTTTTTGGTCCTTTCGGTTTTCTGTCACGCTTACTCAAGACTTCCTGTACATTTCATGCTCATGATCGCTTTTTTGTACATTGTACATAATTTGTGTGATATGGAGGTAGACGTTTTTTCCAGCACTGGCCAATGTTGGTCTGTTTCCATTAAAATGCTCCTGACAGTGTGGATATTCTGCAGAACTTGGTGTACAGTATATTGCTGCCAAGATAAACAAACTGTAACAACCCTATAATCAGCTCATTGTTGTTGTAGATCATAAAACTAAATCGACGGCTGCAACTCTTGGAGGAGGAGAACAAAGAACGAATGAAGCGAGAGATGATCATGTACTCCGTCACTGTGGCCTTCTGGCTTGTCAACAGCTGGATTTGGCTCCGCCGCTAGAACCAAATCACTTCCCTTTGCTCTCCAGCCAAACCATTGCCAAATGTATTCCATATAACATTGCCACACAGAAAAGCAACTTGGCTTGCTTGGGAAATGTTTGTGTTTGCATATGACCATACTTATTTTTCTTGTAATGTATTTGTCTTTATTTTTGAAGTTTTTATAATGTGTTTGCACTAACTACATGTTTCAGCTGTAAATATTCTGACATTTATTTTTACTTCCTATTTTTTTCATACAGTTGCTGTTTCCATAATTGTCCCCTGTGTGTGATAGAAGAATCAGGCAAAATAAATAATCACTTCATATGCATATTGAAATAGGCATACTTGTTCTTCAAAGGCTTGTGATTGAAGTAAAACTATTTAATAAAATTTCAGATGTCATAAGTCTTGTCCACCATATATGCTTACCATATCAGTAATTGTCTAATGGTGAATTCCAATATTCCGAATCACTGTTAATACAACTTAATTTGCTCTTTGTTCATCTGTTTTAATTTGTATATTTTTTGTTAAACTTAATGTTTTCACAAATTTACGAATTAGCATACATTTAATGATCTAATAAAATTTTATGGAGGTCAGGGAAATGCTAAGATACATATGTCATTTTTGACAGAAATATTGGTTTACTTTAATTTGTATTCTTATAATTATTCACGCAGTACATTGTTCCAACGTTAATCGTCGTTATCCTGACCAGATTCCGCGGAACTCATTACACTATGGCTAAAAACCTACACGGAACGTTTATCTAGGTGCACCTATGTGTGAGTCCGTCATGGCGTCTGGGTACCTTGTAAGTCGTGGTGCAAATGCACTCGGAATTCACCTTCAGCGTTTTAGCCGGAACATTCTTTACACACAAATTAGAAAGAAACCCCGATGGATGAGGGCATACACGCTTTTGATGGAAAGAAAAAAGAAGTTAGAGGGACCACCACCACCTAGACCACGGTAAAGTAGTGCTAAGGCCGATGAAGTCGAGGCCAGTGGTAGGTCTCATTTTGTCTGAGCTGTCGTTTATCCTTAGTAAATGGTATGTTAGTTTAAATATGTATAAAATGGCAGAGCGATGTTTTCCCTGCTGGGAGTATAGACAGTTCAGTAAACTAAATAACTGATTATTTTATATTGGGACATGCAGCTTTAATTCAACAAATATCACATACATAAGTTTTTTGCATAATCTTTTGATTTTGATAAAATTTGGCATTCCTTTTAGACAGGGGTTAAATCAGAATCAGAGAGAGGGGATCTCTTTCAGGTACAGAGCGGAGGTGTCGATTCTGAATTAGGCACTGTATGCATCAGTTATTGTAATGTAATAGTTGACTTATGATATGTCTTTATGGTCACAGTCTTAAAGATGTTCATTTTTCGGCATGTGCGTTACCACTTTAAAGCAATACAAAGTAAACAAAAAATATGATTACATTATATTTTTATTTCATATTGGTATTGTACATATTGTACTCCTGGAAAGAACAACATGAAACCAATTGGGACTTCATAACTATATGAACTCTAATGAATCTCAGTATAAATGCAGTTTCATGCTCCCCGGTCGCCCAGAGGAGGATGGGGTCCTCTTCCGAGCCTAGTTTCCTCTCAAGGTTTCTTCCTGCTAGAGGGAGTTTTTCCTTGCCACTGTCGTCTCAGGCTTGCTTGGTGGGGTTCTGGCCGATTAAATGTAAAGTGCTTTGTGACAATGACTGTTGTTAAAAGCACTATATAAATAAAATTGAATTGAATTGAATTGATGGGGTCCCCTTCCCCTGGTGTATAATGCTGGCCATGACTCCTGGGCTCCTTGACTATGTACAAAAATGAAGAGGGATACACACAGACAGACACCATTACTCCTTTGTCATTTGTCAAAAATCCTTTTCTCAGTGGGGCATTAAAGACTTAAGTGAGATGACATTGAACTGCTATATACTTACTCCGCAGGTAATGCATTGCACAGCATAGAACTTGCTTGTCTGTGGACAGAAAAGATAACATTTGGTCCTATAAAACATTTATGTCAAGAAATTCTCCATTATCTAAGATATAATGAAATTCCATACTCACTGAACCAATGAAGATGTGTTGCGCAATTTCTCCATCCATCCATCCATTTTCCAAACCGCTTATCCTTACTGGGTCGCGGGGGGTCTGGAGCCTATCCCGGAAGCAACGGGCACGAGGCAGGGAACAACCCAGGATGGGGGGCCAG
>JAODJX010000039.1:17438029-17455077 GCA_026776945.1 Isichthys henryi | reverse complement strand
TTAAGCAGCCTAGCTCTGCTGGCCATTGAGAGGACACTGGTCAAGTCACTGGAAAAGACGCCTAGTTGGTACGACAGTGTTGTCGTGATAGCATTACTTTGACCTCGATACTGACACTTGATGGCGGTACTGCGATGATGCGAATTCAGAAAAAAGAGTTAAGTATTGGTCATGGTAAATAAATTCCACTGATTTCATGAAATTTCCAGAGATTTTCAGGAGGCATCTCAAATGCATTTAAATTGTTACTCTTTCAATTTCAGTGAATTAAGCTTCACTGCACTTTAGTAGATACCCAATTAGTGCCAGGCGTCACATTATGATCTTTCTGATACATTCAGTTACTAGAAGAACGGTAAAACATCCTATTAAGTTCATAAAGCGTATACCCTTGATATCTAAATAATATATAAACATAAAAATGTGTACGAGAAGAGCCGCGTGCTGTATATAAGGAGAGTATTGGGGCCTATGGGGAGAGAGGGGAATCAGTATGAATGTGATTAGATGGATTTTGAGAGAGCTCTGTGCTGATGAATGAAAAACGAAACATGCAAACATGTAAAACATATTTCTTCTATGATCAAACTCACCATTATTCTCCACTGTACAAAAACGATTAGAACAGATATGAGAAGTGCCGATAAAGGTTACAGCAGTTTCTTTTTCTTTCTTGACTTCATCTGCTAAATAAACACTTAAACTTCCTATATAGTGCATTATACTTGAGTATTTACCTGCATAGAACAGCATAGTATAATAACCTGCAGGTACTGGAGGTGTAACGGTACAGTTTTATCACAGTTCGGTATGTGTCCCTCAAATATATTCTAATTATGGGCTTCGTCCCCCCCAGTGTTGACTCCATGGCTATTATCTTGAGAGAGGTTGTGGAGTTTGTAATATTTATTATCTAAGACAGTGCAGAATGTTTTTGATGCAGCAAACCCACATAAAGGGTCAAAAAAAAGTGTTGTGGCAAATGGTCGGCTCTCTTTAATAAAGATGACGACAACTTTTAAAATGAAACGCACCCTGTCTTAACAGCCACTATTGGTTTAATACTAGCAGAGGCAGAGATTAGGAAACCAACAGTATACGTGACATTCAGTTACACACTCCACATTTACGATTAAATATGTGAATGCACATTAATTTATGCTGGGGCTGTGTGATATAACCAAAATCTCATATCCTGATATGAAATATATCACGACTGCACCTCATATTTCTGAATTTTTTTTTCTACATATCAGCTGCTGTAAGAATTGGACAAAAAGGAGTGAAGTCACAAACATTGCGTGATCTACCAATACGTAATCCACAAAGGCGCCAAACCGGTTTCAGGTGTACAGACCACTCTGTATTTTGTGGATATGATTTAATACAATACAAATAAAAACACATATTTGTGGATAGTAATATATTTCAGATTTTTTTTTTCTACAGATCAGATCGCACCAAAATCCACAAATAAATAGGAGGGAAATCACAAATGTAAGATGATCCGCAACTGTGCAAAACCCTTTTCACAAGTAGAAATTGCTCCTTATGTTTGTGGATATGATTTTTACTCAACACAAAAAATGCATATTTGTGGATAGTGATGCTTTTGTGAATTTCTTTTCTTTTTCTACAGCTCAGCTCTGGTATACGGAGCCCTTAAGAGGTCAGGGTAGGAAAAAAGTTTTTTGATGTCGTTTCCCTCTCAGTAGTTTTGCTTTCCCACGTAATATTTTTCAGTTACTGTCCATTTGAAGTACAAAGGATAAAATTAATGGACTAAGAAGTATAAACCTAAACAATACAATCGTGCAGTTAAATGTGCTTTAGGTGTTAAACAGTGGTGGACAATGCACATCATGTTACTGTAAATGAGACAGCTTTGCTATGAAGGTGAAGTGCACACACAAACATTGAAATGTAAATTAAAAAATAAAGAAATCTGGAAAATTGAGGGGTGTTGTTTGCTTTTGTTGAAAGATATTACAACCGGAAAACAGAATATAAAACTAACTTTACCTTGGTGTCAGATTAAGGTCTATACCCGAACCCACATTAAGGTATACCTCCCTGGTATTCTCACTTGTGGGGATATGCATATCTCTTCTGAAATATTCCAGAAACCGGATTTGAGGTTAAACCTTAACTCCAAAACCGTGGTAAAGTTAGCTTTATATGCAGTTTTCCAGCTGTAATATCGTTCAGTGTTTGTAAAATATTTCAATGTTTATGTGGGTGCACTTGCTTAAAGTCACCTGACGGTGAATGGACACAGTGCAATTATCAATAAATGCATATAAAAATACATAATATTAAAGTTAAGTGGTGTACATTGCCCCCATAGTTTAATGATTGAAGCACACTTTACAAGAAATGTCTATTATTTAGGTTTAACCATGCCGTCACCTTGCAGCAGGTGGCAAGTGTAGTGGGATTACAAAACTACTGGGAGGGAATGCAAAAGTATTTAAAAAATATTTTCCCCACCCTGACCTCTTAGGGGCTCCATAACTGCACAAACTGGGCAAAAAATAACAAATAAATAGAAGGGGAGTCACAAATGTGCAAAACACCTTTCAAGTGAACAAATCACTCTGTATTTTTGTGGATATGATTTTACACATTTATAAATATACATTTGTGGATAGTTAAATATTTGTTGATCATGGAACATATTTGTGGATTGTCTTCTGTGGGTTATAAATAATAAAATCCAATAAACTTCCAAACAAGTCTCACATCCCATGTGGTGGTGTATAACATTACAAACTGTCATCCAAATCATGAGAAAATTTTGCTATAAACAATGTATTTTGCAACACCCTCAAATAAACGAGCATAATATGAAATGATAGATATTTTTATTTCATCATCTGGTATATGTCATTCTATTGCACAGCCCTAATTTACACCATTTAAAGATAAGCATGGTGCAGTACAAAGCATTCCGGCACTAACCAATTCCACGGTGTTACATTTTGTCAGGCAGTTATCGACAGTGGTATCAGATAACTGTTCCTACAACATTGTATTGCTGAATTGTCGTCAGTTATGTTTGAAGTATGTCACTACCTTTAGCCAGGAGGGCAATAATTTAACCCCTGTGCTGTTGTATAAAAAAATTAAAATTCTAACCAACAAATAATATCACTACCGTTTTTTTAATTTTTTTTTTTTTTTTTTTTTTTTTTTTGGGAAAAGCAGTCATATTCACGCCAGTACGTATAGGAAAATGACAGACTGTGGGCATTGGTAACCTACATAGCTTCTTTTATGTACCACTTTGTGTTTGTGACACTACGGTACTGTGATATTTTGCTCTTGCTAAATAAAATATGTGCATTTACTTTAAACACATGGCTATGTTTAAGATTTAATCAACAATCAAGCGTTTAGAAAAACTGAACTTTATTACAAATCAAAGTCTAAATAATTGAAAATATTCTACACTACTTCTTGAATTTATCGAAAAAAACTGGTTGGACTAAGAATGTGCAAATGACATGTTTTCCTCAAGCTACCACATACAAAATATGAATTTGTTAAGCGCATATGCCCAGTGTAGGCTAAGATGCATCACAGGCTACGTCATTTGCCTTTTACATAGGGCAGTGTGGATGCAAAAGATTTTTTTTCGATAATAGTGTGGATGCAGATTTTGTTCCTTCAGAAACCCCCGTAAAAAATCTTAAATCTAACAAGTTATCTTGCTAATCCTAAAATTCAGCTTTGTGATACAGGCCCTTGGTATTTGTTCTCATTAGTCTCGTAATGGAGCTGTTGTGTACATGTATTTTTTGTGGTTCTTTCATCCATATTCTGCATGTTAAAGGTCCATATTCAAGTAATTCTTGAACCTAACCAGGTAAACACCATGAATAGCGAAATGCATAATTTAGTAACCACTGCTCATTTTACAGGTTACATTAGAATGTGTGTTAAGCAAGAAAGTGTAAAAATCTTATGTCTGTGGTGCTTTTTCCATTTAGTTGATGGTGTGTTTGATGTTTTATCTGCTGAAGACCAAGGTGACGGTATGCAGAAATGAATTTGTTCATAAGAGATACGTCCTTCACTGAATTAGTGTTGAAAACATGTAAAAGCAGCAAGTCTTTGTGTATGGAGTGTTTATACATAGATCTGTCATGATGATTTCATTATCAACTTATCTCATGACATGTGGACTAAACCTCTAATATCTTCTGACCTCAATATTGGCAAATTGTCTTAACATACGAGTGAATGCCCCCAACTTTTTAGCCAATCGTCCTGCTTCTGCCCTCTTGTCTGCTTTCTGCATCACAAATGCGGCTCAGGGCTGATTCATACTTCATTGAAAGTGTGCACACCACGGCGCATGTGATGCAGTGCCAGACCGTCTGTGGTCCTCAATGTTATACGTGCTAAGCAAAGCTGCTTTTAAAAGTCACGTTTATGAAGTGTGGTGTGGTTGTTAAAAGAATAAACAGAAATTTTAGGTTGCACTTAAGGCCGTGTTTTTTATCATGGATTCATAAAACATTATAAATATGTATAAAAAGGCATAACACATTATAGCCATGTATTATGCATTATGAATGCATTATGTCTGCCTTATGAAGCTCTCATCTATAGTACATTGTAGATAATTTCATAATGCAGAACAAAGCATCCTTAATATTTATACCAACCATTACAATGTCATCTAAATGCATCCATAGTGCATTATAGATGAGATCTTCATAAAGCATTCATAATGCATAATACACATACTGTAATGTGTTATGGCTTTTGATAAATATTCATAGCCATGTTTACAGTGCTTTATGAATGCATTATTTATGTGTTTATAAATTACTAAAAACATGGCCTTAAGTGTTACCAAATTTTACTAAAACTACCCATAGACTGCAGTTAGAGTACACAAGGCATGGTTATAATCATTAACCAAACCGAATAAAAATCACAACTAAACGGCAACTATAAATATTGGTTTCAAAACCAATTAAGATAAAATAGAAACAAACATCAAATACTGTGACTCAAATCTTAAAATTTGGACTGTTTAAATTAGGATTTTGCCAGCTTGTTCATTTGACTTCCTCTGCCAGCCCCTGGAGGATGGTCTCCCCCTATGAGTCAGATTCTTCCCAAGATTTCTTCCTTTTAGGGAGTTTTTCCTTGCCACTGTTGTCTCTGGCTGGCTCATTGAGGGCTTTGGGCAGGGATGATGTGAAATGCTTTGAGACATTGTTGTGAAAATGCGCGATACACATAAAATTTTATTGACTTGTCGTTGCTGTTTTTAGATACTATTTAGCTGAATTAGGCCTAATGATTTATCTTTGGGCCTTTCGTAACTTCAAAGAAATTGCCAGCAGCACCATATCATTTTGGAGTAGTCAGCAAAGTCCTACAATTTTACATTTACCCCCAAAAAATAAAATTTCCAAAACTGAAAGTATAATTATATAACCACTAAATAGATGTACACCTTTTAAATGAAAATGTTAAATTAAACCATACCTAAAACTAAACTAGATTTCAAATGAAACTAAAAAGTAAGAACTAAATTAAACTAAAAAATCTAAATGATGATAATACTGATGCAGAAACATTCAGAAGTATATGGCACAGCAATATAAACATTGTATTTTAGTTTGTAGCTATCTGGAAGTCTTTTTTTCCTGTACCAGGGGAATGTGTAAATGTTATTTCTAAACTTTATCAGTCAACCATTCTTCAGATCTGCTAGCCATTTTTGTTAACATTCTTATCGTAGATGGAAGAAAATGTATTTATATGCATTCTTTGGTCTGACTTCCTGTTACTTTTCCCCTGACTGATTAAAGATTGAGGTTCGTTTGCATCACTGAGCAGAGCTTCATAAAGTATAATGCAGTTTTTGGTAACCGAGACTGAGTCTATTTCATCAAATTTTTTCGCATGTGTGGTTTTCTTTACATTTGTGTTTTGCATTTCAATTCTAATCTCTGAATATTCTGAAGAATAGTTCATTGCTATTTGAAAGGCCATATTTGAATTATTATGCTATTTTGTTACTATATCAGTGGCATAAAATGACAAATCTGTCGTTTATCGTAATTATTTCTATGACAAAATATCGTCCACCAAAAGTAGTTATCTTGCCAGACCTATCTATTTATACATGCAAGCAATATACAGATGCCCCTCACGTTACGATGGGTAAATGTTTCTCACTTTTAGTACATGTACTGTGCTGTGTTAAAAATGCATTTTCGCCTTGTGATAGGTTTATTGGAACGTAACTCAATCGTAACTTGGGGAGAGGCTGTACTAATATATATCTTTATATGTTCCGTTTTACTGTGGTGTCTTAATATGCTCTTTCTGTCTCTCTTTAAGACGAGGATTGAACCCTCCACACAGGGTGAAGTCCATTTCCATGACGACCTTCACACAGCAAGAAATTGAGTTTTTGCAGAAACATGGCAATGAGGTGAGCGCTGGATACTTGTGAAGTTGTATTAGGAGAAAAATTTGGTATGCTTGAGAAATTGAGTGAGGAAAACAAGAACTAATCACCATAGTCTTTCTTTGCACCAGCTTTACATGTAGATGATACTGAGCAAAAGCAATGATTTGCTAGCACTGCTCTGTGTCTGTTGGTGCCACTTGTGGCAACAAAAGTGTAAGATAATCTGATTATGCTTCTGCTATTAATTTTATTTATACATTTAAGTTGTCATGGTTGTCATTAAAATTGTTCTTGAAATTCATCTTCAGTGAAATTTGTTCTTAATATTTAAAAAAGAGTGAATTGTCATTGCATCAGTAGAGACTTTTTGTTTAACCAAAATGTGAACCACTGACATGCCTTTATCAGTAAAGACTGAATCAGTTGGTTTGCAATAACATACCAAAAGTTATATTTGGCATATTTAGTATGGTATATTTTGAGTAAATTTTCAGCCCTTCTTTTCTTTTAGAAATATCGTAATATTTATCATGATGATATCAGATATCGCAGTGTGAATTTTCCCAGTATTGTTCAGCCAAGGTTGTTTCAAGATTACTTTCAATGTCTTAAGTTATCCTTTTGTGGGCAACAAATGATGTCTCATTTTGTTTGGAAATAAATTAATGGCGTAGTCTATAAACCAGAGGAGCTTTGTTAGGATTATTGTGCTAAAAATAAAGAAATCGCTCAAGGTACGGGGCTATTAAACATTATCGTATGTTACTGCACTTAAATATTGGTTTAATTTGTTTCGGTTCAGTTTATTCAAGCTACTTTTAAATGTTTTATGTAACCCTTTTGCAACAACAAGTAATTTCTCATTTTCTATGGATTCAGTTCATTTTTTCTTATCTCGTGGTTTTAGGGAGGGGCCAGGGAAAATTGAATATTATTTGAATAATGACTTCCTAAAATTGAATAGTAATTCTGCCTGAGATGCCCATCTCTTGTTTTAAACAGAACCTACACTGCTATTTTCAACAATGTAAATGTTTCTGTCCTTCATTTTCACACCATTTTTCTTATTTGCATATCTGGATCTCATGGAAGACGTATATAAATTTAATTTCTCTATATTTGTTATATTTCTCAATGTGCTTCAGATTTAATTTCTTTGTCGAGAAATGTCACATTTTAGTTACCTTTATTTTGTTGGAAAACAAAACTATGTCTTAAATGGGCAGTTCACCCCAAAACTGAAAAAAGATAGTGCTAAAGTCCCTCTAAAACATATCTATCCATCTAGGTTGTTCTGCAGGGACTTATAGATATTGACTGAAGAAATCTTGGGCTTCTCTTGAATAGGATGCGAGTGAATGGTATTCTTTCTGTGGTGCTTAAAGCACCAGAAAAATACATTTGAAAAATTCAACAGCAATGTCTTTTACCAGAAATCATGAATGATGAGCACTAGCACCCCTGGTTATAACTTCTGCGCAGTGATATGATTGATGTGTGGAGCTTAGTAGAAAAAAATAGTTTGTCCATTAAACTTCTCACTGCAAAGTATGGAGATTATCTTCAATAACCAGGTCATGATTTCTGGTAAGAGACATTGCTGTTGAAATTTCCAGTTTCAGTCAAAATTTCCATATTTGTGCACCGCTATTAAAACAACGAAAAATATCAGTTGCAGTTCCGTGGCTGTTTGGCAAAATTTAATCGTGTTACATAGCCCTAGTCCTAGTCAGCTTGGCACATGAAGGACCAGGTGCTGATTTGGTGAACCTGACCAGACAAGTCTTTCAAACTGGGGATTTAATAAGGATTTATGGAGAGTTAGGGTAAGCTTGGGAGGTATTGAGGTAATATTCACAGTATACAGTGGCATTTTTGTTTGGCAAATTTTATCTTAGGTGAGCTACCCAAGCCAAGTGTTGGAGGGGTAGACATAGAAGTTGGGGGTGTGCTAGGAGTGGGGGATTACATGGAGTCAGGGGGTAACTGGAAGGCCCAGGGATACATTGTTGTTGTGCCAACAGCAGCTAGTTATTTTGTTTTTTGGTAACACTTTTTTTTCTAGCTGGCATCTCATACTGGCAAAATTTCCTCTTAATAGTCCATGATCACTGAACTTTTGTTTCTGCCTCAGTGCAGGGTGCACTGTGCCTGCTCTAGATAAACTGATGCTATAAATGTTTTAAAGGTCCATGTCAAAAAAGTGGAGTGCATTCTTTGCTACTCCTGGACTTTCCTACATTGCCTACTTGCAAAGTTGATAATTTAAAGGTTATCATTCTTAATCAACTGTATGGCTTTCAGGGTTGTTAAACATTAGGAAAAATTGGGAATTACCTGAAAAGTATTGCTTTCAAGTAAACCCCTTTAACCTCATTCATGTGATGAAATATTAAGTCTATATAAAATCTTAGATTCTAAACATCATCTAATACTATTTCCGCAGATTCTTGGATTTACAGCACAATTTTTTTTTTCTGAAAACATTTACTTTTCAAAATTTCATCAACTGTGCCTTGTCCTCATGCATTATTTTTATTAAATAATACATATCTTGAGCATATCTGCAATCACACTAAAACTGGAGAACTATTAAAACATGTTCTGTTGCTGTAATGCAACTAATATTGTAAATGAATCTCTGAATTCAATAGCTAGTGCTACATCATTTACAACCATTCGTGCAACCATTTGTCTGCATTTAGCAACTTTTTCTGCAGGTCTTGTATATTTACCAGCTTCCACCATTGTGGGCTGTCGTCCAGAAAGCACACATTTCTCTTGAATGTAATGGGACTGAATATCATTGTTTTTGTGGTGATTGAAGTGCCAAAAAATACATTAGAAAAATTCAATAGCAATGTCTCTTACAAGAAGTCATGACCTGATTACTCGTGATAATCCACAGACTTTGTAGGGAGCAGTTTAATGTAGGAACTGTTTTCTATTACCAAATTCCATGCACTAATTACATTACCGTGCAGAAGATTTGAACACCACAGTGATATCTTCCATGCAGTGTGAATGATCTGTGTACTCTGTCAAGGGTTGGTAGCCCATCCTGGGTTATTCCCTGCCTTGTAACTGTAACTTCCGGGGATAGACCACGATCCTGCATAGGATAAGCGGGTATAGAAGATGGAATAATGGATGGATGGATGGATGTTCTTGTCTGAGAGCTGCTATCTGACTAACCTACAATGAATATTACTGACTGTTTGTAGCATCTTAGAGGTGCACCGATCCGATATTCGAATCAGTATCAGCACCGATCCATACCTAATAGATGGATCGGGTATCGATCATATCGACATCCATTAACTTTTTTAGTTTTCAACAGTTTGTAAAAAGATAGCTCCTATTTCTTGTTAAATCAATTTGTACAATCATCTGCATGACAGCTCTGTCCCATTTTAGAAGTGCATTTTGCGGCATTCAAGCTGAATGCTAATGCTGCCACTCACTTTTTCACCACTCAGTAGGTGTGAGCAAAGTGTCTTCCACCTGTTATGGCATCCATCTGCTATGACATTATGGCGCTGGGCTGTCCAAGGAATACCTTGCCACTATTTCGACAGCATCTAGTTGGAAATCTGCTTGGAGATACTTTTTGGTAATTTCCTTATATTTATTTCCACCTACATGTATGTTGTACTCAGAGTAGCACCCTAATTCATTCCCTGGTTGAGGAATACATTTGTTTTTGGAATTTGCAGCCGCATATACTTTCTTGTTAAGACAAAAATGGGAAAAAGTTATATGACGGATATTTTTTCAAACAATGCTAAGGCATTGTACGGGTGATTAACAGGAACTGCTTAAATTTTGAGACTGATCGACTCATAATTGAAACAGCACCACATACTGATTTTGACACATCTTAGAGTGAAAACTGAAAAAAAAATTTAAGGATTTTTTTCAAACTTTTTTTTTTTTCTTTTTCAGACCCTTGATCTTCTCAGTATAACTTAAATTATATTTGATGCATACCTTTGGAGACATGTTTTGTGGGGTGAAGATCTAGACCTGTTCAAATTTTGGGACCAAAATCGACGCAATGGTGCATAGTGATACCAAACGGAAGGCTGACTTAGTTAAGATGGACCAAACACAAATAGCCCCAAAACTGAAACTCCAGCAAGAGGTGGCAGCAGAGGACTGAACCATTGGCGACTAGGGACAGCAGAGAGTGAAAAAGTGGCTGCAGCAGCCAACTTGAGAACATAGTCATTTGCGATCTAAACATACAGTGCTATGTAAAAGTTTGGGCACCTCTCTGAGGTTGCATGATAATTTGCTCTGTAAATAAGAGAAGATAACAGCAATATGCCATTTTTGGTCAGGAGAAATGTAGATAAGGGGATGTTTATCAGACTAAAATTCTCAGTGTAGCACTATTTATTGGCGTTGAAATAAAATGTAAAAAAATTGGGTGTGCAAAAGTTTGGGCACTCTTTTAATTAATTGTATTAATTTGAAGACCTGTAGTCATTCAGTGCTGACAGGTTGCAGCACAAAATTGCTCTGATTAGCTCATTAGAGTTAGCTTAGACAGATGCAACCAATCATTAAAAAAGTTAACATAGATAATTGCTAATTGAGCTTGTCCTTGGATCTCTCTTAGACAGTGGCAACATGGGAACCTCTAAAGAACTCTCTACTGACCTAAAAACTAAGATAATTTGTCGTTATGAATTAGAGGTGTATTAGAAATAATCACAAAGGTCTGGACTGTCTGTCTCAACAGTCAGGAATGAAGTGAGAAAATGGAACAGTCCTTGTGAAGGAAAGATGTAGTAGGCCAAGAAAAATATCTGAAAGGCACCTGCGAAGACAGGTTAGTACGGTCACAGACAAATCACAGACCACCTCCAAAGAGCCGCAACAACATCTAACTGCTGATGGTGTCATTGTACATCATTCCACAATCCAGCACACTTTGCACTGGGAACAGCTCGGTGGAAGGGTGATGCACAAAAAGCCTTTTCTGAGTACTCGCCACAAGGAGAGTCTCATGAGGTATTCAAAAGCGCATCTGGACAAGACAGAAACATTTTGGAAAAAATACTCTGGACACATGAGACTAACGTAGAGTTTAGTCACAAGCAGAGGCGCTATACATGGCAAAAAAAAAAAACACATGGCATTCCAGAGGAAGAACTTCCTGCTTACTGTAGAATTTGGTGGAGGGTCCACCATGTTATGGGGCTGTGTGGCTAGCTCAGGTACTGGAAACCTTGTTAAAGTTGAGGGCCACATGAATTCCTCCCAGTATCAGCAGATTCTTGACAATAATGTTCAAGAGTTAGTCATGAAGTTGAAGTTTGGTTTGAGGGTTGGATGTTTCGGTACAACAATGATCCAAGGTACTGTCCAAAATCTACCAAGGAATTCATGCAGAGGCACAAGTACAATGTTCTAGAATGGCCATCCTAGGCCCCAGACCTGAACATCATTGAAATGTAAGGATTGATTTGAAGCAGGCTATTCACGCTCAGAAGTCAACCAACTTGACTGAACTGGAGACATTTTGTATGGAAGAATGGTCCAAAATACCACCAGCCAGATTTCAGGGACTTGTCAGTGGCTGTAGGAAGTAGCTACAGGCAGATATTTCAGCAAAAAGAAGTTTTACTAAATGTTAGTGGGATTATTCCTTTGGGGCACCCAGATTTATGCACTTGCCTGTTTTTGTTTAAATGCAAACTAAATTGGTTCTGTTGGTCTAATAAAAAATATTTCACTACTGAAATGTTGCTGTTTCCATAAGGTATAAAATATGCTTAAATGAAGTTGTTGCCTCAAAAGCTTAGCAAGTTATAAATTGATACAGTGATTTTTATCAGGGGTGCCCAAACATTTACATAGCACTGTATTTTGTAGATCTTTTTGCAAACTTCCCTTGAACATTGTACAGGTCAGTTATTCTCAGACTGGGGGGGACTGCAATATCATTTTCTCAATATCTGAATTTTTGATAGTTGTGTGTTGTTTCACCAAGTAATATGTGGAATTGTACCCAAACAATTCCACCAGTGACTCCTCTGCCTAGAGCACACTGTTTCAGAAGTGTTGACCCTGACACTGATGTTCAAAGTTGACATGAAAAGCTAGATGTAGTTAGCATAATTAGATGGATTACCACTCTATAGTGCCATTTTCCCTAGCATAGGATGTGATGTCATGAGGTTGGTTGCTTTGGAATTCCTGCATTAGATCACATTTAACTTGCAACCGCTTTTTGTTAAATAAAGTCTAATATTATGCCATCTAATTATCCACCTAAAACTTAAGCTTTCCAGTATCATAGAAAGTAATCTAGTATCAAAGATCTGTGGTTTGATGTAGAAGTTTCACTGTCTAGTAAACTGGTGATATCACAAGCTTGTTAACTAAACTAGCTGGCCTACTAGCTTCCAAACCAATGGAACTACTTTTATCAGCCAGACAGCGACTGTGGATGGATTTTGGCAAGAACTGCCTATAGACCCCTTGATGACACCCTTGGGGTCTTTTGAGATTTATTGATGCATCTTGCGCTCTGCATTTGGTTGAATTTCGTGAGATTGCCTGGCCTGGACAGTTTGTCAGTGGTCTGAAACCTTCTCCATTTGCAGATTATTTTATGAATAATGGAGTGTATGATTTGAAAAAGATTGCAAATGGTTTTACATCCTATTCCAGACTCATAAGTATCAAAAACATTCATTCTGAGGACCTTGTACAGCTATGTTCATCTTGTCAAGGGAACTACATGTACCTCAATGGCTATGACCAACAAAGGTGTGACTTTCAACACTTTGAACTGAAATAAAAATGACAACTTTATTTACCAATAATTGTGTTGGACTTTAAATTACAAATATTACCACCATACCATGAATGTCTTTTTTTAGCCCAGTTAACCACAATATCTCCTCTTTTAAAATATGATGTGGCTGCTGAGCTGTCCCTTTCTTCTCTACGACTTCTGTGCTTATCCCTTCCATGGTATACCAAAACAGATGCATGTGGTGTGCTTCACTAACCAGTTTTTATAGGCATATTGATAGGCCGAAATTAAACAGATTGCTAATTTTTAAGCATCACATTATTTTAGACGTGGTACTAATGTCGGTGTAAGTGATGTCTCTGTAGTGTCGAAAAGCCGCTGTCCATTATCTAAAGCTCTGCAGTGACATACAGTTTGTTGTCAAAATAAGGTTAATTTTAATTTTCCTCCTGACCTTTTCATTTATCATTTACAATAATTGGCCAATAGGAAAAATGTTGATAGGTAAAACAATAAAAAAAAATCGCTAATAGCCATTTTAGTTCTTGGGCCCTCCTCAAGTGGACCCTGGCACAGTTAAGCGTACCTTACCGCATGGTATGGCGCAATTACATTATTCAAACTAACTGTACTTTGGGGGTCAAATGTGCTCGGTCAGGGTACAGATAAGCTATTGAGAGTGCTCCCTAAGCCAGAGCTGACAGTGGCAAGGAAAACCTCATAGGTTTATTCATAGTAATCAACCTTTTTCGTGTGACTAAGGAAACACCAGTACAGTTAGCCTAACCCTCTGAGTAAGGCCCTTAACCTGGGCTATTGCCATGGTGGTAAAGATTTTGGTGTGGCAGACCACCACGGACAAATGTTACCTGCAGTCAAGGTGCAAGATAACTACAAATTTGGTTCGCTTTAAACTCTTAAAGAAGCTCAGCCTATCTTTGTCATCACTTTGTCTTAAATTATTTATCTTAATTTACTTTCTACAACTGTATCTCAAGAAAATCACAACTGAAACAAAGGCTAGCCCTGTCACACAGGCACTTCATCTTACATGATATGACACTATAGCTGTCAGGATTACTCTGTTATTAAAAAAACATGGATAAAAATTTTCCTACTCAATTACTTGGCCATATTGCAGAAGGAAGACGGCACATAGCTGTGAAAATAGTTGAAAATTGACCAAAAACCATCAGTTTTCTGGAAGCACATCACATCAAAAGTGAATGAAAAAACAGTCGTCTGTTAGTATAGCAAAGCATAACTTAAATATAACCACAGCACGACTAAAATAAAATACATCTTTACAGAAGACATTTGAGTTTTACATAATTGCCCAATAATGCGAGTTTAGCTATACATATGGGCCTTTTAGCCTCTGAGTAGCCTAGCAAGTCTTGGTCATGACATTGACTTTAAATCATTATGCTTAATTTACTTTCTGCCATTCCTCCACGTCAAAATAATTACGCCTAAAACAAGTTATCCCCGTCACTTAACCCCATCGTCTTACACATTAACGATACATATTAACTATATAATATTTTTTTGTGAACATATGGCTGACAAATATTTGATTGTTTTTGAAATATTAAAGAGTTGCAAATTGACTATATGGCCCAAAAGAGTCTGTCAAATAACTAATGGCAATACCACCAATTATGTCAACAGACACAAAGCAGTACTGCCAAATCACTTGCTTTTGCTCAATATTGTTTCTATGAAATACAAAACATTTCCATACAGCAGATGACGAACATCTTTTTGTGACAAGTTCTTGTTTGGCCTTCTTTTCACTCATGTTTGTTTAGTATCTCACAAACGCAACCCACAGTCAAGTGGCAAGGATGAGAATGATTGATTGTCTTAGAAAGTGCATGCAGAGTTCATGGGAAAATTATTTTTTTGTCACACAGTATACTCAATAATTTTGTAAAGGAACCATTTTTGAAAGCTTTCAAAATTTTGTTTATGACTAACCAAAAATGCTTTAGCGCAACATATTGATGGTTTGAACCCAGCAGACTATTGTGGTCCTTGTGATGTAACAGTTGCAAGTACATGAAATGCCATGTCAATAATCACATCACACGTTGTGCAAGCCTGTGAGGACGGCACAGTGGCACAGCAGGTAGTACTGTTGTTGCACATCGCTGCTTTTTGGGTTTGGAGTTTGCATGTTCATCCCGTGTGGGCATGGCTTTTTGGCATGTCAATGACAATTTATGGCAGTCTCCAGTTTCCTTCCGCTGTCCAGAAACATGCAACTTAAATGAATTGAAGTGCCTTAAACTGACCATATATGTGACCCTGCAATGGTTGGTTGGCTCCTGCCATATGCCAAATGTATTATAATATTATATAATATTTTTAAATGATTACTCGAATGGTCCGATTACTTAATGACTGATGTTATTGATAGTGACAGCCATATACGGTACATCATACCCATCTAATATTAATTAATTACCATCATATACAACGATGAGCCAAAACGTTCTTATATGTCTTAATTGTATGTTTTATATTTAAAATCTTTACTGTCATGGTATTTTAATGATTTCTTGAGAATTAACTATGAGCACCCCCATAAGAAATGAATAAGGTCTAATTAGTAAAACAGTGCATGTCAATGTCTGGGATATATTAGATGGCAAGCTAACATTCTGTATTCACATTCAACATGGTGACTACCGAAGAAATAGGCTGGGATAAACAGTTGAGTAACTTTTATATGGGCGAATTTATTATGGCCAGACCTCTGGGTCACAGCATTTCCGAAACCTCAAGGCTTTTAGGGTGCGCACGGTCAGCCTTGGTGAGTACCTACTGAGAGTGACCCAAGGAGGGAAAAACCATGAATCACTGACAGGGCTTTGGGCCTCCACTGCTCATTCATGTGGCATGTGAATGAAGGCCTGTCATTGCTGTAGTGACTGGTGACTATGGATTACCGGTTTCACGGGAAACCATGGTAAAATTCCAGACAGTGTTATAGTTTAAAATTTTTATCGTCATTGCAACCATGGTTGATTGCCACGCATTGAAAAACTCTTTTTAAATACCACCCAGCATCAACCAGTTAGCAACTGTTTCCCAGACACAGGTGTGCAAGCATGTGTTTTGTCAGTGAAAACATGATGGTAAGCTGTGACAGCGCTCAGGAGAAATTTAATGTTAATACACATTTGATATAGTTTTCATATGCTTGCATATGGTATTAACTGTTATTTTTATGTTCATGCAAGCGAAATGTGAATGCTGCTAATTTGTATTTGTGATTGTAATATTTTAACATTACCGTGCTAATACTGAAAAGCATAATAATTTTGTTCATTATAATCGTAATATTAAATTTCATACTGTTTCTTTAATGGTGACACATGAAAGAACAAGCACAGATCTGGTGAACCTAATTGCATTAAGACAAGTCTCACAAAATGCTCCAGGGGTCCTGGATATATAGCCTGAGCCTGTGCTCGTACTCCAAGCTCCATTCTCAACTGTCTGAGTTTAAGTCTTTTTGGGAAATGGAAGAATTAGAGCCCCTCCTGGAGCCGAGACCTTATCGTGGTGGAGGGGTTTCCGTGTTCCTGTGATCCCAGGAGCTAAGTTGCCTGGGGCTTTATGCCCCTGGTAGGGTCACCCAAGGCAAACGGGTCCTGGGTGAGAAACCAGACAAAGTGCGGCTCAAAAGACCCCTTATGATGAAGAAAAACATGGGCACACGTTTTCCCTCACCCGGACGCGGGTCACTGGGGCCCCCTCCTGGAGCCAGGCCTGGGAGTGGGGCTCGATGGCGAGCGCCTGGTGGCCAGGCCTACACCCATGGGG
>JAODJX010000039.1:17408326-17423441 GCA_026776945.1 Isichthys henryi | reverse complement strand
GTCCTTGGGTACCTTTAAATCAGAGTTAGATAAGATTTTAACAACTCTGAGCTATTAGTGAAGTTCTCCCCAAGCGATCTTGATGGGCCGAATGGCCTCCTCTCGTTTGTATTGTTCTTATGTTCTTATGTAAATGGAGGCTGCAGGCAGGCAACTTTATGGCTTTAACAATGAGTGTATTAGCAGCTACTGGAACAAAAGATATAAAGTTCTCCATATTAATGGTAATTTAATAACCATGAGTAGACAACACTTACAGTGGTTTTGCGTATTCTGGCGGTCCAACACCTGTGTTTTCTCTCTTCCAATTCTCATGCATAGTGCTAGTGTATTATGTCATTGAAACTTTACACAGTGTACAAACCACGTCAACAGTGCAAACTACATTGACTAATCTTGGCAGCCCTAGTTACCGTTACATGGTGAAAATAAGACATTGATTAACGATATGTAAAGGTAAAAACACAACAAGGTGTGCAGTTAAAGATAAAAACAACTTGGTGTTATCCTGTTTATACCATGAATAATGAGTGGTCAATAGAATGCTAATAGAACATCTGGTCAGGCTACTCACTGGAAGCTACAAGTCTGTAAGGATACCATAGTAGCTGTCAATAGACAGGCCCTTTGAAAACCAAGGAAAATTATGCTGATAAGAATGAGTAAAAAAACTACATTTGCTACATTCATTTTTATATTGACATTTTTAATAAAATATCAAAACTTGTTAATGTGCAACTCTTATTGGACTGACAGAGAACTACCTGTCCAGTTACAGGACAGGCCTTTGTCACAGCAAGAGCAATCTTGTTAACATGCCTCTCAAGAATGAACTCAGGACGCAGTGAATTTTAAGATTGTTCTGATTTCCCAAGGATGCAACCAAGGCAAGAATGACATCCGGTGATTTTTACCATCCTCTGTACTTCTGTTCTTAGTATTGGCACTTGTGTATCATAATGGAAGATGGTGTTAAATGGGTATGTAAGAACGCAAGTATGGTTAAGCACACATATTGAGAAACCTCTCCAGTTCAATGGGGGGCAAGTCAGAAATAAGTCCAATATTGGAGTTGGGTGGCTGAGTCCAGAAAAACACAACTTAAATTCTAGACTTTGAATCTGAATCATTTATTTTAAATTAATATTTATATTATTTAAAAAATTTGGAAATCATTTTCAAATAAGAAATATCACTTATGAGATACAAAGGTAACATCTGCTGCATCCTGTACCAATTGTTAATTTGATTTTAACACGACTATCCTGCTTAACACAATTAAAATTGATTCTGGAAGCAAAAATATACAGAAACCAATACAAATTTCCTTTAATAAAAAGTTGGTCAAATAAAAAAGCCCTTTAAACATACACACAATATTATGATTGGGACTGTCCACTATAACAATGTATTACTTTTCAGAAATACAAGTCCTGCGAGCGTTTTATACCTTAAACATGCATGATGGTGTCACATCATTTTAACAAATTTTTACCGTTAGCAAATATAACATAATTGATTTTAAAATACACCCCAGTAACTTCATTTAAGCATGTGCATATCAATGTGTAGCTACCTAATACTGTTTGTTTATAGGGTAGTGTGATATTCAGCGGGTTAAGACCCCTGTGTCCAAAAAAATAGTAGGCTTTATTCTCCTATTGGATTAATCATACCACCATCACACCCTTGAGGGGGATACTGGGCACAATTGTTGAACATAATCTGTAGTTAAACAGATTTAACTCACTTATAAAACAAAAAAAAAACTTCAAAACATGCATTTCGCACATACACAGTAACTATCATATTTGACAGCACTATTTTCTTGGCATTTAAGTATGTTGAATGTCTATTCAATGACTAATCTAGGTTTGGGAGGTATGAAGGTATACAGCATTATTTTGGCAAAACTTATTTGGGGGACCCCCTGACAAGAAAATTCAAGATTTCAATAAACTGGAATAGTGTTGCTTTTAAAATACCATCAAAATACAGTATACTAAAGTATAAGGTCTGTACAGTATGAAAAATTTGATGCCACCCTATCATGAACTGACCCCGTACAGCAGTTGTCCCCAGTCTCCCCTAAAACCTTTAAACATAACTACTCCAGGGAAGCTGAACACTGGCTGACCCTCTCTCTCTCTCTCTCTCACTCTCTGGAGACCAATGCCTGTGATATCAAAGGCTAAGTTTGGAAAAAGAAAGTACAACAATGATTATTGTTATTATAAGACGGCTAACTTACTGGATAGCTATCAGCAGATTTACAGTTACTATGAATAGCAAATTTTGGCTGGACACTTGTCCAGTGTCTTAGCAAGTTGTTCGCTATGTACTGGTCTTTGTTTCCTTTCCAAATGTTAATAGAAATTGAAATTTTTGCCAGCCACCTCAGTTATTGGTGCTTTGCAATTTTCGTATTCTGCAGTGTGCTTTTTACTGAGTGTCTTGCACAGAAGCTCCTTTTGGTTTATGTACACAAACTAGATAATTTCTGACTTGGCAGAAAAACATTGAAGTTATAAGAAATCAGGAGTCTCTAAAGCTGCATACAGGGTGCAGACATACGCTACGGACTCGAATTCTGGAAGATTGTTGTTCAAGTCCAAGAAAAAATTCAGTCAGGTGGATGAAAAACTAAATCCATGCATGCATTCATATGTGTACTTGAGACTTGATTCAAGTACCACACCTCTGCATTCCAGTTCCGTTAGGGTAATCTTCTGAAATGCTACGTTTAACATCGTTAAATTCTGTGTACTGGTTTTTGGGTTCTGGTATCAACTGACCTAATTAAACTATCCAAATGTCCAGATATGGGAGTGGAATTCCTGCCTTGGCTTGGTGGTGTTTGCAGTATTCTTTCTGTGTTTGCCTGGGTGTCTTGGTGTATTACTTAAGCTCCGCAGTGCAAAGACATGGTTTATATGAAACAGTATCTCATAATTGTCCTATGTGTGTACACAACCGTCCTGTGATGAGCTGCCATTCCTCCCAGGGTGTAACCTGCCTTGTGATTTCTAGGAGAAGCTGATGGTTCTGAGCTGGATACTTAGTTTATAGGAAATGGAAGAATGGACACTTGTTAATGAACTTTGGACAGTAAAGGGGAAGATTGATTTTCATTTTTGGGCTTATATGTGCGTTACCATTATTAATAAATATTGTATGTTCTCGGATTATATATTCCTTAATTTTTATTTTGATATGCATTGCATTTGCACATGATCCAGAGACACCATTCAGATAAGCCTCAGGATAAAATTGAGAATAATATTTGCTTTGCACTTCAAATGAAACAAAATATTGACAAATTAGCCAACTAAGACAAACCATTGAAATCAAAAGGCATTTAGTAATTATATTAAAATTCTTTGTGTTGAGTGATTCGAATGACCAAGAGAGTTATGTTCAAGTGCTTATTTATGTAAAAATAAAGAGTGTACTATGGATGGCACTGCAGAGCGGTGATGATGCAGTTGGTTTGTGCTGGTGTGGTATTTTTGGAAATCTACTGTGTACAAAAGAGTAAAGTGTTCATTTTTCAATACTTTATGATTAAAAATGATATTCTGACATTTGAAATGGTTATTTCACAGCTGTTGAAATACAGAAACGGTTAAACTGACACTCAATTTAGTTATGTGGTGCATATGGCATTTTGAATGTCAGATGTGGACCTCATGTTGTGAATAACGTTGTATTTTGCATTGTGTGATGACCTGCTTACTAGCCTGTTTCCCAGTATCCCTCTAGACTACAGCCTTCTAGCTCTTTCTTTCCCACAGCCATATTCTGGCTGGTGCCATACCAGCAGCTTTATCACCATGTAGAGTTTGGGTTTCTGCTAAATATCCTGATTCTTGGGTCTGGACACTGGGCTAATCGGTATGGGCATAGCCACGCACATTTTAATATTAGTTCAGTAGTGCTTATTTAAGGAGAACTGAAAATCCCATGGCAGTGCATTAGAGAGCAAGAGGCTTCTTTTTTTCTTTTTTTTATGAATGTGCTTCACAATTGATTGTTCCAAAATATCCAAAACGGAACTAAAGTCAGTAAAACTTTATCTTGGCAAGTTTCAAATATTTAAAAAATTGTATGAAATTAACTTGAAACATTACATTTACCTTGTGTATTTTTACCTAAATACTAACATGGCTGAAGGATATTAGTAATACTGCTATCCATCATAAGCATTTCCCTAACCCTAACCATAAATTGACTTTTACACTGCTTTAAATTCACCTTGTATATAATAGAGGCATCACAAGGAGGAATGTCTGCCCCAGACAAAATCCATGCACTAATATATCATCCTGCTTGACAGACTTATGTACAGTTATGTACAACTGTATTTGAGGGGGAACCTCAAAAAGTCCGTGTTTGTCATGGATATAAAAGACAAGTTTTGAGGTAGATGAACTGCTAGAGTGATATGGTACTGAAGCATTAACACAAGCAGTGTGACATGTGGAAGAATATTCCTGACTATAGAATAGGTATGGAACTTGTGGTTTGAACTGGGTTTAAATTTGACATTGTTTGGCCTAGACTAGTAGTGGAAAGCAGCAACTATGTATGTGTACTTCGTGTGCAGGCTTGTGCCATCGTAACTCCTTTGACCGCTGTGTTGCAGCCTCATTTGGCACAGGCTCTATGAGCATGCCGGCTGGTTTTGGGAACACTGCTGCTTACAACCTTCCCACCAGCTTCAGTGGGACCTTCCAGCAGCCCTTCCCTGGACAAGCACCCTTCCCTCAGCCTCCTGCCTACCCTCAGCAACCCAATGGTGTGTATTTTACCCTCCGTCAGTGTGCCATGGGCACACAGAAGCCTGCGGATACCCTCTCTCACTATACTAACCTTTTGCCAGGTGCAGGCTTCCCAGCCTTTGGACAGGCCAAACCTGTGGGTGCACCCTTTGGACAGGCAGTGTCAGGACCCGGAGTGTCTAGTAACCCCTTCCTGGTGAGGAGCCTTCATTCATTATATCCATGTTTGTTGGTTGCCATTCGTCCTCTATGTTTTTGTGTTATTCTGCTGTGTTTTTCCTGTATTCAAGGTTGATTTGCCATTGATTTTCCTCCCTGTTTTCAAATGATTGTGTGGGTAATAGTTAAGTGGTTGTGTGACAGACTAGACCTCTTTAACGCTGCTCACTTGAAGTGAGATGAGTGGACCCTCAGCAGCTGTGTAGAATGCTGAGCAGTGAATTCCAGAACAGAATATAGGACCTAAAATATAGCAAGATCTAAAATATAAGGGAAAGCCTTAAAGTTGCATTTTGCTAGCATGTTCCATAAAACAGTATTTCCTTATCAAAACTGTACTTAAAGGCTTAGCCAAGAACACAGGCTCATTTACTCTGTATGTCAGCCTAATGACTATCACTGATTTTGTATTCTGGGTTATTGGTCTTTTTTCTTTTCAAATTTTGAAGTAATGAAAATCTTTTTTTCCAGGCAGGAGCTTCCGCAGGACAGTTCCCCACAGGTGGTTCCTCCACAAATCCTTTCTTATAGCGCACTTTCCTAGATCGGCCACTAGGAGGTGACAAGTCCAACACACACACCTCTTGCACTGTTTGGTTTCACAAGTAGCTTTAAAACACAAGGTTTCTAAAACTGGTATTTTGTATTGAGTTAAAAACAATGCTGATGAAATCAATGGAAACTGTCAGTGAAACATGGAAATGATGTGCAGAAGGGTCTTTTCACATCCTGTATTTAACCTGTGAACTGGCCTGACACCCACAGAGCCAACTGTATATTAAACCTGGCTGATACTAAGTTATTGCAAAAACCCAGTTCATTATGCTGCAATCCTGTACATATTTTTTCTTAGAAAATTAACTCTTTGTGCATATCAGTATTTGTATCTAACATGTGTATGTAACAGGAATTAGGATGTGGGCTACAGAGAGTTACTTTATTTGTGAATAACTAAATTTGTGAACTAAATGCAACACAGGCAGTTCGGTATCCATAACTATATATTGCTAAAAAGGAGAAAGATTGTATTCTGTTGGTAAAAGGAAAAAATAAACAACCTCTTTTTGTTCCCCAACCTGAGGGCTTTCACTCCTCCTAAAAGGGGGTGGGGCTTACCTGGATATTGCATCACATTCGCTTGTCCATCTCCTCAGGTGCTCGGTTATTATTAGGCTAAGACCACTTATGTCTGGTGTTACATAAATTTAAGTTAATGTGTATATATATTAAAATGAATTTTAACTAAATGAATCATCCTTTAGTATTTCTGTACAATTAATTTTCATATGTTGAAACACTTTGACTTTATATATATATATATATATATATATATATAAATAAACGTGTGTGTGTTATACTCTTATACTCTTGAATATCACCACCTTGCTTCGTATATGGCAGAGTGCAGAGGAAAAACGGATTGTGACCTGAGTGATGCCAACAGGAAGATAAACAGCCCCGCAAAATTTGAAATATTTCTAGTTGTATTGTATACTGCATTTTTCATTTGCCTTGTAATTAGTTTACTCAATGATAATAAAATGATATCAAATATTGCATCCTCTGGTTTCCACTAGAGGGCAGTGAGCCAGTTCTTCAATCAGATTTCATTCTAGTTGTCATGAGGGGGATTGTATCTTCATGCTGCTCTAAAGTGAACATCTCATTTAATTGCAGAGCTTGCTATGTGGCAGGTGTCTCTGTTGGGCTGTGCTTCTTCCTCACAAGGTGGATGTACTGTGTGACTTCTGCTCACCACTGTGTATATACCTCTCACAAGGAATAAGAGGGCTATGATGGAGAAATAGGTTCCATATACGATGAACTGTAAGACAGTAACATTGATGTCTGGTCACAAGATTATCTCTTTGCTAGTAGTCATGCAGTGTACACTAACCCAAACAAGTACTACAGCGATAAAGCACAGTAGTAAAGCAAGTTGTCAAGGGTTCTGAATAACTATATTCACCTGTGAAATAATGTTCAAGCCTAATCCTTTGCTGTCCACAACCACTACAGTAATGGTTGTCTGTAGCACCAAAGCACAAAAATTGTTGGTTCCAAAGATCAGGGCATATCTCTCTACTGACAAGTCCGCAGCAATCTGGAACCTGGTGTAGAAAAGAGCAACAGAAAAAATGAAGGCATTTTTGTTGTTTCTGAGTTGTTCTTTGCAACTAAGAATTATATCTGACGCACAGCCCAGGGTGCTATGAATACCACTTACAATAACGCTGCCCATTAAGCATAGCACAGCACAAGTTTAAAAAGCCTCCGTTTTGGTTTACTCACATGGCAATTGTGATAAGTAGCATATATAAGAACTTGAAGCTGACATAACTAGCATAGCAGACCCAGATATTTCCTGCAACGGTCATGAGGAAGAGTACACCTGCACCCAAGCCTGAGAATGACCCAAGAGCCAGTTCACCCCATGTGGACCAATTCACATTTATGAAGCCGACTGTGTAAGCTGCAGCAGCACCTGCGTAGAGTATGAGAACAATTTTGGTTAATGCATAAATATAGTTTTAATCCAGCCATCATCCTGTATATACAGGTGTCTTGAATAAACTGTTAATTGAATGAATTTCTAAGTTGAAAGCTATATAACCTTTGTTTGGTTCAGCTGAATTTTGGGATGATTGACTTGTATCTCCTGGCTAATAAAATAGATTAAACATGTTTGTTCTTTTTATTTCTTTGAATCAAGTAAGTGATTTTCTTGTAAAGCTTCCTTTCATAGGAATTTGTAAAAGTCCTCATCCAATGTATCTGAATAACTTTTAATCCTGAGAAGTAAGTTAAAACTACCTGAGTCTGACCAGTAATTACAGGGTATAACCTGGATCAACATTAGGACCTGCCTATGTAAAATGTATACTTTGAGTTTAGACATAGTAAATAAACCAACACTTACCAAATAGGTTGGATGTAGCTTCTACTCCACCATTATAGATGGTAAAGTTCTGTGAGGGCTGCACATGCTCCCAAAGGACCTGCACATAGTTGACTGTCTGATTGTAGCCACAGGTGGCAAGTGCCCACCACAAGGACCAGCACAATAGCTGTCTGGAATAGCATTTCAAGAAGTCTCTCCAAAGTAAGAGTAGAACACTTGTATGTCCAGTATTATCATTAACAGTCACACTATCACAGACCTCTATTCTGTCGTTTCTGTCAAAATTCCCCTTGTGGACCTGTTCTTCAGTGCTGTCTTTTCCTGTACTGCTTTTAGAATATACAACTTGGTCTGAATTCATAATATCCATTGTTTGTACATCATTACTGTTTGTGCTAGCACCACGTTGAGTAATCTGCTCTTCTTTGCCTTGTTGGCGGTGGAAAAACATGCTTTTCTGAGGCATGGGCAGAAGGAAGGAGGTTGCTAGGGCAATGCTGATGAGGACAAGGTTCAGGATCAGGATTTCATGGTAAGACATAAGATCAAAGCTGACCAGCAGTTGACCCAGTACCGACCCCACAGTATATCCCAGCAGCTGTACACTCCGACAATAGGCTGTTACCTTCTGATAATACTGGGGCTCCACCACACTGTATATGTAGGAGAAATAGGCAACGTCACACGCTGTTACCATGCCATAAAAAAATTGCATTACCTGCATGGCAGCAACCCCATGTGACCATAGCAACAGGCCTGAGGTTGCCCATAGGTTTACACACTGAAGCACGATGACTGGTTTGTAGCGTAGATAATCAGTCAGCAGAAACACAGGTAGGAGCACAACCAGGTATGAGTAGGTCCACACTGGAAATATCTGATTGTTCACCTAAAGGATAAGACCACAGGCTTTTTCTTTCTATGGAATGCATTTAATTAGGCATGTTTATTCAGGTTCTTAAATTTGAAACAATTAGCTATGGCTCAAATTACTAAGTAATATTTTCCTTTAGTAAAAATTGCAATAATGGAAATTTTTTTTTAATGAGGACATTTTATAATGTGACAAGTCTTTTTCAAACAGAAATTTATACCAAGTGTAAACCTAATTGTATTGCATTTATGTCCCATTTAAGCCTAAATGAGAATGCAAATGGACTAAAATGACATGATTAAATGCTGCTTTTGACTGTTCTTTTATATAAATTCTGAAAGACTGAAAGCTCTTTAAAAGATCTCTACGGCAATTCGAGGTCTACAGTCAGACCTGCTGCAGTACCTGTTCTGTGGTGAAGTTCATGTCCGGTCCCGTCAGGTATGGAATGAGGAATGGCTCGAGCGGTTTCACAGTGCTGAAGAAGCCATAGATGCACAGCAAAGTGGTGTGATACTTCCACCCCTCCTGGAATCTCGTTATAGTCTCCATTGTCCTAAGGCTGGCCATTTGGTGGGTTCTCCCTCCCATGTATAAGTGTTTTACCAGTGTAGGTATTTCAGCACTTTAGTGCCAAGTACGGATCAAAGCATTCCTTGAGTTAATGTCTCACAGCTGTGTTCCCTTTGCCCTTTCTGACAGCTTTGGTGTGTTTATATATGCAGAATCAGTTCAAAGGGCATCACTTACTTTTCTTGATTGTGCTGTGCTTATATATTAAAGCACTGAAAACTGAATTTGCTTAAAATATAATTGTATTAAAAAGGTATTCTTATTGAAGATATACATAATAGGTATATTTCCTGACCTTAATCCAACCTGCAGCAGGGCTGGCACCATTTTTGTTTGTCAATTAAATTTTTGGTTTTAAGTTACAGAATTCCTGAAATCCAGATCCAGATAAACAATTACAAGTCACATGGATGGAAATGTGTATAATCATATATGCTCACTTGCCACTTTATTAGGTACACCAGTTCAACTACTTGTATCAATTACCTGACTTAATTATTTAAGCTGATAGATAGGCTTCAGCAATTCAAATAACCACTTGTAACAACAAAGGTATGCAGTAGAGCAAGTATGAACAACACATCATTGTTGAAGCAGGTGAGCTACAGCAGCCGAAGACCACACCAGGTGCAACTCCTGTCCGCTAAGAAACTACAATGGGCGCAGGCTCACCAAAATTGGACAATGGAAGATTGGAAAAATAATTCAGACTGGTGATGGTGTAATGGTATGGGGGGGACATTTTCTGGGCACGTTTTAGACCCCTTAGTACCAACTGACCACCGTTAAAATGGGTATAGTTTCTGGCAGAAGGGGGTCCAATCTAATACTATCAAAGTGTACATAATAAAGTGGCTAGTGAGTGTGTAATTAGGCAAATGTTGGGGCAGTGTTTAGTTAAGTGGGTTAACCACTGTGAGGCAACAGTGCTAACCACTGCACCACCATGCCGCCCCTTGCTTATTCATCATTTATTATTATACTAAATGTTATCATTATCTTCATGTAATGATAACATTAGGAGGCGGCATGGTGGTGCAGTGGTTAGCACTGTTGCCTCACACCTCTGGGACCCGGGTTAAAGTCTCGGCCTGGGTCACATGTGTGCGGAGTTTGCATGTTCTCTCCATGTCGTCGTGGGGTTTCCTCCGGGTACTTCGGTTTCTCCCCACAGTCGAAAAACATGCTGAGGCTAATTGGAGTTCCTAAATTGCCCCTAGGTGTGCATGTGTGAGTGAATGGTGTGTGAGTGTGTCCTGCAATGGGCTGGCCCCCCATCCTGGGTTGTTCTCTGCCTCGTGCCCATTGCTTCAGGGATAGTCACTGGACCCCCCGCGACTCAGTAGGGTAAGCGGTTTGGGAAATGGATGGATGGATGGATGGATGGATGATAACATTAAGCCATTACTTTGCTCTGGGCTGTAAGGTTTCAGGGCTGTGTTTTCATTGTTGTTACATCAAATCTGGTCTGACCATGCATAAGTGAATGTGTTTTATAGGTAAATTTCAGATTACTTTGTTTCAAGATCAATTTATTTGGCACTCTGTTGTTAAAATTACTCACTAGGTCAACCACGGCCAGAGAACCTCCGTTAGAATCTGTTTCCTTACCAAGAAAGACTGCGAAGTTCACACACTTGGGTGGACTGTTAACATATTTGTTTGCACTTTTATCAATGGTCTTTGCACTTTGCCTGACCTGTAGAAACTTATGCGTTCTGAATATATTTATTGCATATTTATGATTCTACTCCCTATATTGCACTACATTGCAGTCTTCTCTTATTGCACTGCTGTTTACTGTATACTGTATTTTGTCCAGTTGTTCCCCCATGTACCTGCTTCACTGAGTTATATGATACATTTGAATAAAGTGATTCTGATTTAACAGATATTTTTCATTGACCCGTCTTGATAGGCACAATATGAAACAAACCACCAACTGGCACCACAAATGAAGTGGTCATGATTCAGTACATACTGCTTTATTTTTAAAATCTCAAGCGGACATTTCTTTTCTCGAGCCTCTGTGTCTCCATCTTTTATATTTAACATTTCCAAAGCTACAGTAGCATGCAACATTGAATATTTCCTCCTAACAACCCTGATTGCTCGTTTTACATAGTTACAGAATTTACAGGGTTTCTGGTTTCCTCCACATCTTTAACAGGCACCCTTGAGACTGTCTAGCTCATGTCATAGACCTGGTGCATGACTCCATGGCTAACAAACCATACACATTTAGATCACTCTGGCATCCAGCTTCTGTTTCAAGATCATCTGGAGTAGAGCTGATATCCTCCGACCCTGAAACGCCAAAGATATTTAAACAATTATTTATAAGTCGGGGAGTACACCAAGTGCCTGATATTTTGACACAAAAAACAGCATCATACCTCTATCCAGCCCAGTACCATTCTGAGGACCATGATGGCACTCAGCTATAATTGCCTGGATTTGACACATAAAACGTTTTTAATGGAGAGGTGCATTTTCTTGGTCCATGGCATCAAATGCTAGAGTGGGAAAACAGAAAATGAAAACAATCCCAGTGTATGACAAACCTTAACCCTACCAACTTCAGAGTAGGTCATTTGACATGCTTATTAAAATACCTATTTCATTTGTTCAGTTGGATCTCCATGGTATCATTACAAGCATCCCTGATTGTGTGCTTTTCATTTGACTCAACCCTAATTTTATTTGAGCAATGCTTGTCCTTTTTGTTGGATCCTGTGAGTCATTTCTGTTCTGCTCCCACAGACATATCAGTTACTTCTAATCTGCTCCCACATTCAAAGATAAAAAAAATGCCCCTTGTTACTCTGTTGCCCTTCTGGTACAGAGAAGGGGGTCCACGACTGCAAACTGCTTTAATGAACTAGATGGTATTCAGAATTCAAACCTTGAAATGGTAATAAAAATGAAATGCTAACTTAGCCGAAATACAATCATATGGCTAGGTGAGCCATTCATTTTCATTTACTCTTAGTCATGTTTGTTAGATACATTAGCGTCTTTGGATAAAGTGTCCCTACACAGCCGGCCATCCAATTTAAGTGTACTTACCATTACCTGTAGCAGGCCTGTCCTCTGGTGTCTCCATTCTCTCATGCTCCATGGACGACCCACCATTTAAAATGTTTAGTGCCTTGCCATAGGCACAGCAGAAGTTGGCCACAGTAAGGGTAAAACATTTCTCCCTTCTTCAGGTATTACCCTGGTCTACACTGGAACACCGATTGACAATTAGCTACCTGTCCGGTAACAATTATGTGGTGATCAGTAGGTATATGTCCTTTCTGTATTCAAGGTTGCTAATGTTGTAGTGTTTTTGTATTTGGTGGTGTGTTTTCATGTTTTCTGGCGTGTTTTCGTATTTGCTAGTGAGTTTTCATATTTGATGGTGTGTTTTGCTCTTAAGCGCTTTCAACCTCTTCAACCAAGCATGCCAAACTCACTAAGTATCTGGTCCTGTTGAAGATTCAACCTGCATAATCTGGTGCGGTAACGTGGATGTAGAAGCCGCAGAAAATTTGGTTCATCAATTTGATTAAATCATCGAGATATGCAAATTAAAACAGGTATCAAGCTGTAGTTTCCTCTAGACCTTTTCTTTATTCAGAATAAATTAAAGCTACTGCATGTATTCACAGTATGCAAACCTAAGTAATATATATTACAGCTGATTCTGTTTGCTGCAGTATACGGTATACTACCATATAAACAATTATAAATATACTAAAAATATTATAAATCGTGCAAAGGTGACATTAAAACAATATCTAAATATGGCTGACACAAACTCACTAACAGCACAGTCTATGTTTCCAATATCGGTAAGGGGCTGCTCCTCATTTATTGACTAATTCACTTAATGCCCTAGTCATAGGAACAGAACTCTGAGTTAAGTGTGGAGTGTCTGTATTAATGAAATTATCTTTATGATTTTTGAAATGCTTCTATGCGTTTTTATGCATGTAAATTATCATAAAATAAAAAGGTGGTTTTACATGAACTGAAATAAAATAGAAAACACTATTTCTCAAAAAGTGTCAGATTTTAATCTGCAAACAGTACCGCCACACCACCACCATCTTTTTACCTAGTTTAACCACAATATTGCCTCTTTTAAAAGATATTGTTGATATGATTGCTTGGAAAGTTGTGTAGTGTGAACTTAGCATAACTTGTCAATTGCCAAGATTCAGAAGTGTTGATGGTCAAAAATGATGCATCATAAACTATTTACTATGTTTTCTGTCCCCACTAGATGGTGCCATTGCATGTTGTTTTGGACTTGGGTACTAATATATCTATCACGTTAGAACAAATTTGTGATGTGATATCATGCGTTGTGGCAGGACTGACTGTATCTGCACATTTGTTTTACTTAACTATATTTAAAAGTAAGATAAGACTTAGGCAGCACCTGGAACACCCTAATGATTACAGTATGTTGAGGAGTTACAGGGCGAATTAACCTCCTTGGAGGGGGGCAGCGTGGCATTGTGCAGGGATCAGGGATTACCCAGTGCACCTCAGGATATCCTAGCACAGTCTCAGTTGCAAATATTTAATAATTAAGTGTAAATAGTTGTGTTGTGCTTGTAATATCGTGTATGTAAACTTGTTTTGCCACATATTCTTTTGTATTTGATGTTCGTGTTCTTGTACCCACCATGTATTTGAGGGCTAAGTGGGCTAACCTGGTGGGCACTGTCAGCTGTTGTCGGTGTGGAGTAGTAAGGATCGTTGATCTCGCCAAACCGGTATGAGACTCAGATTCATAGCGACATTTCTAGCCCTACCACTCCATTGGTGTCAGAGGTGGAGACATAAATTGCGGAGCTGTCCCAGGAGGTGGACAAGCTCCTCAACACGCAAGTCCAAAAACTTGCAGAAGGTGTGATGAGAGCAATGTGAACTAAGCCTTGTGCCTTCCAGGAGCTGCCCAATGGCGCTAGCGCACCCTGCTTTCATGGATGGCCACAATACAATCAGCTACACTGGTGAGCAGTACGATCAGTACTGCCAGGGATGCCTCTGATGCTACCCCGGTAAAACAGTAAGGGAACCCTGGAACCTTATTTTACCCAGGACCAAATAGTGGCACAGCACAATGACTGGACCTTCAGGGAGTTGGCAGCCCATCTGGCAATGAACATAAGAACTTAAGAACATAAGAAATTTACAAATAGGAGGAGGCCCTTCAGCCCATCAGACTTGTTTGGGGAGAAGTTAGCTAATAACTCAGAGTTGTTAAAATCTTATCTAGCTCTGATTTGAAGAAACCCAGGGTTTTAACTTGTGCTACACTAGCAGGAAGATTATTCCATACTCTAACTGCATGCTGTGTAAAGAAGTGTTTGCTCAAATTCAGTTTAAAATGTTCTCCTGCTAATGTCCACTTATGTCTATGAGTTCTAGTATTTAAAGTAATATTAAAGTAGCCATTTGGCTGAACAGCATCGAGACCTGTTCGAATCTTATATACCTGGATCATGTCCCCCCTTAGTCTCCTTTGCTCAAGGCTGAACAGATTCAGCTCAACTAACCTCTCCTCATAAGACATTCCTCTAAGACCAGGAATCATTCTCGTAATCCGACGTTGCACCCATTCCAAGGCAGCAATGTCCTTCTTAAGGTATGGTGACCAAACCTGCACACAATATTCTAGGTGGGGTTATACCCAGCGCGTAGTTAGAGTATGGAATAGTCTTCCTGATAACGTAGTGCAAGCTGAATCATTGGGTTCCTTTAAAT
>JAODJX010000039.1:17379980-17392261 GCA_026776945.1 Isichthys henryi | reverse complement strand
CATGCAAACTCCACACACATGTGACCCAGGCGGAGACTCGAACCCAGGTCCCAGAGGTGTGAGGTGACAGTGCTAACTACTGCACCACCATGCCGCCCTAAATATTCATATAAAAATGATTAATATAAAATATAAAGTAAAAATACATAAAACAAATTAACTTTACCTTTGAAAAGAATCGAGGATGGTGTGAGGGAGACAAGAAAGAAGAGAAGAGGAGAAGAACTATCGGCTCAGTTGTGATCACGTGACGCTCGGCAGACAAAGTGTATTCGTAATACTCGTATTGCAAAACCTCGCTCGTTTATCAAGTTAAAATTTGTTGCAAATTTTTGCTCGTCTTGCAAAACGCTCGCAAACCAAGTTACTTGCAATCCGAGAATTGACTGTATTGTGAAATAAGGCAGTACGGCTAATGTTAGAACCATGTACTGTACATCAAAGAAAAGATCAGAATCTAGAATAACACCAAGTTTTTTAACAACAGTACTTGGTGCAATAGATAGTCCATCCAGATTGACTATGATATCAGATAATTTACTTCTGGTGGCTTTAGTGTCAGTAAGAAGAACCTTAGTCTTGTCTAGATTTAACTGGAGGAAGTTGTCTGACATCCACTTTTTGATGTTAATTAAACATTCTTCTATTCTCTGAATTTGCTGTCTATCAACAGAACATATGCTTTCCTGTAAGAATGGTCAAAAATTCCCATAAACACACTCCTAAACCTTGTGGACAGCCTTCCCAGAAGAGTTGAAGCTGTTATAGCTGCAAAGGGTGGACCAACTCCATATTAAAGCCTATGTATTATGAATGGGATGTCATTAAAGTTCATGTGTGTGTAAAGGCAGGTGTCCCAATACTTTTGCCAATATAGTATATATTAAAATGATTTGTTGTGGTTTAGTAGAGCCCTGGTACACATGACAGTCCTGAATTTCCTCGCGAATATATAACGTATTGTATACATCTCTACAGAATAAGCATTTTTTTTCAATCTTGTACAATGCAATCTAAATTAACCTTTTCTAAGGTGCTTCTTATTTCCCAGTCGCAATTATTTGCAGCTGTTAGCATTGCCTAATTCCTGGCATTTGATTTCATTGTGGAATTTTTTTTATGTACCTTTATTCATTCAGGTGTGACACAGAGAAGTTAATTGACATCATCAAGGAGACAGAGCCTCTGATCACTGACTCATGCATACCTAAATTGAAACACCTCTTAAACCGGCTTCAGGAGAAGCTGAACCAGCCAGATAACCACAGGTTTTCCCTGTTTAAGGTAAAACTTATACTGTTGGGCTACATTATGCGATTTTTGAAGCTGACAATTTACTGGCAGTATAAAGAGCAAAGTGTATTTAAAACAGGATACAGGATACAGATGGATGAATTATTTCAGTTGCTATGAAATGTCATGTTGTATGATTAAAACTGGACAAATCTTTGACATATCAATAGACACAATGTCCATTCAATATGGGAAACCTTATTTATAAAAGTCAGAACTTGAAATGAAGTCTGTCCATAACACTGGCAATATAATATAGTTGAATACACAGAAGTTATGTTTTCAAACCAAAAGGTTTGTGTTTTTACTTATACAGTTTGCAGCAGATAATATTGTAGGATAATATTGTCAGTTCAAAAGTTCATGAGGTACCACTTTACAATAAGGCTTCCTTTTGTAAATAGTAGTAAATCATTAATAAAAGGATAACTGTGTTATAACTTGTTTAAAATTGTCTATTAATAATTTACAAAGTGTTACAACTTAAATAATAACCAGATTATAAACTGTTTATAAACTCTTTATATGGGAAGCCTTATTGTAAAGGTTCATGACATTAAAATAATCGATTTAAATACTTAAAAATCCTTTTACATAAAGTGTTTTACTTGTTACTCTAAATGTACGTTATAGGTGCTTAGTTATACAGTACTGTTCAAAAGTCTTAGGCAGTCAAAGATAATGCTGAAAGCTATTTGTTTGGCTAGTAATCAAATATTTGCACAAAAAAAACTCACAACGTACTATTAAAATATATGTAAATTAACAGTGACAAAAGGTCACTGAAATCATCAGCTTCAGTTCTCAAACCTCTCCTCAGGGGTTCCACAGTCATTGCATGTATTCAATAAATTACAACACCAGGCCAGTTAGGTAGGTATTAACTTAGTTAATTAATTAGTTAAATAGCTCAGTGAGATATTTATTAGTCAAATGTGCATAAAATGGATGGGTGGCTGGGTGTGCTAGTGGGCGAGTAAAAAAATAAATGAGTGTGTTGGATGGCTGCTGCGAATACTGGGATGACTTTATGAAAGGTATTGATATGGCTAAGCTACTGTAACACACTTTGACAGACACAAAATCATAGTTTCACACCAACATGAAGGTCATTTAAACATCATTTGCTTTGACTGCCTAAGACTTTTGCACAGTACTGTATGTGTTACGCATATCTAGATAGACATACACCACACACATTGACAGTTTTAAGAATGCAAATTGTCTTGTGAACCAAACCTGCCATTTTATATATTTTGTAGAACCTTTTCTATGTTAAAGTTATACAAAATCTTGGTTTCTTGCCTTCCTAATATTGGCCAGCCTGTTATATACAAGAACTGACCTGTAGATGGCAGTATGGAACAGAAGCACAATATTCTTTACTGCAGAGAATGCAGGATAAACATAAAAATGACATTAGAACGAATTTGAATGAATGAATGCAACAGAGTGGGGCCTTACTGTTCTCCTTACAAGTTTCTTTATCTTTGCTAGAAGCTACAGGCACACATACTTCCTCTCACCAATGTTGCCTTCAATAAGTCTGGAACAAGGTAGGTTTACCTGTTTCATATTTCTTAAAACACTCCCCATTGTTTGATTTGTCATGAAAGTCAGCAAAATAATATCTTTCTCTGTTTCATCCCACTGGCTGTAGGTTCATCACTGCCAGCTATGACAGGACCTGTAAGATATGGGACACTGCATCAGGAGCAGAGATCCATACACTAGTTGGACACAGGAATGTGGTCTATGCCATTTCCTTCAATAACCCATATGGGTATATAGTTTATCACATTTACTTGCTATTTACTCACAAGCCCTGTTGTTTGCTCATCTGCGCAGCATGCATCCTTTTAGTGATAAAGTCCTACTATACTCATACCTACTAATGTGCTTTATATACAGTATAACACTCTGCATACAACACTACAGTTCTGCTTTATCTCTGCAGCACTCTAACTCACAGTTCCTCTGAAGAATTTCAATTTTCTAATCAGAATTCCCAAACAATATTAGAAAGGACATTTCTCATGATGGATCATTATTTGTTGATTTCTCATTTCCTTCAGAGACAAAATTGCTACCGGATCCTTTGATAAGACGTGCAAGCTGTGGAGTGCCGAAACAGGCAAATGTTATTATACTTTTCATGGACACACTGCCGAAATTGTAAGTGTATGCTGCTTTACGCTTCCTAAAAGATTTAAGTTGTACTTGATTTACAATGAGACCTAGATTACTGTATATGTTTTTTAAGCCATTATTATATGTTTTAGAATTAGGAAAAATATTTGGAAAAATAATACTAAAGCTTATTAATCTATTACATTGCTTTATTTTATTATATTAGTCATTAGAGCTTCCTTACAGCATGAGACTAATGCAAATCTATGAATAATGATGTAATACAAAACATTATGTGAAGTAGGTATGTCTGGCATTCAACCCTCAAAGCACCATGATTGCAACAGGAAGCATGGACACCACAGCCCGATTGTGGGACATTGGCACAGGGGAAGGAATGGCCACGCTAGTGGTAGGTGTTTCCCACATACATATGGCTGTGCATATTTATTACTGTTTATTGCAGCGTGAATTTTCCCTCCCTACTATAGTTCGAGGCAGTGTTCTGGGTAGTAATTGCTTTACTGGTGACTGAGTTGGTAAACTAGAAATTTCAATTGGCTTTGTTTAATAGAGTTCTTCAAATGCTATGCTATGGCTGATTGTGCAGTTCTCATTATGCCGCAAGATACACACCTGTCTGGCACAGACAGATAATGAGGGGCGATTGAAGCATACCTCAAGCATATAGAAATTGTTAGGTTGGATTGGAGAGTCAAAGCAAATTCACAAAAAGATTGTTGTCGGTTCCTACTGAAACTTAAGCGATTGCCTCTTGTTTGTGACACTGTTATATCAGGGCAAATGGTGACTGTTTTGAGGAATCTAGCATTTTTATTTTTCTTGTCAGTTTCAATTCCAGCTTTCACTCATTTGATATAGTAAAACATGAGAATTTCCATCTGGTGTACACAAACTTTTGACTTACCGTATGTACAATACATTTATTTTGCACTTGTTTCACATTTATATTTAGCATTATTTGAATATATAGTAATAATTAAATGTAGGTTGCTCCCTCTGTCCAAAGCCAGTGGGGAACCAGGGAATGCTATTATTACCTGTACTTATGTATCCATGTCACAGCTATTGGGGATTTTATTACTGGGACAACTAGCCCAGAGGACCATGGTAAGAATTCAGTGTCAAATGGCTATTGTATGCATGACTGCATAGTATCTCCCAGATTGTTCACAGTGTCCTTTTCCTCAGGGTCACTCAGCTGAAATTATCTCCCTATCATTCAACACGGTTGGAAACCAGCTGGTCACGGGCTCCTTTGACCACACGGTGTCACTTTGGGATATTCCATCAGGAAGGTGAGTTGAGCACAGTTTAGTTGCTGTCTCAGATGGAGTACGGTACAAGTCCTCTGCTCTTCTCTGTTCTCAGGCTCGTATACACATTAACTGGACACCGAGGAGAGATTAGCAGTGTGCAGTTTAACTGGAGTGGTTCTCTTATCGCCACTGGATCCATGGATAAGACCTGTAAGGTTAGCTCTCTGTTATGGGGTACTAAACAGCAGTCTATTTTGAAGGATAAACAAAATAATTTTCCTTGTCAAATAGTAATAAAAACAACAGCGGCACAACCTCATAGACTGGAATGTGTAGTTTTACCATGTTAAATGTGATTTGGTGTGTCATGCTGGTATTTTGTAATCTCACTACTAGGTGTGGAACACATTGAATGGGAAGTGTGTGACTATACTAACAGGTCACAAGGATGAAGTGCTGGATGTCTGCTTCAACTACACTGGCCAGCTTATTGCTACAGCATCTGCTGATGGTACTGTAAATGACACCCATGCCACAAGACTAACAAATGAGCCACTACTGTTTATTTAGTCAGAAATGACACATCTGCTCACAAGTCTGAGAGTTTCAATGGCCTGACAATATCTCTGAGAGTGAGTGTCTGGAGTAGAGCATAAAAACCTTCGGGATAAACTGCCACAGAATTTAGTGCGTGTGTTCTATTGAAAACCACAGTGCTAAAGCATCGAAAGAGTTTGTCTTTATTGAAATCCTCCTGTGGAATTAGTTTCTCTAATGAGATTATATTGAGTGTCTTACTAAAAGTTCCACTGTACTAACAAACTGACTTGTGCTTATAGGAACAGCAAGAGTGCACAGTGCGACTAGCGGAGAATGCACTGTTAAGCTGGAGGGCCACGAGGGAGAAATATCTAAGGTGATGGGTCCAGGAGCTCTCTGCCATAGCTGCCATTCACATGCATTACTGTAAGGCTTTGTGATCTGCAGGCTAGCTAAAGGACATGAATGGCTCCGAAATCAATACCCATTCACTCCACAGAAAGTGTGGCCTGCCAAGGGCATGTGTCTTGGACAGGGATGCTATTTTTACATGTACCTTAGGTTTCATGTAATTGATATTGGGCTTCCAGTAGTGAGTTTTCGTATTCTTCCAAAATGCTGGCAGTAACAACGTTCTGTTCTGTGTTGTTTACCTGGACATGCTCAAGCGGGAATATTTGCATGGTAGTAAGGGACACATCATTTACATCCACGTCACCATTTCATTTTGAAAGTCACAGCTATTTGCTGAAATCTGTGGCTGAATGAATGCAATGATCACGATCTGTTTTCCTTGAGTGGTGATTCTGAATGTCTTTTGTCCCTTGCTCTTAGCCGTTATATTATCTTTGTCTGAATTATTTCTTTTTCTCTCTGGGAGGCTTCCACCATTTAAAACCTGAAAATAGGCTGTTTTTTCAAAGCAGTTTTATAACACTACTAAATATATTGCAATGAAGTGTATTAAAAGTATTTAGAAAAATCGATAAAGAATGAAAACTCTGACCCTGAAATCTGGCTTTATTATTATTATTATTATTATTTTAGTTGCTGTTGTTGTCGTGTTATTAAAATTATTAAAATATAAACTGATATGTGATCAAAGTAAAATTGCACCTGGAATCCATTGTTTACTCAGGCCTCTGGTTTGCTCTTTCTTTCCTGTCATCATCCACGCTTGATTTTCCCAGTTGATAGGAGTATTGTGGAAAATAGCAGTTACTTGAAGTAACACTTTTTCAGTCAATGTAGGATCTGGCAACAAAAAAAAACTAAACATTTGGTGCTTTTTAAGTTTATTTTTAGCTGATGTTTAACATCCAGGCCTCTTTGTAGCTACTAGCTAGTTATACTCCTATAAATACTCCAAAAAGGCTGCATTCATTTAACCCCATTGATATTGTCAATATAGCAGTTCATTCCACAGCCAAGAGTTAAAAACTTCACTTTTTTCATTCCGTTGTTGCCCTGTTTTTATGTGCCTCAAGAAAGGGCATACAATGATTGAAGATGACTTCAGTTGATGACTTTATTAGTGCAGTATATGTCACACAATACCATGAAGGCTTCTTAATCCCAAGTGTAGAAAAGGCACCTCTCTCACTACTGGCAATCGATCTGTAGATATTGATCTTGTCTGTTGAAGGCACATATGCTGAACTTTCCAAAAGAAACTGTGTTTACTAAAACCACAGGTATAAGTCTAGAGTTTAGACTAGGAAATGTTATATATTTCAAAAAGATTAGCTTGGCCTGTTGACCAAGATGATTTTTAAAAAAATAATCATTTTGCATCATCATCTGACTACTATCCAGGTAAGGGCCACAGTGTTGTTTTTAAAATACTTTGCTTAAAGTGATCTTTTCCTTAAATGTCTAATTACAAATTTTATTCATCCATCCATTTTCCAAACCACCTATCCTTACTGGGTCACGGGGGGTCCAGAGCCTATCCTGGAAGCAATGGGCATGAGGCAGGGAACAACCCAGGATGGGGGGGCCAGCCCATCACAGGGCACACTCACACACCATACACTCAGTCATGCACACCTACGGGCAATTTAGTAACTCCAATTAGCCTCAGCATGTTTTTGGACTGTGGCGGGAAACCGGAGTACCTGGAGGAAACCCCACGACGACATGGGGAGAACGTGCAAACTCCACACACATGCAACCCAGGCGGGGATTCGAACCCGGGTCCCAGAGGTGTGAGGCAACAGTGCTAACCACCACACCACCATGCCGCCCCAAATTTTATTCATACTCTTTTTAAAGTAATTGAAAGATATGCTCATCCTGATTTTTTTTTCTACAATTTTCACATTGTCTTCTAATCTTTCTTATCGCTGTCTTGCAGCTCCGTAACTCCTGCATTCTTTTGCTTTTTTGCAGATCTGCTTCAACCCACAGGGCACTCAAGTGCTGACAGCCAGCTCAGATAAGACTGCGAGGTTGTGGGATGTGGCTTCCGGCTCCTGTTTGCAGGTTTTGCAGGGTCACACGGACGAGATCTTTTCCTCGACCTTCAACTATGAAGGTGATATCATCATCACAGGTATTACATTTGTGTCAATGAACTTAAACTGTTTGTGCATGTGTCCATGAAAGAACACCTGTGAGCTTATGTTTATATATATAGTTGTGCAGTTCGTGCAATTTTACATGCAGTCATTCCCATTTCTCTGTTACAGGCAGTAAGGACAACACCTGTCAGATCTGGCGCTGATAGAAGTATACAATGTAGATTAGCTGTTGGGGAATGATTCTTGATTGAACACCTTGTACACACTTAAGTTTAACATATAAAGATTGCATTAACGTTTTGGATCTTTGAGCTATGGGTATTTGTACTTGACATGCGCTGTTTGACTCCTGATGTGTCTGAGAGTTTCTAGCATTATTGATTGTGTCACATGTGCTTGCCCTGAAACAGATTTATGCATTTCACAGCCTTTTTATTTTAAGGATGCATTACAACTGGAAAATACACATTTTGACAAATTTATTAAATTCAAAAGACAGACATTCACTTATAGTTAGAACAGTCTACTTTGAATGCTAATACAACATTACAGTAACACTACCACCTCAAACAAAACATTCACATAGAAATTTGTTTACATTGAAATCTATATTCTACTTCATAAATCAATAGTATTAAAATGAAATAAGAGCATTGTATTCTAGTGCAGTCATTTCAAATCTACAGTATATACAATTATGTAAAATAATTTGACATGATCACAAATTACTTTAAAAATTGCAATAAAATTAATGGTGCATGACCTGATTATTTCATTATTTTTCAAAGCATGTGACTTTGTAGAAAGACAGGATAATAGTGAGTTGAATGATGCAACTATCTGTGGTTTGAGCTTCAAATGAAAAAATATATTAAAAAATAGCAGGCTAAGTGTTTGCTTTGCATCTTTTTTTCTTATTACATGTAATGTTTTATTCCTTTGCATTTTAGATGAGAAACATGCTTTAAAGGGATCAATGTTGCAATTTTTTTTTCCATTTTTTAAAAAGTGCAATCAATATATCTTTCACCCTGGTGACAGGTGATGATGGTTGAGGGTGGTTACAGTAAGGAGTCTTTAGATAATTTTAAAGACAGTAACAATGTTGATGAGACTGAAACACGACACTGAAACAAACACAGCAAGCTGGGCTGCCACCACAGGACAGAAACAGTTTGTAGTACTGATGGGATCTGCTGGGCTTCAAATGAAAGGGAGGGTTTTGACTGAGGTGGGTGAGGTCTATTTGGTGGCCAGCAGCCAATCAAACAGGCTGGAAACAAAGTCCCTGTTCTCTTCCTGGAGTTTGCAAAACTGCACCATGGCATGGAAGAGGTCTCCGACTCGCCAGGATTTCTGGGTAACCAACTGCACAACCTCTAGGAACTGCAAGAAGCCATACACAATCTGAGGCTTGCACATACTTCAGAGAAAACACATTACTCATGCATATTTCATACTCATGTGATGCATTTATGTGCTTCACTTGTTTTACAAAGATATTAAATTTATCATAATGAACATGCTGATATGGTGGGTCATGGGTACCACTGTAGCCTCTTACCTCATATCTGTGTGTGTGTGATTATTGCATGCTCTCCAAATGTTGTGGACAATACCTCTGACAGTCCAAAGACTTAGGAATTCTCACCGTGTTGCTCACGGTGTATAAATTTATGTGTATGCCCCCTGTCCACGGTGCACCCCAGCATTGTTCCCTGTGGTGCCTGGGATAGACTCCAGGCCCTTTTGTGACCCTGACCAGGATAAGTGGTCAGAAGATGGATAATGAACAACCAGCTGCAAACTGCTTATCCTGTATATCCATTTCGGAGGAACAAAAACTCACCTTTTCTCTCCTCTTGACCTGAGATTTCTTGAAGTAGATGGTGGCGATGCCTAGCTCAGACGCTGCAATCCACTGCAGGGCTGCTTGCATTTCAGAGTCCATAAAATCAGGCTCCAGGTCAAAATTCATCACAAGCATTTCCCTGTGGCTACTGCTGCCACCAATGGAATGGCCAGACGTGCCCTCTATGACACAGAGACACATTGAAATACATTACACCATCTCCCAAGGGCTCTGCTGTTATTCAGAGAGTTAGTTCAGAGGGCTAGGTGATACAAGCAATTAGAGCTGTCATGATTACATGTAAACTTGATTATTGAATTATTTGTATCTTCCGGTGTTGTGCTCTAAACTGCCCCCCTGCTGAGAGCCACATCCCTCAGCCAGGAGCTGAATGTCCAGTAGGAGGTGCAATGTAGGAGAGGTTTATAACTGTTATTTGATACCCTAACCCCAACCCCAGCACTAACCATAAACCTCTCCTACTCAACACTGCCCTTCCCACTCGACATTGCCCCTCCCATTTGACACTAGACTCCTGGCTGCAGCAATATATACTTGCCCCTACCACAGATTGCCTCCCCTGACATAATCACTCTTTTTAAAGGTAATGTCCCTTTGCATCTCCTGCACAGCAGAAGCAACCACTGGTTGTAACTTAATTTTTCTTGCCTTAAGCACACTAAAAAACTCATACTTGTTTATTATGGTATTTTACAAACAAACTTTAAGATTAACAACCTCCAGTAAAATGTTGCAAATGTCAGTTACTCCTTTTTCGTTCAAACATGACTAATGTTTTTCTTTTTGACATTGCTTATTTGTGCAAATACAGTCACCTATAGCCACAAGAATGGATTCATTTACCTAAATAATATTGTTGGCACTTCGTTGAATTCATTCTGCCTGAATATTGTTGCTATTCTGACTTTTTGCAGAAAATGCTGTGATTAATTACCTACTTGGCACCGTCACACCTGGAAATGATATGACATCGAACACCAAAAATAACCAGAAGTCACCAAAATTTCAATACTCACTGTATACCCTGTTCATACAGCACAGATAACAAGCTACATTGCAAGTCGTTACCCCGCCCCTCCTCTACTATCTAAAATACACATACCACCTGCGGACAGTAGGGACTAACAAGTGCTCCGTATTTCCTTATTTCCGCCATAAGGGAAAAATTCTTGGCCTGGGGGGGCTATTTTATAGCAGGCTACTTTGCCACAAAATTCCCAACCCTAACCCCTGTCTAATTCAGGTTGGGAAAATCCTACAGGCACCAAACCTGCACCAGTTATTGATATTTGGGCCTTATTTATGCGGCAGGATTTTTTTTGAGCTGGTCCATAAGGAAAAAATTATAGGCAGGGGGGTATTTTACACAGGCTATTCTGCCACAGAATGCCCCTCCCCCCCCCATCTAATTCTGGTTGGGAAAATGCAACAGGCACCAAACGTTCTCTAGTTACTGATATTTGTGCCTAATTTGTGCTGCAGAAATCATTTCATGTGTTCAACTCTGATTGGAAAGTACTGGAGATATCCATTATCGTATTAATCTAAAATAATGGAGATATCCATTATCTTAAAATAAAAAAGTATAGAATTGAAATAACTTTCTTAATAGCTTTGTTTGTAATCCAAAACAGTAAAATTTCAAAAGTTGTCAGAAAAAAACTTAAAAGAGTTTGTTTATTCATTTTTTTGTTTGTTTATTTGCCAGATTTGCCGTGACAATTGTGAGCAGTGGTTTTGTGTAAGCTGTGCTCAATATCCACCATTATATCATGTATATCATCAGGCCATAGCTAGGCATTAGGCTGCAATGACCACCCCCCCCCCACCCCCCCGCACTCATGAAACTGTTGTTTAAAGTACACAACTCCCCGCACCTGACTGAAAAAAGGACCCGATATTTCTAGTGAAAATTTTTGCCCCCTATGAAAACTGTGAAAATTTGTATATAGTGTAAAACTGAATGAACACCACTGCTTCCTAGAAGTGGAACTCATTTTCTTGGTTGTTGCATTAATTGCTCAATGACTACAAATTTTGAAATGTTGATTTCAATATTTTTTATTTAATACAGTGTTACTGCTGTTACTGATTAAAAACAAAGTTGTTCAGAATGTTTAACTATGTTGACATTTTTTTGCTGGTTACGTTAACTGATAACTAAAAATTTTTGAAATGTTGATTTACTAATTACTGCACATAATCTTTTATTTATTAAAATGTTGCTACTATTAATTTTGTTTTGGATTTTAAAAAAGAATTACTGAGTTAGAAAGTTGCTGAAATTCTATACTTTTGTTCTATTTTTAAGATAATGGATATGTAACTTATCTGTGCTGTATGAACGTGGTTTATAATGAGTAGTGAAAATTTGATGACTTTTGATTAATTTTGGTGTTTAGTTCTATGTCATGTCATTTCCAGGTGTGACGTATGAAACATTTTACGAATTTTATGAAAAAAGACAAAATGGCAAAATATTTAAGCACTTCAACAAAGTGTCAAAAAAAATATTCAAGTAAATGAATTGCTTCCTCTGACTGAAGGTACAGTATTTGCACAAATGAGCATTGTTGAAAGGTACCCCATCCAGGATTTATTTGTGCCAAATTGCTATAAGCTGTGTGTGTGTGTGTATGTATA
>JAODJX010000039.1:17360826-17379880 GCA_026776945.1 Isichthys henryi | reverse complement strand
ACACTTTTTATTTGTGACAATGTTATATTAGCTGTGTGTGTGTGTATGTATATATATATATATATATATATATATATATATATATATATATTAATGAAAACTATTACTTGATTAATTGCTAAAAATAATACGTACATTACTGAAATATTACTATATTATAATATTATATTATGATACTATATTACTAGGTGACAGTACTACGAGCAAAAATAAAGTAAAAATGAAATGAGGGAGTATTCACCATCCACATTATCCTGAATCTTTATAGATTCCTTTTCAGCTGTTGCACTAAAGAGGGGAGACATCAGCATTAAAAAAATTCTTTCACAACCTCTGCCAAGAAAGTGAAATCACCAGCACACATTAATAATACCTGGCCAGTGTGTTTGGCAAGAGGGTGTCTGAGAAGGCCTCCAGGTCCGCTATACCCAGACTTGACGCACTACTGTTACCGTTTCTGAAAATCAAACAGACTTTTACTTACAGATTCTTCATTAATAGGCAAGGCAAGTTTATTTATACAATATAGCACATTTTGAAATACAAGCATCATTCAAACTGCTATACATAAAATAAGATCAAGCAATCATTAAATAATAATGCCAAGTGATGCAGCTGTAGCCCAATAAAAAGCAAATCCCACATAAACACAAGTTGCCCCATTCTGCCCACTTGCTACATATTTCTCTCATTTACATTCTCTCCAATATTCCACACAAATACTTTTCCTTTACATTAGTAAGAAAAATGAAACAACATATGCTTTTCAAAGCTCAGTTTTTCTTCCTCATTGATATAAAGTTGGGTGCTCATGTCTCAGGTTATAACAGTAAAGGCAAGCCGAGTCATTTACTGACTAAATACAAGGCATAGTTCCTAACAATCATGCTTCCTTATCTAAAATGACATATTTAATTTTATCTTAACTATTTCCAGTTCATGTGCCCATGCCCTGTGCCCTATGCTGCCTGGCACTGGCTCCTGGCCACCTCTATGATTCTGTACTACATAAACCGTTGAAATATGTGTGGATTGCTGGAGAGAAAAATACAGAGCTTGTACAGGCCTTGTTCCAAAAATAATACTTAACCAAACACATACTTAATATTGCCAGGTGGATGAAATGTTCAAACTGATCTCATGCAAAGCCATTTTTCTTACCTTCTTAGGAAATCAGGGAAATTGTGTCACATTTGCAGTAACTAACAATTGTAAGAGTTATCACCCATTATTCCCAGTGCTATGTGGGAAGTGCTTCACAATGTTTAACAAGTAGCCATCTGTCTGCTTTTGGAATTGTATTACTTATAGCAGGGGTACTTGACTGGCTGATACAATTTAATCTGTACTGCGTGCTTGATCCTCCACCCCATCCATCCATCCATCCCCCAAACTACTTTTCCTTCTGGGTTGTGGGGGGTCCAGAGCCTACCCTGGAAGCTATGGGCATGAGGCAGGGAACAACCCAGGACAGGGGGCCTCACACCATGCATTCACACATGCACTCCTATGGACAATTTAGTAATGCCAATTAGCCTCAGCATGTCTTTGGACTGTGGAAGGAAACTGGAGGAAATCCCACAACGATATGGGGAGAACATGCAAGCTCCACATACATGTGACCTAGGAGGAGACTCGAACCTGGGTCCCAGAGGTGTGAGGCAACGGTGCTAACCACGGCACCACTATGCCACCCCCCAAGAGCTTTTTTTATCTGGGCCAGTGGACTTTGGCTTAGTGTTGTTGAAGGAATTTGGACCTTGGGGAAAAATAATTGAGTACCCCTGCTCTATAGTGCTTCAGTTAGCAGCAGTCAGTGTAGCATCAAAACAGCTGCAGAATGATGGGCCCATGAGGAATGGCAGAGGTCAAAAACTGCATGATGTGAAATGATGGCATGAAGCCAGTGCTGACCCATCACTTAGCTGGATATAGCTGCTTGTCTCCTCATGGGGGTCGTCGTCGGTAGCAATGTGAGACCAGCTTCCTGTGCTCTCCTCACTGCTGGCACTAAGAGGAAGCTGTTCCTGCTCACACCCTGTGTACACTCCTGCCCTCTCATTCTCGCTGCTGGGTACAGAAAATGACAATATCACCCATAAACACAAGAGCTCGGTCAGAATACAGTGTTTTGGTTGCTGAACAGTATCAATAAGAAACCGTTTTGTGTCCAAAGCTGAGTAACTTTATTGAGTAATAAATCTCTGTGTTATACAGCTGAGTGCGATGGTGCTGTGTTTCTGTGTGTTGTCTATTATAGAATAAATGACACTAGTCACAGAAATACATCTAGGGCCATCTAGTTTCTTGTACCAAAAACTGAATTGAATTAAACTGAACTTAATATTAAAAGAAAAAATTAATTCATATGAACTCCCCCAAGATGTGTAATATCCTAATTTGACTTTGTCTTCAGTGTTTATTTTAGTTGGACTCAAGGTCATACCATTGCGTACAAAAGAATGCATATGAGCGTACAAAAGAATGTTTTTGTGAAGATACTGGAAAAGTAAAAGCTGATTATTTTTCTCAGATTGCTGCTTGAGGCAGATTGGAACCAAGCTATTGGGAGATCAAAGGTTCAACATACTAAAGGTTACCTGTGGCTTTGCTGGGTTTACAATATTCTTCAATGTGCTCACTCTTCTCACAGCATGAAACTAATCTCTAGGAAATAATACACATTTAATCATTATTTAGAGAAGAGAAACATACCTGGAGTGTTTTGCAAATTCTGCGCATTTCAGAGGACAGTTTTTCCGGGTCAATTCCCTGATGTTCTTTGTTTCTTCTGAGAGATTTTCCTTCAGATCTGCCTCAATGTGAATGAGAGGCACTTTCCTGGACTGTTGTGGTAGAGAGCTTGCATTGATATCATTCCCTTTAGTGCTAGCCTGCTGGTCCAGATAATTATTGTTACTCCAGCATGGCCGTGACTGTTTGAAGCCTCTTCTCCTCTCCCCCACTGGACGGGACTGCTGGCCAGGTAGGTTCTCTGACTGGCTCCCAAGTACAGATTTCCCGCTTTCCACAATATCCGCTGCCAGGCGGTTGGCAAACAGCTCAACTTGTGGCTGCAAATCAGTTGAAACTTCTAGATCCACACTGTCCTCTGGGTTCATGATGATCTTATTTTTGCGCATTAGGGACTCAATTGAGTTTGACCAGGTTTCATGGATCAGCATATCTGTAATCTGGTCTGTTTTGCCCTTTTGATACAAGCAGGAGTCTGACTTACAGAGGACCATGGCTGACACAGTGTTAGCAGGAAAAATATTAAGACTGTCTCCATGTGAATTTCGAGCAAAGCCATCAAAAGAATTAGCTTTAACAGGGGAGTTCACGGTGAGCCTTGAATCAGATGAGCGGCGGTCGGGCATTGATGACTGTCGGAAACATAAGGGTGTCCTATGAGATGGGGGCAAAAGGCTGTTGTTCCACTCTCTAGTTTTTGATAAGCTATAATCTTTACTCTCCTTATCAATGTCTTTCAACATGAACCTGTAGAACTCCTCTGTAATGCTTTCTGTGCTTGACTGCTTGGAGAGGCAAGTGGACCTCACGTTCAAATGCCCATTCTTCTTGGTGACCACCTGTTGCATAGCAGCATTTAGAATACTGGTGGCATTCTTGCCTGCATAGTAATCCAGTAGCAGCTCAAAGCCCCGGCCTTCATTCTCCATCTGGTTTACCATGAACCTGGAGAACTCATCTGTAATACTTTCACAGCTGGACTGCTTGGAAATTGAGCTTCCTCGACTGAGGTTCTGACCCAAACGGCTTCCTAGGCCTAGTGTGTGGGCCAAGTTGTAGGTGTCTGTGTCCTCCTCCGGGATGCTCTCATAGCTTGATGCTTTCCCACGGCTCCAACGTTCCATGGCTGTGCACTGAAGCCGAGTCCTGGGCTGACCTGGTTTGGAGGTATCCATCAAACCAAGCTCTGAACAGTTCATGATCTTAGCGGAGGCAAACTTTGCAAATGGGTCAGTTGGTTCATCTGAGATCCCTGACTCATCTACTACACGGTTCACCAGTCGCTCCATAAGTTCTGGTTGTTCTTCTGTCTTGCGCTTGATCTCACTAAGGCGGGGCGGCCGGTGTTTTTTGGTGACCACTGCACCACACTGTGCCTCCTTTCTTCTTGTGGTGCGACATGGTAGCAGGTAGCTTTCGGGACCTTCCCTAGCTCTGGTCTGCAGTGAACAGAACCAGGGCTGCTTTCCACTTGTGTTTTCAAGACATATTGCTGCCAGTTCTGTAGCCATGGAAACTACAGTGGTGGCCAGGTCATCTGCAAAACAAGACATTGTTGATCTGGTCTCTGCATCCTTTTTTGTCACAACAGCAGACCCTCCAAAAGACAAGGAATGCTGAGGAGTCAACTGGGTGATCAGAGAGAATGACTTGTGTTCACCATCTCTTACAACTCTGGCTTTGTGTATCTCAGTATTCGCTGTGATTCCATTATTGATGGAGACATCTGAGGAAGATTGCTTTACTTCTAAAGAAAATATTTTTTTGTTTTCTTTTGTGCTATTCTGCTGACCCAACTCATTCTGAAGGAGAGAGCTTTCTATAACAGAAAGCGATATCTCATTCATCTGATCAGCAATAGTCTGGTCTTTCGCTTGGACAGAATTTGAATTTGTAGAATCATTTATCTGTTCCTCTTCTTTTTTTTCCATATATTTGCCCTCAGTGACACCTGACCTTGTATTTGTGCCTTGAACAAGGTTGTTCTGTTTTTTTGAAGTATCAGGCTGGATAGTTTGAGCAAGATGATGTATTTCGCTTAATAGTTCCTTGCTTTTCCTAATATCAGCATTGTCAAATTTTTCTACTTCATCACCTGGTCTATCACCTAATACATTATTAGTTGTTAAAATGTCTGTGATCTTCTTTGATGTGATACAGAGAACATGAAATAGCAAATTGTTCACATACTCATATAGAAAGCTGTGTGTGGAGGGGAATAATGTAGTATCAGAACCTTCAAGTTTTTTCTTTTCGATGGTTTTTTCCCATGCATGCTTGAAAATACCTTCAGCAATCACATGAGCAAACTCCTGCGCCTCTCTTTCATCTGAACAGGGCAATTTGGGATGTGAAATGCCATTCACAATCTTATCATGAGTAGATTCCAGGAAGTCCCTAACACTCTGGTCTTCTGGCTGGCTTAGCACAGCAAATGCCTCCTTGAGGAGGATTTCAGCAATATTTGCACAGGATGCCTTGATGCTGGTTCCCTCAGCAACACTGTTTTGCAAAGTAACGGCAGAGGAGGCTTCAGTTGTAGATATTAACCCAATGGAAGGACAGCAGATCCCTGGATCAATTTTTTTACCAAGCTCGCCTGCATCCTCAGCAAGATCAACAATGGCAATAGCTCCTGCCACCTGTACCATGCCACACAGAGCAGAGGAAAAAGAATATTCCACACCGTGCTTCTGTTCTACAGCCATATCTCCTAGCCTTGGCTCAAGTGAAAATTGTTCAGTCACTTGGGGGCTAGAAATTGTACCAATAACATTAGCAGCACATGCTAGGGCCAGTTCCACAGATCTGGTGGGGTGTCCTGATGAGAAGAAGCCACAGGCCTGAGGCATGTGCACAGAGGGTGCAGAACCTGACATCTGCTCTGACAAAATGGGCAAGGGGCTTGTTTCTGACCATTCTGACACTTCTTCCTGGTTATCAGGACTTTGCACGATAACAATTTTAGGGAGCTCAAAGGAATAGGTTGGTGGCCGAGGAAGTTCTTCTGGAACGGGATGTGTCCCTTCAGACATGCTCGAATCTACATGGGTAGCATTTGTTGCTTCATCCTGGGAGAGGCAAATGAAGGCATCTTGCAGGACAGACTCTGCTAAGTTTATTGCATAATGACCAGTGCTCTCGGACTGAGCTTTGCAGAAGGTTCTCTCAGACTGAGCCTTGCAGGAGAGTCTTTGTTGTGTCCCACTGGAAAAGCTTGCAGGAAGCATCTTAAAGGACGTCTGGATTGTCACTTCTGAATCACTGCTCCTTTCTTGTTTACTTATGTGTGTTTTGTGACATCTCAACCTGCTTCCCTTCTCCTTAACGGCCACATCAGTGCTCTCTGCATCTGCAGAGTAAAACATTTGCACCTGTTAAGGCTACATTTCACCATCTAACAAAAGCAGAACAATAGATCCTGGTGTGTCTTTTAAACTACCTGATTTTTGTTTTAAGCTAGTAAATAACGTCTTTGGTTTTATCTAGAAATGATATACAGTAGTCCCCTCATATCTGCGGGTGACAGTGACACATTCCAAGACCTACCACAAATATCAGTGAGCCATCCGCAGACCACATATATTTTGTAATATTTATAATATTACTTACATATGGTAATTGATAAATTATTGATAAATTATGCACAGTAAAACACTACCAAAATTAAGTATTAATAAAGTACATTGTACTTTATTATGTAGTACTGTACAGTATTCTCTCAAATGGCATCAGGAAGCCTTATTCTTAGGAGACAATAGAGCAATGAAATAAAATGATAACAGAGCAATGAAAATTATGCTTTTTACATCATTTAAAGGATGGAGAAATAATGACAAAGCAGGTTATTAAACGTTTGGCTCAAATCTTTTTTCCATACTGTGGTAAACTGTGAATAACTGAAACCAGTTATTATATTACCAAGTAATATAACAATATAAAAATGTTAGTTCAGCGACATCTTGTAAGGAATGGAGATTTAAGATAGAAATTGCAGAAAATTAATTTGAACTGCACATTTTATATAGATTTAAATCAGTTAAGTAAAACAACAGCATTTAATTACAATGAAATTTAACTTGGGTAACACTTTAGTTGAGGGTTATGTATTAATTAACCACAAACTAAATCATAGTTACGTACTGATTTCATGTTTGTTCATCATTTAATGAATTGAGACATATTTATTCTCTCAAGAAGGACTTATATTTGTTACTATATCTGTTAATTCTGTAAAACTTTGTGAACTACTAAGTAACTACTGAAAGAACAAGTGATGATTAACTACATGATTGTTCATCATTAATATATCTCAACTTATTTTATAACTTTATCTCAAGTAGCTATTATATTTTCATGTCTTGTACTTCAGTAATAACTGAATTACTAAGTATTTGTGCACCCTGAAGTAAAGTGTTACCCTCAACTTGTAATATGTAGGACTAAGACTAAATGGTCTATGGACAATATACTGTAATGTATGCTATAAAAAACAATGATGAATTAATTAGTTGGATGGTTTTAGTTCGCTGTGTTGTAGTACAATTGGCCAGGTGAGATTTACGGTAAGAGTTTTTAATAACCATTTCGGAGTGCATCTTCTTCACTGTCGAAGTACTCAGATGCTGTCAGAAAGTCATCTTCAATGGAGGACAAGGAGCGGTTGGTGTCATCCTCGACTCGATGGCCTACCAAGTGGTTGCAGGTCTGCCGTTCTTGGCATAACTCCAGGCCAATCAGGAACTTGTTTACCTCGAATACCATACTACAGGGACTGGTAGGTTGCTGTTTACCCCCATACTGGACCAAGCAGACACCCGCACACCGGTTCTGAGAAGAGATTTATATAAACATATATAAAAATATATAACACATTAATGTAACCTCCCAAAATCTTCTAGCCTCCTGCATTGTAAGTAATAATAATTCATTATCTCCTTTTCCGAATAATTTTCAATACATCTTTCATAATATTATATTCTATATAATACATGTACTATATATAATAAAAATGCCATGGTGACTTCTATATAGAAAACTAACAAATCATTTTTTTCTGTTGTTCTCAGAGACATGTACTAAACTTGCACACTTCATAGAACTGATATAATAAAATTTTGAATCATCAAAAATGTAAAAATATATTTTTCATAATAATGCATTAAAATACTTCTTAGCTTTCCCTGTAAAAATGTGCTTCCGATAAAGGTTTGATGGTACTGCTAAAGTTCGATGGTACTGATAAACACATACACTGATAAGCCGAAACATTATGATCCCCCCCCCACCCACGTCATGTGAATAATGTTCACAATTCTATGTCAGCTGGCACTCATATAACATGACAGCTGTCTGCTCCCGAGAAATGCGATACCCAACTGAGCTGGAAGAGGACTTGTTGACTATCAACGTGCTGTGTGCCATGACACATTAGTAATCATCATCAAAATTGTGTTACAGTTGCCCTTCTGTTGGTTTGTATCAGACGCGATCTTTAACATTCCACATTGAATCTGCAAAATCATGGTTGCTCAACATCCTGTTGACAGTTCCTGATTTTTCCCTCCTTGGATCACTCTCAGTAAGCATTTATCACCATTGGCTGTGAATACCCTACAAGCCTTGTCACTTCAAAGATGCTCTAAACCAGAGGTCTAGCTATAATAATTTGGCCCTTGTTAAAATCACTCTGACCATATCTTCTGCATTCAACACGCTAACTATAACTTTCAAATATTAGTGTCCCATATGGTATATCCCAGATGTCATAAAGTTTTGTCTGATTGGTGTAACTGTAGTAGGAAATTTTTTCATTTCCAATCTTATCCTAAAACACTTCTGCCAGTGCCGATACTGATTCCAATATAAGAGCTCTTTTAACTTTAATATCTTAAGATAATAAATATTATATCTATTTATACTTTATATATTATTCATATTTTTAAACTATTAAATATGAATGAAATCCCAAAAAAATCCTCAATTAGGCTACTAGAAACATGCATAACATACTGTTCCACCTTGTTTGTACATCTTGCCTTAAGCATTTTTGAGGCATTTGCAAGCATGCTTAATATGCCCCACAGTTTTTCTCCCACTGCAGTAGCATCACTTACACTTCACTGCTATAGCAGCCCATTTTGTATCACAAGCTCTAGTGAATGTGCAAAACAACCCAAGCCAGCGATTCTTAAACCATTGCTTTTTACATATTACTGGCATTATCTCGCACAATTGTGTGCACTTTGTTTAGTAGAATTTTCCAGTAAATGCTACATCCACCTCTCAAAACTTTGCTTTTACAAACACTGCAAATTGCTCTGCTACAAGTTGTTGCTACAACCATAAATTACTTCCAGATCATCGCCTGCTCATCTGATGTTCTTACTGTACGATCACACAGCAGGTGGCGAGAGCCTCAGCGGTCGCTCTGGCCGCTCTGTCTGAGGTCAGTAGTGCCCCATCCCCACCATAAACAGTGTTTTTGGATCAGTGACCATTGAAGCCGCGTTCTGCTTGGCCCGCTGGTACTCATCAGTTGCCTCCGGAGTCCCACAGATCAAAATGGCCTGATAGGACTCTTTATTCAGCTTGACAACATCCCTCAATGCCGGTTTCCACCAGCGGGTTTGGGAAATGCTGCCGTGTCAGGCACCGACCACCTTACGGCCACAGCTCCGGTCAACTGCCTCCACAATGAAGGCGCGGAACATGGCCCATTAGGATTCAATGTCCCTCGCCTCCTCCGGGACATGGGTGAAGTTCTGCCAGAGGTAGGAGTTGAAGCTCCTTCTGATATGGGATTCCACCACTATACGCTTGGGCCTGCCACGTCTGACTGGCTTCCTCTCCCACCCCCAGGTGGTGATCGGTTGACAGCTCCGCCCCTCTCCTTACCCGAGTGTCCAATACATGCGGCCACAAGTCCAATGACATGATCACAAAGTCGATCACATATGGACACCCTTATGCTTGAACATGGTGTTCATTATGGACAATCCGTGACGAGCAAAGAAGTCCAATAACAAAACACCACTCGGTTTCAGATCAGGGGGGCCGTTCCTCCCAATTATGCCCCTCCAGGTCTCACTGTCACTGCCCATGAGACCATTGAAGTCCCCCAGCAGAACAAGAGAGTCCACAGGAGGAGCACTCTCCAACACCCCTACCATGGACTCCAAAAAGGGTGGGTATTCTGAACTACCATTTGGTGCATTAGTGCAAACAACAGGACCCATCTCCCCACCCGAAGGCAAAGGGAGGCTACCCTCTCGTCGTAAACCCCAATGTACAGGTGCTCAGCCAGAGGGCAATAAGTATGCCCACCCCTGCTTGGCGCCTCTCCCCGTAAGCAACTCCAGAGTGGAAGAGGGTACAACCCTCCTCAAGGAGACTGGTTCTAGAGCCCAAGCCATGCGTCAAGGTGAGCCCGACTATATCTAGTCGGAACCTCACAACCTAACGCACCAGCTCAGGCTCCTTCCCCACCAGAGAGGTGACATTCCATGTCCTTAGAGCTAGCTTCTGCAGTCCAGGATCGGACTGCACCCGACCCCATGTGCCTTCTTTGGGCTGTGCCCGACCAGCCCCCATAGGTGCACCAGGCGCTCGCCATCGAGCCCCACCCCCAGGCTTGGCTCCAGGGCAGGTCCCCGGTGACCTGCGCCCAGGCGAGGGAAAAGGTGGATCTATGTTTTTACTCATCATAAATGTCAAAAATGGCCTGAACAAAATTATTGGCACCCTCAACTTAAATCTTAGTAACAAACCCTTTGGAAGAAATAACTGATTTTAATCGCTTTCTGTAACAATCAATGAGTCTTTTACATCTCTCTAATGGAATTTTGGACCACTCTTCCTTTGCCAGCTGCTCCAGGTCTCTCAAATTTGAAGGGTTCCTTCTCCCAACGGCTGATTTTAGATCTCCACAGGTGCTCTATGGGATTTAGATCTCGACTCATTGATGGCCACTTCAGAACTCTCCAGTGCTTTATCTTAAACCATTTCTGGGTGTTTTTTGAAGTATGCTTTGGGCCATTGTTCTGCTGTAAAACCCATGACCTCCGGCTGAGACCCAGCTTTTTGCCACTGCGCCTTACATTGCGCCCCAGAATTCTTTGGTAGTCTTCAGATTTCATGATACCATGCAAACAGTCAAAACTACCAGTGCCTGAAGCAGCAAAGCAACCCCTAAACATCAGTGAACCTCCTCTATGTTTGAGTGTAGGGACCATGTTCTTTTCTTTGAAGGCTTCTTTTTGTTTTTGGTAAACAGTAGAATGATGTGCTTCACTGAAATTCTCAATTTTTGTGTCATCTGTCCAGAGGACACTCTCTAAGAAGGATTGTGGCTTCCACAGGTACGTTTTAGCAAACTCCAATCTGGCTTTTTTATATTTCTGTGTCAGCAGTGGGGTCCTCCTGGGTCTCCTGTCATAGCATCCCTTTTCATTCAGATGGTGAAGGGTAGTGCAAGCTAACACTGTTGGACCCTGTGCCTGTAGGTCAGCTTGAATTTGTTTGGAAGTTGATCGAGGTTCTTTATCCACCATTCTAACAATTCTTCATTGTAACATTTCATCAATCTCTCTCTTTCATCCACGTCCAGAGAGATTAGCTACAGTGCCATGGGCTGTAAACTTCTTCACAATGTTGCATATAGTGGACACAGGAACATTAAGATCTCTGGAGATGGACTTGTAGCCTTGGGATTGTCCATGCCTTTCTATAATTTTGGTTCTCAAATCCTCAGATAATTCTTTGATCTTCATTCTTCATGCTCAGTGTGGTACACACAGACTCAAAAACAAGATTGAGTCAATATTTCTCCATTTTAACTGGTTGCAAGTTGGCATTTCCATACTGCCAGCACCTGTTAATTGCTACAGGTAAGTTGAAAAGAGCATCACATGCTTGAAACACAATTATTTCTTACGATTCTGATAAGGTGTCAATAATTTTCTCCAGGCCATTTTTTACATTTTGTGTGGAATGTCTCAGATTTGATTTTTCTCCTCTGCTTTTTTGTGTTCTTCCAGTGCCAAGAAAAGAAATAAACATGACAATACCAAAGCATTTGTAATTGCAACAGTTTTCTGGGAGAAGTGGTGCATTTTCTAACATAAATGCAGGGGTGCCAATATTTTTGGCCAAGACCAAACCTATGGGTTCATATCCAAGCATTGGTATTTGGTAGGGTATTTGTTTAAAATCTTTTTTTCCATATTACGATGAAAGCTCTCAATGATTATGAAGTTATTCATTATTTTCAGCTGTTAATTTGCCCATATATAAGGCCCATTTGCTTCCCAATATTTTTTCCTGTTAAATACTGTATATACGTTATGAATGTTAGAGTTCTGCTTTATTATACGCATTCTATACTAAACTGTACCTGTTCAATAAAAAAAGGGTAGTGACCCTCCCATAGAGAAACATTGACTTCTGGTGGCTTGGATGCTCTCGTTGTTTTCGGTGTGAATGTACACTCCTCCTACTGGTATGCACATGGTGTCCCAACAAGTGGAAGTCACTGCGCTTGCACCCACTGCATTAGCATTTACCTTGAAAACTGCAAAAACACATCAAAAACGAGAAAGAGCTGTCCTGCGACCGATTGAACAAATTGATTGAAAAAAATTGAAAACAAATAAGTATTAGACGTGGATCGATAATATATGGCCGATACCCGATCTATCTAATAGGTCTGAATCGGTGCCAATACCAATCCGAATATCAGATCGGTGCATCTCTAATGTGTAGTGCTGTAACTACTGCAAAAGGTAAGATAATTAATTGCACATTCACACTGATTTTACTTGTGCTAGATTTACAACAATGCATAAAACTTTTGTAACTGTATGAAACATTAACATGTAATGTAGGAGAACCTATCAATATAATGATATAGTTCATTTAAAATTATACTAAAGTCACCTAATGCTGAAAATATATTGTAGAGGTAATTAATGTAGTGAAAGTGAACAAAAGCAGCACAAAAATTTTCACATTTCTAACGCTATAGGGTCCATCATCAATCCTACTTTTTAATACAAGGAATTTATAAGCTGTCACACTGCCTTATAGGCATAGGACCTGCAAGAGAGTCCAGCTCACACAACTCATCTAGATAGAGAGACCGACTGAGAAAGTTTATCCTAGTAGCATAAACAGACCTAATTTAAGACCACTTACGTGAGATCTCAGTCAAGGTGTACTAGTTATAAAATAGACCAATATGTCTGTTAAAGACTGGCTAATGAGATGAAGCTGCTTGCTCAAACACAGGTTAATTCAGGAAATTGTACAGAGATAATATTTATTATTTAACAGTTATCATTTTGTATTCACAAGATAAAAACAGTGGCTTAATTGCCTTCACAAGTCTTATTCTTTAAATGAACATATGGGACACTTACAAACTGGATTTATTGTTCATATGTTCATATTTCTCAGATATGTTGGGGTGGACAAAATGATATTAGTTTCAAAATCTTGCAGAGATGCTATTTATAAATACACGCAACATCACCATATGGTGTACTTGGCTCTCACATGTTCAAAAGTGGATTCAGATGGACAGGAACGTGGAGATTCTAGGCCACTGTGGATCAGGATCTCATTCTCTTTTAGCTGGTGCATGCTTAGGGAATCCATAAGCTTAGGCAAAACGGGAGACACGAAGGCCAGTTTCTGTAGGAAAGAAGGTAACAGTCATGATTTGCATTCACAAACCATTATTTTCATAGAGCAAATCAATGGAGTTTCAGGCATGTCTCTGTATGTCATCCGACTGACATATGCCATGTAGGGCTGGAGCCGAATACGGCATTTGGCAAAGCACAAATAATTGTTTTTTACAAATATTTATTTTGTGCAAATATTTTTAAAATTACTTGTTTTTGGGAAATAAAAAAAGTCAAATAGCTGGTGTTCCTCATAACTGAGTAAGATGGATATTTGTGCTCTGCCTGCTTGTGTTGCAGTGAGTAGCCCAGTGTGATTTATCAAAAATGAAGGCATAACTTAGCACATTGCTATGCAAAGAGGAAAAAAGTAATTTTAACAATTTTAGCTTAGATTGTATTTTTGTACACAGCTTATAAATTACATAATATAACACTAATAAAAAGGCTGTATCTTTCAGTTTCCTTCTGTACAACTTCAGAACGTATTTATACGTCTGAGGTCCCATAGGGTTAAAACAGAGTTGGAAAAATTTTGAGGAGAGTGGGATATGACAGACATTAGCAGGTGCAGAGCTCCACGTGTAGATGATGTAAACAAAGTGACTCCACTGCCAGCCATATAATGCTACAGTACATAGCCTATCTAACATATTACCAATTACACTTGATAGTGATAATTTTATGCACTTATTTTTTTATTTTACGGTAATTTGTATCATTAATTTAATATGTATTTTCACTCATGTACGAAGTATATTAGCTTTTCAATCCTTTGCATCCTGTAGATGCATTTTACCGTACATTCAGAGCGGACGCCGGCGCTATTTGCTGCCGCTGCCCTCCGGTAATAAATTAACTGTAATTTAACTATTTATTTAGCTAATTGTAATCAAGCTCCAATTTTTATAATGCTTTCGAAACTTTTTTAGTGGTTTGAAACTTTTTTGAATATTGCGGTTACACTGATGCTAGCGAACACTGTGACTTGGTCTGTAGATTATAATGCTGGCCCAAGGTGCTACCACTGTCCTCCGCTGATACTCTAACGCTGGTGAACGCTGGTGCGACTTACTGCGGCTGTTTTATGGCGGATAACCTGGTTTGCCCGAGTTTTGTTCACGATGTGGACTGTCAGGATGTACACCTGCTCCTGAGCTGATACTCATTTAAATACTAGAACTCATGGCCATAGGTGGAAATTAGTGGGAGAACATTTTAAACTGAATTTGAGAAAATACTTCTTTACACAGCATGTAGTTAGAGTATGGAATAGTCTTCCTGATCAAATAGTGCAGGCTAAAACCCTGGGTTCCTTTAAATCAGAGCTAGATAATATTTTAACAACTCTGAACTATTAGTTAAGTTCTCCCCAAATGAGCTTGATGGGCTGAAGGGCCTCTTCTCGTTACTAAATTTCTTATATTCTGATGTCTGCTTCACCCTCCATGCAACACTGGTAGGGTTATCAACCACAGTGTGCTAGCCAGCCCAGCCCAGTTGGCTACCACTGCTGTTGAAAGCAACTCCACTGTTGTCAACTTTGGTCTATTGAACATCTGCTCACTTATGAGAAAGGGGTCTCTTATTCAGGATCTCCTCACAGACCGTAAGTTTGACTTTCTCTGTTTAACTGAGACTTGGCAATAACCCAATGACTTTTCCCAACCTAATGAATCCACTCCGCTGGGGTTTGTTTATACCTGTAAGCCTCATAGCTCTGACAGGCGGGGAGGTCTCGCAATAATTTATCGTGAGAAGTGGGAAGTCTCACCAGTGTCTGTTCCTGATTTTAATTCTTTTCAAATTTACTGTGTGTAAACTACATGAATCTATTCCAACTATTATGGCAACTGTCTATCACCCTCCAAAATCGAATACTGATTTTTTAAATGATTTTGCTGCCCTGTTAGCACACCTCTCCACTCTTTCACCAAACATTTTACTGCTGGGAGAATTTAACATTCATATTGATAAAGTTAACAACTCTTTTACCAAAGACTTTATATCCAGTCTCGAGAGCTTTGGTTTCCAGCAGTACACTAAAGTGCCCACTCATTCCAAGGATCATATTTTGGACCCAATCTGCTATTCTGGAATTTTTCCTACTGTTTGTGCAGCAGATCCACTCCCTATTACGGATCACTTCCTTCTTTCATTTAATCTCAGACTCTCCCTTTCCAATGTAAAGCTCCCTCGTTTAATTTCCTTCCATAACATTAAAGATGTTAACCTTGACATCCTCTCCTCTAGTATTAACTCCTTCATTGACACTCATAACTTAACCACAGTGGAAGAGCTGGTCTCACACTATAATGCTAGCCTTCAATGTATTCTTAACGCTCTTGCTCCATTAAAAACCAGATCAGTTTCTTTCTCCCATTCCGCCCCCTGGTTTACGCATGAACTTTGAGTAATGAAAGCAAATGAACGGCAACTCGAGCGACTCATTACTATTACTCTGGAATAATCTGTTCAAATGTAGGTAATACTAGGTCATTGTTTTCATTGGTTAAGAATAGCATTCAACCCCTGGATTCTCTACCACCTCACTTGCAATCACATGCTTTTTCTGTAATATCTTTCTGTAATGTCATTTTTTGCAGAAAAAAATCTGAATATTCATCAGGGTCTTGGTCCACAGTCCACTCTTAGTAAGCTACCTGCACCTTCTCCACCATCTCACTCTTTTTCGTCCTTTCAGCTTCCTACCAAATCAGAACTCTTAGATCTTATACTGCACATAAGTCTACGTCATCTACCTGTAGGCTTGACCCCCTCCCTACACCTCTTGTTAAAGCTTGCCTCCCTTCTTTGGTCCCTCTTATCTCTGCTATTATTCGTTCCTCTGTTTCTACGGGAACTGTCCCAGAATCTTTCAAAACTGCTGCTATAACCCTGATATTCAAAAAACCTGGTGCAGATCCTTCTAATTTTAACAATTTCTAATTTACCCTTCATTTCCAAAATTCTTGAAAAAACAGTAGCTACTCGACTCCATTTAAATTTATCACGTAACAACCTTTATGAATAGTTTCAGTTGAGCTTTCGTCCCCTTCATAGTAAAGAAACTGCTCTACTAAAAATGACCAATGACCTCCTTATGGCAGCCGATTCTGATTCACTGTCTATTCTCATTCTCCTTGGTCTGAGTGCGGCCTTTGATACAATTTGCCATATTGCCCTTCTTAACAGGCTATCCTCGATCGGTATTACCCACACTCCCTTTGACTGGTTCAGATCCTATCTGTCATGCCGTACTCAGTTCATACAACTTAAGTCTTTTACATCCTAGTTTTTCTCTGTTACCTCAGGAGTACCCCAGGGCTCTGTCCTCGGGCCCCTCTTTTTCATTATTTATCTTCTTCCACTTGGCAATATCTTCCGTCAATACAATATAAATTTTCACTATTACGCAGATGACACCCAACTCTACTTTACTTGTAAGCCCACTTCCAATCTTCCTCCCTCCTGCCTTATATGGCTAAATATAAATTTTCTTAAACTAAACAGTGATAAAACTGTGGTACTCTTCATTGGTACTAAAACAACATTATCCAGAATCAGCAGTTTTACCTTTGACATTGATAACTGCTCCGTTTCCCCTTCTCCACAGGTTAAGAGTCTGGGTGTCATCTTTGATAGTACCCTCTCCTTTCAGTCTCATGTTAATAATATCACCCGGTCTGCATATTTCCATCTCCGTAATATCAACCGTCTTCGCCCCTCCCTCACCCCCCAGGCTGCTGTTATTCTTGTTCATAGTCTCGTTACCTCTCAGCTGGATTATTATAATTCCCTCCTCCTAGTTCTTCCCCAAAAAACCTTTTACAAATTATTACTCGTTCAAAACTCGGCCGCTTGGATTATTACCAGGACACCATCCCTCCACAGCATTACACCCATCTTGCTGCAGCTTCACTATTCATTTTTCTGCCTTAACAAATACAAATCCGAGGGTTCTGCACATCCCTACCACCATGTTTGCTGAAAATCAGGGAAAGCCCTCGGTACCTTCAGCCAGCTGGCATCACGCTGATCCCCTTTATGTCGGTCCATATTTGCAAAGCAAACCTGCAAACAGAGAAATACACTTTCAGTTCTGAGTTTCCTTACGCTTCCTAATAGGTACCGCACCTGTTAAGAGACAATAATAAAAGGCCACAAAGTGCAATCCTGGATATGTATTGTCCGATCTGGGAAAAGAAGATGATTCCTGTTTGTCTGAAAATATGTACAGTACCCCCTGAAAATATTCAAACCCATTTTGTCATTATGTGATAGTCTGTGTTGATTGGTGGCAAAAAGAATCAGTTCAATCCATATTGAAATAAGTCTATAACAGGGCTGGGCATCGCTCAAAAATTTTAAATACCATACTGGTATTGATACCTTGGCTTTGATCTTGGTTCCTGAACTATTCTTTTTTCAATACCGATTTCATAAAATTCATTTTCACAAAAGAAAATTGCATTACACATTACAGTTAGTTTTATTTATTTCAGATCACTGGTATATTTACACACTCAGAGCAGCTTCATAACATTTATTATATTTAACTTAAGTTTAAGTCAAGTCAAGTCAAGTCACGTTTATTTATAAAGCACTTTAAAAACAACAATGCCAGCTGACCAAGGGTGTACAAATTATGAATGAATTTGTGCACTGGTGTAGCACCGGTGCTAGCAGGGTAAAAAAATCAGTACCATAAACAAAAAGCACAGAGAGGCGTTGGGAAGAAACATCAATTCTAATGAATGAATGCATTAATTCTGTTATGAATTCCAGGTCCTTCACACTAAATAGACAGATGACGCAATCACAAATGCAAAGAGTGTATTATGTAATTATAACTTGTATGTTTTATTCCAAAACAATAGAGAAATTTCTAGAGAAACATGCTTGCACCAAAGAGTTTTTTTTTTCCTGCCAGCATTTCAGCTACCACCTCCCAGTACCTGCAAATGTACTTGAGCACAAAATTGCACAAATCATTGGAAAGCAGTAGCATAAATATGATCAATGGGTATATACTTTAAAAATAAAGATCTCTTCTTGTAGATTTGCAAAAACAGACACTGATTATTAATTTGTTTTGAAATGTAGGCTATCACCTGCGTTCAACCTGATTGGTGCTAAAGAAGTTATTTGAAAAATAACAAGGTTCAACAAAATATTTACAAGTGATTGACATTCACATATATTAGGGTATACGTTAATCATAGTTTGCCAAATTATTCTCCTTGTAATTATTACTAAAGCAAACCTGTCATTCATGACAAATCATGCGTTTTACTGAGCAAATCCGGCAGAAGATTTTTGGGCAAAATTTAATTAAACATTTAATACCAGTGTGTTCTTAGCATCAGTCATCAGTGTGTGCTGATGACATTTACTCATTAGGTATCAAAATTTTATACAAATGATATGTTGTTTTGGGGGCGGCATGGTGGTGCAGTGGTTAGCACTGTTGCCTCACACCCCTGGGACCTGGGTTCGAGTCTCCCCCTGGGTTACGTGTGTGGAGTTTGCATGTTCTCCCCATGTCGTCGTGGGGTTTCCTCCAGGTACTCCAGTTTTCCCCCACAGTCCAAAAACATGCAGAGGCTAATTGG
>JAODJX010000039.1:17343726-17360726 GCA_026776945.1 Isichthys henryi | reverse complement strand
GTGCATGTGTGAGTGTGCCCTGCGATGGGCTGGCCCCCCATCCTGGGTTGTTCCCTGCCTCGTGCCCATTGTTTCCGGAATAGACTCCGGACCCCCTGCGACCCAGTAGCATAAGCGGTTTGGAAAATGGATGGATATGTTGTTTCGTTTTAGGTGTATATTAGGCCTGGGTATGCTTTGCTACCTGAATTTCATCACAAATAGTTCTAGGTGATGACTTCCATCTAATCCTCAGGGGCTGACAGTTGTCATCACACTCGGATTTCCAGTGTCAATTGGCGCTCGTGCCACTTGATGGCTGTCTGATCCCGAGATATGAGACGTCCAACTAAGCTGGAAGACTACATATTTTTGGGTCATCTTCATAACTATGTTCTGGGTTGACAACAGTTTTTTTTTTAAATCGACACCTCATCACTTTGTGGGACTGTAAATCAGCCACCATATACCTCTGTTATTGTACCCCTAATAATTTCTTTTAAGCTTTCATTTTCATATTTATGTCTGTGTGATAAAAGAATCTCAAGATGTTAGGAGGGAGCTTGATCACAATCACAATGTTGCTTATTCATCTTCCTGTTTGTTATGTAGTACAAAAAGAAAACAATATTACATGAAGGGGCATGAGAAATGCCCACAAGGCTGAAGTACAAAATCTGGCCAGGGACAGCACATGTAATTTTCATGTATAAAGTCTTGCCAGGGACAGCACATGTAAGTTTCATGTATAAAGCCTGACCAGGGACAGCACATGTAATGTTCATGTATAAAGTCTGGCCAGGGACAGCACATGTAATGTTCATGTATAAAGCCTGGCTCAGGACAGCACATGTAATGTTCATGTAGAAAGCCTGATCAGGGAGAGCACATGTATTGGTCATGTATAAAGTCTGGCCAGGGACAGCACATGTCATGTTCATGTATAAAGTCTGTCTAGGGACAGCACATGTAATGTTCATGTATAAAGCCTGGCCAGGGACAGCACATGTAATGTTCATGTATAAAGTCTGGCCAGGGACAACACTTATTATGTTCATGTATAAGGTCTGGCTAGGGACAGCACATGTAATGTTCATGTATAAAGCCTGGCCATGGACAGGACGTGTAATGTTCATGTATAAAGCCTGACCAGGGACAGCACAAGTAATGTTTATGTATAAAGTCTGGCTAGGGACAGGACATGTAATGTTCATGTATACGGTCTGGCTAGGGAAAGCACATATTCCATAAAAATGCAAATAAAAGAGGCCAGGGATCCTGAAAGATTAGTGCATATAATTTGATTTAAATCATAAGCTGCTATAACAATGTGAGTTATACTGTGGTTTAAAAACTAAAAAATTGTATGTGAAGTAATCCAGACTCATACATCTGCACATAAAAGGTCAGGAAGCAATAAGCAGGAGAGCACTGAGGAGGGGAGAGCATTTCACTATTGACCCCCATATTCAGGAGAAAAACCTATCAATCAAATCATAATTATTTTCATCTGCAGTCACAAAAAACAGCCATAGTTTGGAACTTACAGATGGACTTCAGAATGATATCCCTAACTAGAACAGGGGCTGTCAGAACAACAGCACTATTTATGGCAGACAGCCCCATCATCTGATCCCACGATCACCAACCTGTACAATTTCTGAAAGGATGGACCAAATGGAAATGTGAAAGCCAATTAATGTGTTTTTTAATGCAAATGCTCTGAGTCCTATTATACTTTCAATTATATCTTTCCCCAACAATAAGATGGCTACCTGTATTTCTTTGTCTTTATTTTAATGTTTAAGTCTTAAAGTGTCATTTATGTTAATCATACTTTTTATATGCCTGAATATTAATATTTCATTTGCACTATGACCAACATTTTTCCATGACATAACAGTAAGAACTGTAGCAGTAAATAGATTCACTAGATCTGCACCTGTTCGCTCATGTGTCACTACTGACATGGAATATATTTTAGAAAAATTTTTTAGAAAATACTTTTTAGAGTTATTCTGTTCAAAAAACAAAGTGTCTTCTACAGCTGTCATTTCCTTCTTTTGCTGCCCCACAGCCGTGCTACTTCATTGTTGAGGTAAGTGTCTAAAAAGTGAAGATCTTCATCTGTACAATGTTTAAATTCACCCACAATAAATTTCACTGAATGAAAATACAGCAGTATAATGAAAATATTATTTCAAGCCTACCTTACACACTCCCACTACCTCTCTAAAAATGTGACATGAATAAATTCCCTGATGATAAATTTTGCTGAGTATGAGAGAGAGTTTGAGAATCACTGACCTGTACAATGTTCCTGAGTAGTTTGCAAAAAGATCCACGGAATACATTTAGATGGCAGATGTCTGTGTTCACAAGATGGCAGCTGCAGCCTCTGTTTTCGCCCTTGGCTGCCCTCTGTCATGCAGTTCCAATTTATGGTTGATTTGGGGTCTATCATGGGGAAGATTTTCAGGTGTAAATTTTCATCCATATAATGTTTTTGTGAAGTGGTAATAAGATCCTACAATGATCAGATATCATAAATAGAGTAGTAATAATTAATAGAGTTATCCTGTTCACAAGGTTAAGCCTTTTATCAGCTCATCCTTATCTGTGCTGTCACAAGTGCTATTGCTTCAATTTTGGTGCAGTTTGTCTCAAAATTTGTATAGGTCTGGATATTCACCCATACAATGTACCTACAAAGTTTGGGCAAAAAGATTGGACAAACACTTTTTGAGTTATTGTGTTGAAAAGAAATGTCTGAGCTTCCCTTCTCTTTGCAATCACTAGGCAGCACTGCTTCAATTTTGGTGCGATTTGTCTCGAAATTTGATCATGTCCCAATCTTTAACCTTTAAACATGTCTTTAATCATTGAAAAAGATCTGTCAAATAATTCTTGAGTTATCGCACTAATGGGATGTCTGAAACTACCAATTTTTGCTAATCACTATGCAGTGCTGCTTTAATTTGGAGGCAATTTGTCTCAAAATTTGATCACTTTCAGGTTGTCACCCCTCCATTGTGCCTGCAAAGTTTGAAAAAGGTCCATCCATCCATTTTCCAAACTGCTTATCGTACTGGGTCGCGGGGGGTCCAGAGCCTATCCCGGAAGCAACGGGCACGAGGCAGGGAACAACCCAGGATGGGGGGGCAGCCTATTACAGGGCACACTCACACACCATTCACTCACACGGGCAATTTAGCAAGTCCGATTAGCCTCAGCATGTTTTTGGACTGTGGGGGAAAACCGAAATACCCGGAGGAGACCCCACAACAACATGGGGAGAACATGCAAACTCCACACACATGTAACCCAGGGGGAGACTCGAACCCAGGTCCCAGGGGTGTGAGGCAACAGTGCTAACCATTGCACCACCATGCCGCCCCTGAAAAAGATCCATACAATACTTTTTAGAGTTATTCTGTTCATAAACCAAAGTGTCTTCTATAGCTGTCATTTCCTTCCTTTGCTGCCCCACAGCCGTGCTACTTTATTGTTGGGGCAATGTGTCTAAAAAGTGAAGATCTTCATCTGTACAATGTTTTTCTGAATTAGTAATAAGATTCACTAAATACTTTTTGACATTCACCATGTTAAATGTCAACTGCTTTCACCTTTCCCTTTGCTGCCACGAAGTAATCTGTTTCAAAATTTAGTCAGTTCCAGTGTGTCAGTCTTACAATGCCTCTGAAAAGTTTTAAAAAGATCTGTCAAATGGTTTTTGAGTTATCTTCTTAACAGGAAGTGTCAAAACTGCTCACAATATGGTGCTGCTTCAAATTTTGAGTGACCTGTCACAAAATTTTATCATTTCTAGGTTGTCACCCATATATGCCTAAGCAAAAAAAGACCTATCATTTGTGAATTTGTCATGACAAGCAAAACATCTGCAGTAGCTACCCAGTCCCAAAACCATATTCCTGGGGGAAAGCAATAATAGGAATACACCTGTAGCACCCTTTCATGTAAGTTTTCAAACAGACTAGACTCTAGACCATTACTAATGTCAGGCATTCAAACTGGGTAGTAGCACAGGTCATTCAACTTGTCAGTTAAAACTTAAAAGTAAATTTATTTAAACCGGAAGCATCATAGCAGGATTATCAATCCATCCATCCATGCATCCATCCATCCATTTTCTGTAACCGCTTATCCTAGGCATAGCAGGATTGGAGCATGTAAATATGCTATTTCTTTTACATTGTTACACTCTTACCCATAACATATCTTTAATGACTAGTGACACCAAAGCTCAGAATTGAAGCTGCAGGTCATTACTCAGAAAGCTTAAAAACCTACTGTCCATAATTCTAGTGGTTAAAGGCAGTAAGGACCGTACATTAAATATTATAATGAATCACAATCTTACACCATAACTGTTTCATTTCAATCTGTGTTCATACACGACAGTAATGTCATTTAATACAATATCCATCCATTCTCCAGCTCTCACCAACACCTTTCTTTTGAAGATGTCAAGAGCTAAATTAAAATATAATGAAGTAACCTGGTGAGATGTGAATGATATTGTCAGTTCTAATCATCAGTTCTGTGTGGTAAACTGCCATTGGCTTTATCCTTTCTACTGTGACTCAGTGGTCTCTGACTCTCTCTGTGCAGCCATAACAAAAAAAATTAAATTAAGTAAAGTGTGGCTGCTATAACCTTGGAAAATTTACACCATACCTAAGGCCATCTGCTAGAATAATTTTCATATAATGTTTTACATTTATTTTATGAAATGCATCATGTACAGAGAAAGTAAGTTTGTTGAGAGGAGCTATACACTTTGATTGCTCTGCCCCCATTGCCACTTCCAAGGCACTCCCATCCTGAAATGTATCATTGCAAGCTCATGATTTCAAACATGACTGCAATGAAAGGTATAATCACAAGCTAGGAATGGAACAGCTGAGACTGTCAGGTACCTTGAAGTACAAAACAATCATGGGTCTATAATAATCACCTGTGTTCATTCTTCTTTCCAGCAATAAGCAGTGATTGTAACACGTTATTGTAATGCAAAGACAGACATGATTGGATGCAGCTGGAATATACACTGTATTACCAAAAGTTTAGAGACACCTGATTTTACACACACATGAACATCCCATTCTAAGTACATAGGCTTTGATATTGAGTTGGCCCACCCTTTGCAGCTATAACAGCTTCAACTCTTCTGGGCAGGCTGTCCACAAGGTTTAGGAGTGTGTTTATGGGAATTTTTGACCATTCTTCCAGGAGAACATTTGTGAGGTCAGGCACTGATGTTTGTCGAGAAGGGCTGGCTCGCAGTCTCCACACTAATTCATCCCAAAGGTCTTCTATCGGGTTGAGGTCAGGACTCTGTGCAGGCCAGTCAAGTTCCTCCACACTAGACTCACTCATCCATTGCTTATCAGCCTTATGGACCTTGCTTTGTGCACTTGTGTGCAGTCATGTTGGAACAGGAAGGGACCATCCTGAAACTGTTCCCACAAACTTGGGAGCATGTCCAAATTGTCAAAAAATGGCTTTGAATGCTGCAGCATTAAGAATTACTTTCACCGGAACTAAGGAGCAAAGCTCAACCCCCGAAAAACAACCCTACACCATAATCCCCATTCCACCAAACTTTTAACTTGGCACAATGCAGTCAGGCAAGTACCGTTCTCCTGGCAACCGCCAAACCCAGACTCATCCATCAGATTTCCAGACAGAGAAGTGTGATTCGTTACTCCAGAGAACACATTTCCACTACTCTAGAGTCTAGTGGCCGCATGTTTTACACCACTGTATCCAATGTTTTGCATTGCACTTAGTGCTGTAAGGCTTGGATGCAGCTGCTCAGCCATGGAAACCCATTCAATGAAGTTCTCTATGCACTGTACTGTTCTTGAGCCAATGTTAAGGCCACGGTCTGTAGCTATTGACTCTGCAGACAGTTAGCGACTTCTGCACACCGTGCGCACCTCAGAATGTGTTGTACCTGCTCTGTGATTTTACGTGGCCTACCACTTCATGGCTGAGTTGCTGTTGTCTCTAATTGCTTCCACTTTGTTATAATACCACTAACAGTTGACCGTTGGCCACGGTGGCCACTTGAGCTGGAAGTATGGGCTTTGATTTTCTGCCTTGACTTTTACCAGTAAACAAACACAAAAACCAAAATCCTGTCCACATTTTTCAGAACAAGAGTAGCTATGGGTTGAACAGATATTGGCTGTATTTTCCATTTCAGATAATTTCTTTTAAGGTACCTAATCATTTTAAAAATGACTGTTGTATGCAGTATTGCATTAGCTTCTTTGAATAATATTTTGACCTAATAATCACTGTGATTGAAGACTAGAACGTTAAAGGCCGAAAGGTGGGAAAAAGAGAGTAGGCTGAAGATGGATGAATCAGCAGTCGCCACAGACATCTCCAGCAGATGGAGTTCACAGAAATCAAACAGACTACATCTTCAGTGCCAGACTGTGGATCTCTTCAATTCAAACAGCAAATATGTGCCTTGTGACAGATTGTGGAACAGATGACTACTTATATGTAATGTCAGTGAAGCTGAAAAAGGCAAAAAAAGGTCACTTGACTTACAAGAGATTACTTAGAAAATATATCTACTAAGTTCAATTAGAAAAACACATAAAATGATATACTGAACTAATTTAACAAGAGGAATTTTCAAGAAAATAAAAGGCCGAAATAAAAGCTTAAAGAAAGAAAAATAGTTCATAGATTAAAAAAAATCGAAACCCAAAGATACAGTGTGAAGTATATAATCAGAAGATTCTTAAAAAAAGGTTCCAACCTGAAGTGGAGTGTTAGTCTTTAACAACGACAATCCGCTATTACATATAAACATGTAACAATGCGATATTTTCTATTGATAACTGGTAGTTACATTAACATTTTCATCTGTATTGCACTTCTATGGTCCCTTTCATTAGCATTAGCATCCATAAACGCTGTTCCTCTCCTCATTGTCTCTGCTTGTTGTGTCAGGTTTTCTGGTTCATTTCTGCTCTGCATACTTTAAAAAGAAAAACTCCCTCAAATAACCTGATGTGTAACCTTATCTATTGTAGTGGCCAAAAAGAGGATTTTTCTGTGCACACAGTGCTGCGTTTTCCCTTTCGAACTGAAAATCAGTTCAGATGAGTGTATGTCAAAGAAAAATCATGCATTTTATAAACATGCATTTCTTTAGTTCATGTTGTATTTATACTGTAACTCAAATTAATTTTAATTTTATTGGATGTAGCAGTTGTGGTAGTGGAGCACGGACTGCCCTGAACCAGAGGTCCTGGAGCTGAGCTATACCACAAGGTAAACACAAATTCCTGGTTGTGTTCCTAGTCCCTAGCCCTATTTCCAGTTTAGTTAGGAGAGGAATACAGTAGTTTAATCCAGGTTCTAAAGTTTTTATCAAATCCAAATGTTTGTACGGAATACCCTATCACATGCTTTCTTAGCATCAAAGGACAGCAGAACCTCTGGGGTATCTGCTGTGTTATATACAATATTACAAACTTGTCAAAGATTGAAAAAGGAGTGTGTATTACAGCTAAACTCAGTCTGGTCCTGAGAAACAATAGATGGAAGAATTTACTCAAGACGATAGGCCAATGCTTTGTACAGGATCTTACACACCAAATTTAATAAGCTGATAGGGCAAAAGCAGGCGTAAGAACAAGAATCTCCCCTTTTTAGGATAAGAGAAATATTAGCTTGGGCAAGAGTTTCAGGTAGGTTGCCAAAATTTACAGTAAAGCGTCGTTGAACATGTCCAATAGAGGAGAGGACAGCTGGGGCCAAAGTTTCTTTATAGGTATCTGATGGAAATCCACCAGGCCCAGGATATTTATGATTACACAAGGTGGCTACCATGGCAGTCAGTGCAGAAACAGTGGTAGGTTCATCTAAATCATGCACAGGCACACATTCCATTGAAGGAATGACTTCCCTAAAGAAACTACTGAAGTCTGGACAGCAAGAGATATGGTCATATGAGTAAAGGGAGATGTAAAATTGTTTGAATTTATTATTAATTTCTAGTGGATCTGTAGCATAACCTAAATTTAGCTGGATCTGATGTTATAAAGTTATGTGCTGGAATTGATGTGACATTAATTTACTAGCTATATTGCTGTGCTCATGCTGTGCATCATTAGTTTAGCAGTGTATTGAGACACTATCATACTCTACCTGTCCTAGGTATGACGTTAAACTGCATCTGGCCGTGCAAGCAGTCCTCCAACTTGCAGGGAAAAAATTTTTTGGTTAGTGGTGGGATTGGAACTCTAGCCCCCGTAAAAACAATTCACGACAGCTTGAAATGAACAGGCACAATACCCTTCTGCTATCCGCAGGATTAGCTCTGCTGTAGCTGCCCACAGGAAGGCTGCACCCACCATGAAGAGGATGGGGGAACGCCTTTGGGACCCTCATCCCCAAATGAGTCAAAACCATCAGAGAGCTAATAGGGTCAGGCCTGTTTGGGTTGGTGAGGTGCTGAGGTTTCTCCTGCTTTGTGGCAGCCCATCCGGGTGGGCGCATGGAACGTCTTGTCTCTCTGACAAGATGAACATCTTTCTCTGCTATCGGGACAAGATGAACATCTTTCTCTGCTATTGGGGGAGTCTCATGATCCACTCATCCAATCCTCATGTGTGCCACACCCCCTCATTAACCTCGTGTGAAACCCTGATGGTCCCCAGCTGTTTGATGTTATTTTTGGCTTGTCCTATGTATTTCAGTCTGCGTCCGAGTCAATTCCCCAGATCTGTCATTAATACTTGTTGCTGTTTTCCCCGATCCTCTACGTTCTCCTTTAATAAATCCATCTGTTTGGATACCCAGCTCCTTGAGTTGCTTCCTCGTTCTCCGCTCATGCACGGTACATTACAGAATGACAGATCTCACCGAAGACGCACCGCAGCGGACCGAAGATCAACGCATCGGTCTGCTGCAGGAGGTGGTCTACAGGTTGAATGAGCCTGAGGTCCAGAGCGACCCCGTGGCGCAACATTTAGCCAGCTGGAACGGAACTCTCCTCAGTGAGGTACTCCCGCCCGGAAACATGTACCCCATACGCGAGATATGTGAGAATCTCTGGCAGCTGATGGAGAGAATAACAGAGGTGAGGACCCAGCTGGTTGCGTCATCTGTCCTCTCCGAAGCAGCCCAGTCCCCGTTGATTACTGCTAACCAAAGGAGGAAAATGAAGTGGAAAGAAGGGAGTCCAGGAGAGGGTTTGACAATCCTCCTGGGGGCCTACTTTCTCTCTGCCGCTGCTTATTCTGCCGAATATTGAGAGGAAGCCCTCCCGATCTGGGGACCAGCGGAACTCCTTCCAGACATCGCCACAGCTTTACTCCCGCAACAAGGTAAAGCCCGCTTAGCTACCACAGAACAACCGCCGCTAGCAGCTTATGCCTTTTGGGAGGTTCACCTGGGAGGTTCACCTGGCCAATAAAGGGGTCAGCGCGGTTAGGGACGCTATCCCACACGTACCCAGAACATATAAAGGGACAACACCCACTTTTACGACGCCAACCCTGGCGGCTGTAATTGAGGTCCCTGTCCTGCCTGTCCCGCCGGCGCCTGACGTGCCTGTTCTGCCTGTCCTGCTGGTTCCTGCGGCGCCTCCTGCTGGTCCTGAATCGGCGGTTCCTGCAGTGCTCGCTGCACCGCCTACTGCACCGCTTATGCCCGAGGTCCCAGTGCCGCCTCCGCCCGAGGTCTCCACCTGCTGCACCACGTGAGGTGCCGCCTCCTGCTTCACCCCAGGCTCCTGCTCCGCCCATCCTTGCTTCGCCCGTCCCTGCTCTGCCCATCCCTGAGGCTCTGCCAGTCCGGGTCCCTAACCCAGCTCCAGTCCCCCCAGCACCTGTCCCAGTCCCCAAGGAGGTCCCAGACAGTCTGACCAATGCTCCTTCCTCCTTGGAAGAGGAATATCTTGAGTGGGACCCCTTGGGGACTTCCCTCATGACTCTTCTTCATTCGCCCCGGCATGGTCGATCCTGGCCTGAACCCTGCCTTTCAGTGTCCCAAAAGGGCAGGGGACACCTTCGCAGGGGTTAGGTCCCGCCCGTCCTGCCCCCTGGTTTGCCCTCGCTCTCCCCGGCTGTAGCTCGGCGGTTGCCTGCGGGTCCTCCGACTCTGGTCCGGCTGTCGCCTGCGGGTCCCACTACGAGGGATCATCTTCTGCCAGTGGTCCCTCCTCCGATGCCTCGTCTGTGGAACTTCTCCAAGCTAGTCGTAAGGCTATCCTCTTGGCATTGCAAGCAATCTTTGTTTCCATTTGGGAGTCAGGCATCATCCCAATTGACTTGCAGTCCCTATCTGGAAAGGGAAGGGTGATCACCTGGATTGTGGCAACTACAGGGGAATAACATTGCTTTCAGTGCCGAGTAAGGTCCTTGCTAGGGTCATCCTTAACAGGACTCGTGATCACTTGCTCGCCTGTCAGCGACCGGAGCAGTCTGGTTTTACGCCTAAGAAGTCTACCATCAACCGCGTCCTGGCACTGACGGTTCTCATCAAGCGCAAGCACAAATATCAGCAGAGGTTCTTTGCGGCCTTTGACAATTTTCATAAAGCATTTGACTCGGTTGATCTAGTTACCTTGTGGTACATCCTGAGACTTTACGGGATCACCTCGAAGTTGTTGGACGTCATGGCCAGCCTGTATGCTGGTACTGTGAGTGCTGTGCAGAGTGGAGGGAGAACCTCTAGGTTCTACCCAGTTGATTCTAGGGGTCGCCAGGGGGGTTTTCTAGCTTCTACGCTGTTCAATGCTTGTATGGACTGGGTGTTGGCTAGGATTGTGAGGTCCGGCAGCTGTAGAGCATCCGTTGGTGAAAAAAGATTTACTGATCTTGACTTTGCCGACAATGCTGTGAGTCAATGCTGGCTTTGATCGGGGCTCCCAAAAGACTAAGCAAGAAGTCTGAATATCTGGGATTGTGGGTGTCCTGGATAAAGATCCAGGCATTTGATGACTTATTAGCATAGCCATCAGTATTGTGTCTGTCTGCAGGGAGAATGTCGACCTTGTTGAGAGATTTACTTGCCTCAGCAGCGACAGTAATGTCTCTGGTGACTCTTCCTATGGAGTCAGCAGACGGTCACTGGAAAGTGGTGTGTGGCACTCCCGATATCTTTGCGAGAGGACAAAGGTCCAAGTCTTTAGAGTTCTGGTGCTCCCTGTCTTGCTGTATGACTGTGAGACATGGATGCTATCCAGCATGCTGAGACAAAGACTGGGCTCCTTCAGTACTGTGTTTATTCGGAGAATCCTTGGGTACCGCTGGTTTGACTTTGTGTCGAATGAGTGGTTGCTAGAGGAGTCTTGAATGAGATACACAACTGACATTTAGAGAAAGCATAAATTATGGCACTACAGCCTTGTGGCGCATTTCCATGAGGGTGATCCTTCTTGCAGGATCCTCATTGCATGAGGACCCAAGCAGCGGGACAAGACCGAGGGTACGCCCACGTAACATCTGGCTATGGCAGATGGATGGCCATATATGGAGTGTGGGACTGGACCGTGTATCTGCCTGGGGGGTTCCCCAGCCGGGATCCTGAGGAGTTTCACCGTATGGTAGTGTGAAGGTATCTGAGTGGATGCTATTTAAAGTGGATTTGGCCAGAAAAATCAGTGTCAGTGTGAGAATGGGGCAAAATGGAAATCAAGAAATAAGTGTCCATATACAACATTCAAATTAATCAATAAAATTGCAAAGAGAAAAGAAAAAAATCCAAAATTCAGAAAAATTAAAAAAATCTTAAAAACTTACAAAATACAACAAAATTCTCAACAAAATTCTCAATATGCTAGCCTCTAAAATGCAGAGGACACTCACAGAGCCTCTGTGCTCACACGTAACATAACAATCAAGAAGACTCCCGACATAAGACTGGACAAGCAAACATATAGCAGGTGGCCAGCACCATTTACCAACAACCGGTGAACACATAACAATCAAATAACACATACTGTAAACAACAAGAGACTCTGAGACAAAAACAAAAGTTCTTATATATGCAAACAAGCAGATTTACCAAATAAATACAAAAACATTCCATCCTAGTAGCACATGAAAAGACACAATACAGAGGTGGTTGAATCAAGGCTGCCTCTGTCATCCCCATGGCCATAACTAGCATGAAGTAGGCCAATTAGGCCCAGAACCAAATAACTCATACTTTGTTTCCTGATGGCATTCTTTTGCTGCCCGACAGATGCTGCCATACCGAAGACTGCAACAACATTCACTGTACAACATTAATCATTTTATGCACACGAACATCTCTCTTGTGCTCAAGTTTGCGCCCCTACCTAAGCACAATAAATGTCCACAGCATAACAAGGTAGTTTTGCATTTTCTTTCCATTACATGTACATTGCATTTATTAAAACACCAGTCAAATGTTCGCTCAATAATATATGCGAACGTGACTGATGTACGTGACTGAAGTCTATGGTACGAGTGTATGTGTGTGTGCATGCGTGAATGTCTGTGTGTACATTTGTGTGTAGAACAGTCTCCATGGAGGGCTTCTCTGTGCGGTCACTCCATGACCGTCACAGGTGGGTGCATGCATCAGCGCATGCTCCCCAACCTGACCTGACCTGTACCGTTACGCGCTCCTTATAAACATCAGCTGAGTGGGAAGAAGCATTTAGATTATCAAGATCTATTTTGCGCTGTTAAATACGCCATCTTTTCCATTCCCAATTTTCTCTCACAGATTATGTACAAGATAATCTGCCCTCTAATGTAGACCTTCAAGGTTTCCCACAGTATGGAAACAGATACATCTCAAGATTTATTTAGAGATAGAAAAGTATCAGTTTGTTGTGAAATAAAATCAACAAAGTCTCCATCAGAAAGCAACCTCCAAGGAGGCCATGTTCTAACAAAATTTTTAAAAGTGGATTTTCAAGGGGACAGGAGCATGATGTGAGAGAGCTATTGCATCATAGCGACATAATCCTGATGTGCTCTAGTATTGTGTAAGGACCTACCATGTGAGCCTTCCTGTCCAGTGTCTAACCTGCCCGCGTTTGCCTGCCTTGGCCTCTGTGTTATTGTTGCTTGTTATGCGGTCCTTTAAAGGACAAACATAAAGAACAACTTTGTATCAATCTGCCTCTTCTTGCTTTCGTTCACTGCTGCTGCGATGCCTTGGTCTGCCTGGCACTACAATATTATTTATTTATTATGTCTGATCTTATTTCTTATCTCATGTCTTATTTAAAATGCATATAATTACATTATCGCCACTAGAATCACTGTTTATGTTTAATTAATTTTGTTTGGTGTAAATTAGCAAGTTTTGAGTTGCATTCCCCAAACCCCTTTTCCCCATTGGATATGTGTATTTTAATACATGATTTTAATTAATGCAGGGTTTTTCAGAAACACATTGGTCGCTTTGTAGTAGGACTGAATTGCTGCCTGTAATTTCTACAGAATGCAAAATACAGTTTTAGTTTTTCCCCAGTAATTAAATCATTATTTCCTTTAATTGCCAAATTGCTTTTCAGTACTCTTATCTGCTTATCATGTGTCAGGCCATAACAAATTGCAATTTATTCCACTGGCAAAAGGTAAAAGTGCCCCCTGGGGAAAGTTTGTGTTTATGTTCATTTTAATTCACAGCACTCATTTTATTGGAGGATTCTCTGTTAGAAAAGGGATCTGCCAAGTAAACAATTTTAGGCAAGATGTATGTGCCTCTGAACTCACTGTGGTGCAGCCATTGTCGGTGTTGTCTTCCATAAAACATACTCTGCTAAGGACCTTCTCATTATGTAGCCAATACTCTGTGGATTCCGGAAAATTATTGTTGCACAGCACCTGTGAAAAAGATAATAATACTGTCACACCCATCTGCAAGCCCAAGGTAATAATGAACAAAATGATGTCTTACCTGTACTTCATAGATGTAACCACTTGCAATTGTCGGTGTTATATTACACACACTACCTTTGCACCTACTGTAAGACCAGATACAATAACATTGTCATACTTGTGAAGTACAAGTAATTTTCCTGACTCAAATTCTAAATATTGGCACCCATATAATTTCTTCCAGAAAATGCAGAAATACAAAATTATTTTAGTATTCAAACATATTTTTCATTGGATTTGCAATTCAAAAAACCACAAGAAAATGTAAAGTGGAATAAATGCTTGCACATGCTTTACTCAGTGTATAAGAAATATGAATATGCTCTGAGAGTATTATTGGCACCTTGTAGAACACAATCTTGATTCCAAAATCCAGGCCTTGTTTTCAATTCTCCCAGATAACTGGTTTAATAATTAATTATTCTTATTGGCCATGGAAGTTTCAGAGCCGGTCCACAGGTAAAGGAAGACTGGATAATCAGCAGTGCTTGGACCGAAAAGACCGTGATTTGAATAGAAGCACTGTTCTAGAAGCACTTGCAGTAAGTTTCAGGTGGTTGTACTTCATGTGAGGACAGAACTCACCGTCGGTGACCTGGAGGTGCCTGCAGTATATATTTCATTCAACCAGTGTGAATAGAGAGAAACACTTACTCTTCTGTTTTGGCAAACAATGCAATTTTCTAAATGAGGTCAGACACAAGACTGTAGCCATGCATGGACAATCTTTGGTGTTCCGGTTTCCCCCAGACATAATGTTATCTATTATCTGTAAGTTCCATGATACTTATTTGGATTTGCTCACAACAGAAAACTGCATCAAATGCAGCCAGGGACTGTTTGAATGGTGAAGAGAGCATATTGATTACCATCTACTGCAGGCTCTTTGATAGAGTTATGTGGTCAGATACCCTGGGGGACCCCTGATGTGACATAGGCCTGAGAAAGAAATCAGCCAAAATACACCTGAACCTGCCAAAGTCCTTCTGGAAAGACGCCCTTTTGACAGATGAGGCCAAATTACAACTTTTTATCCATCCTTAAAACTGCAGAAAACAAAATGAAGCTTTCAAAGAGAAGGACACCTTCTGTACAGTAAAACACGAGCTTCAGTAATGCCTTGGCGTTGCTTTGCTGCTTTTGTCACTAGGTGCCAAAATGTTAATGATGTGTTTTTTTTTTCAGCACCTCTGAAAATAGGTTTATGAAACATGTATTTTTAGAGTTGATTTAACCAAAACGAATACATTCTAGAAGATTGACATTCTAAATGGTCTCAGATTATTGGTGCTGAGTTTGTGCTGAATAAAAGCAAATGTAGCACTTTGGGATAAATGTTTTCCAGATAGGTGAAATATTAAAAAAATGTCAAGGCACATCTCAGCTCTTTAAAAGGGGCTGAGAGGCCTGAGACTCCAGGGGGTTAAACTTGGGCAAGTTTTCATAGGTACACAACTATCAAGCCTTGCGTGTGAGATCTGGGTCTCTAATAAAGGTCATGGCTGTTTTAGCATGACAATAACCTAAAATATACTAGAAAAATTTGTGAGGTCCGTTTGAAGTGGCTAGCAATGAGACCAGTTCAAAATCCCATTAAAAGTTCAACTGTTTACAAAAAGGAGCCCAAAAAAAGAGCAGCTGGGAGAAGGCAGTGCGAGAACTAGGTACATTTGCATAAGAAGAAGGAGCCAAGCTTGCAGTACAAGCGGTGGAGGAAGGTCATTGATCGCAGTAGGAACTCCTTGATTACAGTAATTATGACCAAAGGCTGTGACACAAAATATAGATAAAGTCTAGGGTGTCAATATTTTTTGCACATTTTATTCTTTTTATGATTTAAAAGGATATACTGAAATCCAAATCAAAATTTATTTTCTGCATTATTAACAGAAATGCACCATGTGACATGCTATCATGTAATATATGAATTGTCCAATATCTCAAAAATTTATGAGTGGACCCTAGTGAAAATGATACCAAATTTTCATTATTTATGTACAAATAAGTGGTCAAAATTATGAAAATCAAAAAATCTTTCCATGTTATGGAAAGATATTGTAAAGCTCTCTGTTATAGAAATGAAAAGGGCAGTTGGCTGAAGATTAACTTTATTTGGCTATTGTGGGTCACAGCCATGCTGTACACAATTTATATCGGAAAAGTAGTAGTAGAACAGTACGTGACACTGCACCTTTTTTTCCTGGATTGTTCACACCCTTTACCACCAACCCCCCTCTCTTCCTGCACCCCTCTTGCTCCTCCCACACCCTCTTGCTCGGATGGGTGCACTCCCACAACAGAAAATAACCCCCCAGCAAACATCCGTAACACAATTCCTAAACACACTACACTGTTAATAATTTAAAAAGTATAAAGTTCTTCACTGTGCCAGGCTATTACACAATCCGGTGTCATGCCAATGCAGTTTCATGAATGTGGCAATTAATAAAAGTAAATGCAACAATGTTTATATTAGGGTTGTGACAGTTAATGCATTAATGCATAGTATTAATTTTAAAGTCATAACACATGATCATTTCTTTGATTTTGTTACTCGTCCTGTATTTTGATATACAAGTGGGAAAAAAGTATGAGCAAAGAGTTTTAATAAAGGCCTACAATATTCCTTCCTGACTGTAAACAATGCAAGAGATTTGGTTGTGATGTTACACGGAATCCCAAAATTCACAGCTAATATCAAAGCATTCAGCTCAGTGGTCTCCCGTGCATCAGTGGCAAATTACTCGAATTACTTGAATATCCTACATAACACTTTTTTAAAAAAGGACCATTATATTCATTTGTTTTTTTGTTTTATTTCTTGTTATTGATGTGTACTACAAATAATTTCACTTTATTTCAGATGGTGAGCACTGCGTTGCCACAGCATGCTGCAGTAAATTAATGCAGTATACCCCCTCCCGTCCATGACTTTTTCTGTAAGTTCTGAATGGGATTTAAATTTGAAAAAGATGCTGATTGCATCATCATATTAATGTTGGTCAAAGCCCATGTGGTACCCTAGGTTGTTATACCCAGCTCGTCCATTCCTCCCGTGTGCCACGCCCCCTGGTTTCCCCCGTGTGATTCCCCGATGGTACC
>JAODJX010000039.1:17317698-17343626 GCA_026776945.1 Isichthys henryi | reverse complement strand
CCCGTATTCCGCTTGCCTGCCTGTCCATTACCTGCTACCCCGCACGATCGCCGCTCGCGCCAGCCACGATCGTGACATAGGTAAACTTCACAGCCCAATTTTACTTTGTCTTAGGTGCACTACAGTACATGCTCCTTGCACCCTGTGCTGTCCCTTGGGAAACCATGTTTGATTCCCCAATAGGTAGAGCGGTGGATAGACCTGTTTGCTTTGTAGTCAGCATGGCCTAGAAGTCTAAGGCCCAGAATTTTGGCTCCAGACACCACAGAGGAGTAGATTATTTTTTAGGGGCAGTTCTCTGGATAAGTGCCTATGACCAAAAAGTTGCCAGTTCAAATCCCATGGTGGGCAGGATAGTTGCATTTCCATTAGGCCTTTGAGCAAGGCCCTTAAGCCAGGAAAGGGCTTTTCTGCTGACTTTAGCAATACAGCTTAATGTCACATGGATTACTAAAGGATGTCAACTTTGACTTAAACAATTAATATAGCTATGCCAGGAAACAAATTAAAATTATTTTTTGATTACATTTGGTGTAATTCACATGGGCATATTGTGTGTATCATGATAACAGATTTGAGCTGTAAATTGCTGTAATCTCCATAAGTGTAAAAAATGAAGTGCCACATGTTTCATGGTTAATTTAATAACTTCAAAGAGAATTTCTGGAAAGGTACAAATGTGGTGTTTTGGATTTTCATTATTTAAAATGATTAACACTGTATTTGATATAGCATATCCAGAAAAATCTTTTTAGTTTTATCCACTGAGCTGGAATATTATCAAATTTTGTTGTTTTACTGGCCAACTTTGTCATGCATTAAGAATGTTTGTGTTCAGTCGGATAATGGGAGTGCTCACGCAGTATGGGCTTTTACAGCACAGTGATAATTCATGTGAGGTTAGCCCACTATTCTCACCACCACCGGGCCATCAGTTAACGGCAGGGCTAAGATTTACAGCCCATCTTAGCCTGAGAGCTAGCAAACCTGAATAAATTTTTCAGTTTACACTTCATTTATATTTAACATGCACTACAGCAATATTTTTGGTGATGGACTCATTCTTGACAACGCCTTTACCAAGCCGAACCTTCTGCAGTGTAAAATCAGAGAGAGCTGGAACTGTGCTGTAACTAGTGTTATGTACAATTCGTTAAAGAACCTGTTAAACCAAAACAAGGAGTTAGTAATAAATCCAGGTCTAATACTAATTCCATTAAGTAATCCCTTGTACTGAAAAGTGGCCCGGCTCAGCACATTAGGGTACTGTAATCTGAAGGTCACTAGTTCAAATCCCAAGGTCAATAGAGTGATTTTACCACTGTGTCCTTGAGCATGACTCTTAACCCCCCCAACTGCTCCAGGGATTTGAGGATCAAAACATCTGAGAAATAAATGAAATAGGGCTCTGTCCTAACTGTGGTTTCACTCAATACAAGATTGCATATCCAAGTACCTTCGGATATCTTCAATTAAACATTGGATTTTAACGAATCCCAATGAACCCATTTAGAAATGCGACGGCAGAAGACAGACTTAATGAGGGGCTGGGGTGGCACAAAATGTGGTGGTACACGCAATATTGATAGGTAGGGATAAAGAAATTTGTTTCTTAAATATGAGTACTGAAACAATCAATTTTCATATTCTTATTGGAACATATGAGGTAATGTCCCCATAGACACTGTACTAAAATGAGATATGTTGACCTTTTGAGAAAAAAAAAAATGCTGTATTTTTACCAGAGGTGGATAGTTCAGGTGCAGAAAGTAAAAATCCAGACAAAGATTTTCTTTCAACCAAGCGGTTGATCACTCTCTGACTATGACTTTTTATACTCAAGTAGATAGTTGAAACAAAATCTTGGTCCGGATTTTTACTTTCTGCACCTGAACTATCCACATCTGATTTTTACGCTGTAAAGGATTAAGAAAATAAATGTTGAATAAGAAAGTGAAATAAATACAAATAAAAATAAAAGAATAAGGAAAAGAAATAAAAAATAAAGGAATACGAAAATTAATGATTTTCTTCATTGCTTTTAATTTCACCGTGTTGCTTTTGTATTTGTCATATTGTTTTCACTTTTACTGGATTACTTTTTAATTTACGGTATTGCTTTTAATAAAGGGACAACCTGTCAAAAAACTGGCTTTAAGCACGCCTTCCTGCCTAGGCTGAATATTTAATTCCAGCACACATGGATCCTGCTTTCGACTTGTTTTCCTATTTACAATTCTGTGTTCAAATCGAAAATGGAAAAAAATGAATAACAAGCGTTCCAATTCTGTTTTGTTTATTCTGCACCTGACACGAGAGGCGTTGCCCTCGTATGTTACTTGTGGGAAACGTTTTAGTTAAATCGTGGTCAGCCTTGAATTCCAACCCACTGAATTTTGAAATGTGGGCACCGCAGAAACTTTTTCTGGAACAGGGGCAAAGATTTTGTCATTGTCTCACCGCTGGAACTCGGCTCGATTGTATTTCCTCGGAGGCAGTTTCGGACGAAAAGAGAGAGAAGTAGCGGAGCAAAAATTGAGCAGACGGATTTTTTTTTTACCTCAATTACATTTTTACTGCATCAGTTAATTTTTTTGGGTCACGTCTCCATATTTTTGCATCGGAAAATTCCATGTATGACCATTATACTTTAGTCTAATATGAAATTTGTGAATGCTTATTAATTGGGATCCAATTACACTGAGTTATATTTTGTGGAATATATTCATCTATAATATTCATAATATTCATATATAATATTCATCTGCTGGCCAGATCTAATAAGTCACATAAATATGTGACAGGTCCTACAGACATGGACAAATTTGTTGGTACCCTTCCACAAAAAAAAAAAAACACAATTATCTCTGAAATAACTTAAAAATTACAAAACTTTAATGGCTTCCCTTAATGTTTATTCCACATTTAACACAAGTCAGACTTTGCTTTTGATTATTGATTCAGTTGAATATTTTATATAATTAAACAAATGAAATGGACAAAAAAGATGGTACCCTTAATTTAATATTTTGTGGCACCACCATTTGCAGTAATTACTGCCAACAAGCGATCTCTGTACTTCAAAGTGAGGTGTCTGCATTTGCTAGCAGGTACTTTGGCCCACTCTTGCTGAGAAAACTGCTCAAGCTGTCTCAGGTTTGAAGGGTGGTGACTCCACATTACAATTTTCAGATCTTTCCATAGATGTTCAATAGGATTAAGATCTGGGCTCATGGAGGGCCATTTAAGAATAAGCTTTTAACTGTATGTTTTCTGTCATTATCCTGTTGGAGGACCCATGACCTGTGACTGAGACTGAGCTTTCTGACACTGGACAGTATGTTTCTCTCCAGGATGCCTTGGTAGTCTTGAGATTCAAGTTTCCCTGTGCCAAATGCACCAAGGCAACCCCAAAACAAAACCGAGCCCCTCCATGTTTCACAGTAGGTATGGTGCTCTTTTCTTTTAAAGCTTCACTTTTCCTTCTGTAACCATCGAGATGATGTGACTGGGCAAAAGTTCCAGTTTTGTCTCATCAACCCAAAGGACATTCTCCCAGAAACTTTGGGGTTTGTCAGCTTGCATTTTGGTGAATTCCACTCTGACTTTTTTATGTTTTTCTGTCAATAGTGGATCTTCTTCCATGGAGCCCATTATTGTTCAAAATGCAACATATGTAGCGATCAGAAAGTGACGGACCTTGACCTTGGAGCTCAGATTGAATGGTTTTGGGTGGTTTACTTGGCTTTTTTTCTACCATCTGCATTACCCTTTTGATCAACCTGGGGTTGCATTTCCTCTTGCGTCCACGTCCTGGGAGGTTGGCTACAGTCCCATGAACCCTATAATTTTTAATATTGGCAACTGTGGTCACAGGAACATGAAGCAGCTTGGAGATAGTCATATAATGTTTACCTTTAACATGGTTTCTATAATCTTCTTTCCGAGCTACTCAGACAGCTCTCTCCTTTGATTTCTCTGGTCCATGTTCAGTGTGGTGCAAACAACGATTCACTTTAAATAGGCTGAATTGCTGATGAAAAGCTTGAAGGCACCTGCGATACTAATTAAGGTTAAACACTTACTTTGAAACATGACTATAATGCAAGGATAAATAGTCTCTTTAGGGGTACCAACAAATCTGTCCATACTATATTAGCATATCTTTGTAAAATAAACAACAAATCATTTCTTTGCACAATTTTATTGGTTTATTCTATCACATACTAAAGGCATGCAGGTATACATTAGTCAGTTGCTTTTAATTGAATCACTTTTCATGAGAAATGAAGAATTGTTTCAATGAGCTGTAAGGGTACCAACAAATTTGTCAACATCTGTATAAGTAAAGTATAAATACTGTAAAAGCCGGTGTCCCGTTGATAGCTATCAATTCCCCCAAAATTCTTTCAGAATACAGTATTTCAAATACTTTTCAAATTACAGTATTGTACAAATGCCTTTCTTTTTCCTGTCATGTTTTCTGTGCATGCAGCATTAGCCCCAGGTAGCTAGCTAGAAGCAGACAGGCTACTGCAAGGCACAGCAGACTTAGGAAACTTATGCAAAGAAACATTATATGAAAGTTATACGGTGTGCATTGTCGCAAGTTTAATGCTCACAGTACACTTAACAGAACATGTCTGTGTCGTTTAGCTTAATACTTATTAGTCCATAAATAAATTCTATTATTTGTAATTTAAATGGACACAGCACAGTTTTTAATGCTAATGAAAAAGTTCGCAAGATCTCGTGAAAATCCATCTCACCTTTGCAAGATCTCATAAAAGGGCATGTTTTTTTTTTTTTTTATTTCAACCACCAATTTTTTCACCCCTCCATGTCCTTCCGAGTCTCCGTACAAAACAGATGAATGAATGACACATGGATTCTGCCAAAGAAGGATTTATGTGTGCTGGAACTGACTACTCAGTTTTGGCAGGAAGTCATGCCCAAAGTCAGTTGATTCACGGCTTGTCCATTTGAGGAAAAGCAACAGCAATACAGTAAAAGAAAAACAAAATGTCAAAGTTAAAACCTTTAATTTTCTTATTCCTTTATTTCTGATTTATTTTCCTTATAATTTTTATTTTTATTTATTTCACTTTCTTATTGAACATTTATTTCTTTATTCTTTTACATTTTTTTTTCTTTTTATGGCACTCCTGTCACTCCATGTAGTATTTAACCAATAGTGGCTGTTAATAAAGACAGCAACATTCATTTTAAAACAGCTATCATATCATTCATTATTATGACTCAACCTTTCTCCGCAATATTTTTTTACCATCTTCATTGTAGTCTCCTGCATCGAAAACATTGTTTTTTGGAATGTTTGCTGTTTAGTAGACTTATTGCAATGTGATTGTCACACAAAATAATTTATAAAGGTGAGATTTGGTATTCCAATAACATTTTTTTCTGAAAACAGTTGCCAAACGTGGGGGCTCGTCATACAGTCTGGGTCGCCTTGTATTTTGGCCAATATGGTAATGAAAAACTACACTCAGCATACATGCAATTATGGAAGCTGCTGTATTTTCATGCTTATATTTTGTTTCAAACAAATAGTTACCTTTTTACACGTGGTGACAGTGGTCCCCAAGGTGCTGTCAGTACTCAGTCCTTCTGTATCTGTGGATTCGGAGATCTCAGACATTCCTGACGACTGCAAGTTACTGAAGATGAACAGAATGGACTGTTACACCTCCATGTTTGCAGGATGGTCACAACACATACCTAAGCAAATGTGATCTGTGTCATCATTCTTTCAAAGCAAACAACTGACTCCTTGTCAGAATATATTGAAATCTCCTTTTCATTTACAGTACATAAAAAAAAACCAAATTAAACTTTTTTTTCAATTTGTTTTAAAAATATTGATCAAGGTAGGCAACAAATAATGGCTTTAATTTAAGGTTAACATGAATGAATGATCAAGTTAAAGACTTATTGACAAAGGAAATCCATTAGCCCACTTTGACCCAAGTTTTCATAAAAATTTCCATTGTTCTGCTTTTCATTAACTGTCCCCCTGTGAAAGAGTTGAATCAATCACATTGTCCTGGATGGCCTGCAATATACACCCATTCACATTCTCATATTAATATACTCTAATTCAAGATGACTGTTAAAGAGATAAACTGTAATGTATAATCGCATTGCTACTCATGTTTTGTTCAACCAAAAATATAGACAGACTACATGCATTTATTGAAAAGAAGAAGAAATGCACGCATTTTTCTATATACATCATGCCATATTTAAGGTTTTAAACATTTTCTGTTTTCATTTTTTTATTTGTTAATGAAAACAAGCACTGTATAAACAGTTGGGAGATGGATGGAATTTCTTGTTTCTTTACATATTTCATCTGCTAACAAATTTAATAATCCATTAAAATGTACTTAAGTATAGTAAGGATGGGCATTTCAGGCACAATTACTAGTTGAATTTTGCCAGTCATTAACCCCAACATGCACACAGACAAATGTGATTGGATTAAAATATTTATTTCTTTCAATGCAACATGAGATATTAATTGCTGCTGCAAAGGATAACATAAAACATTAAAAAGTAGCTTGAATAAATTAAATTGAAACTTAAACTTTAGTGATAGATCAAATGCAGTAGCGTGCAATAATATTTACTAGCCTGTGTCTTGGGAAAATGGTGGAGGGATTTCCTTATTTTTAAAGATCCTAACTAATCTTCTCTGGCTCAGCCTAATCCCTTAATTTATTTCTATACGAAATGGGACACATACGGGTTGCTGCAGAAAGATCATTTAAAACATTAGCAGGAGTCAGCAGGGCTGAACAATACTGGAAACATTCAGATTGCCATGTCTGAAATGTTTGCAATGAATATTATGATATTTATACAACAACATTTTGGGAAAATTTACCCAAAATAAACTATGGCGAAATAGAACTTATTACCTACAATAGTCTATCTTCACTATGAAATGCAAATCAGTAGTAGGCCAAGAACATAAAAAACCAATGCCGACAAGTTGCTTGCTTGTATTCAACCAAAATATTTCCATACAGTGAAAGACAAAAGTCTTCTGGTAATCTGCTCTTGTTAGTTTGTTCACCTCATTTTTGTTAAATTTCACACAAAAGCATCACATTATGAGTGACCAATGACAAAAATGATTATGATTGGCATGGATAGAGCATGCAGAGCTCATGCAGAAAAAATGAATTAAATATTGCAGAATCGACAAATCACAGCCAATTATACTGTTGCTAAATAATACAATGGAATCCGCTCATAGTGATCACGTCTTTGAAATTGATCACTATATGATCATTATAACTGTTTTTTTTTTCTTTATATCTCAGGCAGATTACCATCTAATTAACATTTGTGTATTTAGTAAATGAATATGAGGTAATAAACAATATTAACAAAATTTTATTGACTCTTTCAAAATACACTACAGCTGTTTCAAACTCTTTTCAAAGTAGCATTACTATACAAATTAAATTATTGAACTGTGTACAATTCAAACCAACGCTATAATACTATCTACATGTCCTGGCATGCCACACCAACAAGTGTATATAGCCCAGTGTATGTCTTGTATATACAGTAGCCCTTGTTTGTATTTTTTAGTGTAGGTACTTCTTGAGCAGTGTATCTGGTTGTCGCGTGTGCCTTTAACTGCGGTTGTACTCGGTTCTTGCCTGATCCTGACGTGTCTTAGCTATTGTGTAATTGTGTGTGTGCCTTACCGTACTTAGTGTAACTTCCCCGTGTTTCCCTGTCATTCATGGCTTTCATGTTATTGTTGCTTGATGTGGTGTTACTTTAAAGAGTAGCATAAAAAACAACATTATCATTCGCCACCACAGCTTTTCCTTGGTCTGCTCGGCGCTTCAATATAGTACAATATTGTACATGAAATGTAGCTTATTATAGTTTTGCTGTAGCATCTCGGTGGCTAATTTTTGGCGGTTTATCATAAGCTTAAATGAGTCCATATTTATAATTGACAGTAAATTACTTTCTTTTTCCCGTCATGATTTCTGTGCATGCAGCATTAGCCTCAGGTAGCTAGCCAAAAGCAGACAGGTTACCGTAAGTCAAAGTAGGCTTATCAAAATAAAGTTAAAAAAAAAGAATTAGCGTAGTTTTAATTTTCTACATATGTTGCAATGCATAAAAAGACCCAAAATGAACACTTTCAGTGAACTACTTTATTACTATAAGTGAATTATTTAAACAGAATTTGCATAGGAATAATTCTATCCCAAGCTTTTTGATCCATATAGGCGGTTGGTCACTATAACCATGATCACTGGTTAAGTGGGTTCCACTGTATTTAAAATTATTATTTATTAATCAATTTAAAGTTTTTTTTTTAATTTTATTTTATACACGTTCTCGAATTTTCAACAATGCTGATTTGATCAACTCAAATTAAACTCATTAGGTACACCTAATGAGTAGGACCTACTTTTGCCTTCAGAACCACTTCGGGGTAGACAAGCTAGACATTTAGAAAAGTTTTTTTTGCACACCACCGTTGTACTGACCTCTTATTTGTGCACGTGTGGCTTCAGTCTGCCACCCTACACAGGCCGGTGTGGATAACTGACTATTTGATGGACTTTGGCTAAACGATTATCACAGTTCAATCCTTAGTAAGTAAGCAAGGCCACTATCTTTTTCAATTACGTTAGCATGCCTGGGGAGTTGGACATCCAGTTGACCTTGGACCCCCAGAGGTTTTTTCTCCCTACTTGGAAGTTTTTGGTTCCTGTCGTCCATTGTTATCTGGCTTTTTTTCTTTCATTTCTTTGTCTTCCCTTTTCCCTGTTTTGTGTTATCCTGTCTTAGCAATATCATAATGTATCACAGCACACCCACAAGGAAACTCTGTTGTGAAAGACACTACATAAAAAAATTAATTGAACTGAAATTGAAATCCAAGTCAAGACGTTATCTTTAACAAATCGAGTCCAAGTCAAGACCAAGACCAAAGAGGGGCAGATCTGAGACGTGACTGAGTCTGAGTCCAAAAAAACACAAGTTAACCGTCATTATCATGCACCTGATGAATAAATTAAAATGCAGCATTCTAGACGCAACTTAAAGGGCTAATCATATGTTGTCCGTGCTATTTCTTTAGCTACATCCTTTTATTTATTCTCTGGCATGTATAGGGGACTTTAAAAAAGCAAAATGGACCAGACGTAATAGCAGACATTTTTTTCTGCTCATTTTGGTATATCTGTTCTATATTCGTGCATAATGGCATTGACGGTGGCGCTGTGGCTCATTGTGCAGCTTCATACCTGTGGGGGGGCTGAATCCTGCTTCTGCTCTGTGGAGTTTCCATCTTTTCCAAATAGCATGCCCAGAGATTTGCGGTTAGGCAATCTGGTGTCTCTGAATTTTCTATAATGTGTGTCTTATGCTGACTGGGATAGGCTCCACCCCACAAGGGGCATATTATCCAGGGTAAGTCAAAGGATGGTTGGATGATCTAGAAGCCAGATTTCACAAGTTTAATTATTTCTCAGGTTTAAAAACCAAACCCCTAAGCAGCAACAGTACAGTGTACTTTGCAAGGTGTGTTCAATTAAATAAGTAAAGTTAGGTATGTTAAACCATATTTGGTCATTTGATGCGCCTCATTGTTAGTAGTCAGCAGCATAGGTAAACATTGGGGACGCTCACAGATAAACTGCATAATGAGAAAAATTATGTGTAAAAGGACCGAGGTTATGCATTTTGTATTTAGCAAATTGTGATCAAATAAAATAATAATGATGGTTTTTGCGTACGTATTCGTAAACAACACAGACTTAAATATCCTGTTCTTACGAATGCATTGCAGTAAACACATGCATCTACTTACAGGACAAACTTTATACAGCAATAACTGCACAGCATTTCTAAACATGTGGTATCTGATACCGGCAACTGTAATTTTAAGAATCGGTTGAACAATCATAAGTACTAAGATACTATATTAAAACATACTTAATAATATAATTAATCGGACACCTGCATCTGACGTTTAAAACATTAGATTACATTTTTATATGATGTTTTGTAATTACGGAACCTTAATGTTATCTAATTCGATGACAATCGACGCCTGAAATACGAAATACTGCACGAACATCATACATTATCATTTACATTTACCAATGGCACATATCAAAACCACATTAACATGTTTTTTCATTCACCATGAAATCTAGTTAGTAAAACATAAAACATAGGCGTCTTTTATGTTGTATAAATTGCTATATCCTTTAACGGTCGTTTCGATACGGGAACCTGAAGTAATGTTTTTCGCCTCCTAGGATGAATTAGTTTTCAAGGTGAATTAGCAGAGCATTTCACTAGTGTTTGACACTTTATATGCAATCATAAATCTATAGAAATACCTACATTTAGAATTCCACGCGGTTATTAGTTTTCTAATATCACCGTTGTCTTGTACTTCAGGGAATAATAACGCGAGCCAATGCCGGTAGTAAGCAGATCCCTATTATCTAACTCTAACAAATAAAAATGGTATTCAATTATATTCGGCACGTACCAGATATTAATAGTAAATTAAATTTTCTCACGTACCTCGGCGTTTTGAGAAGGTACTTAGCCCCAGCCATCCCGTCAGAAACCAGAACCAGAAATAGGGTAGTAATATTTTCGTCGACGACGGCGATGAAGGCTGTAGTCACACTGGTTCAGGAGACACGCTTCTGCCCTGAAGCACATCCTGATTCAGGAGCCACAGCATTCATGCTAGCGCTCCTTGTCTCGGAAAGGGGTTTCTAGATCATCAGCACAAGCTGTTTATGACGAAATATAACATTGTCCGACATTAACAATTAAGATACAACTTTGTGTACCCCTTAATTTATTTACCCATATTACCATATCCATATGGATAATTATTTATCCGTATTACATTAATATCAATTTAAAGCTAAGCTGTGCCCCTTTTTTCCAAGACAAAAATACGTAGTACCTATGTGTCTTAGTTTGTATTTTGCATACTAGGCTACTTTTATATATGTATTTATTTCAGTGTGTATGATGATGGTAAAAGCTTTTTGCTCGAAATATATTAGAAACTTTCTTTTTCTAAGTTTTCAGCCGAATGTATCTGGGCAATCTTTTGATAAGGTAAAGCGCCATACTCAACAGTGAGGCTGAGACTAGCACACTCGTAATCTTTATTCTGCTTTCTCAGCCACTTGACCATGTGATATCCGAAACAGAGTTGTTTATAATAATGCCGATAACCTGATACCGGGGGGTTGGTACTGTAAGTATCTACTGTTTTGGTACCAAGCTGCAACGTCAGGGAACAGTGATCTAAATAGCGACAGATAGTACTGTGGTATTAGTCTTACAAAAATATTTTTTTAGAGATATATTACTATTAAAAATCATTATTAACTATTGGTTGCTTAAAAGTAAAGATAAAATTATTGATTCATTAACGTTTAATGAAATCTTTGGATTTCAAGTGCATGGCACAATCCTTTCTGTCTATAAAAAGTCATTTAATTAAATATGATATACACTATAATAATTACAGCCTATTAAATAGTCCTTTTTATGCATTCCAGGCACTTTGACAGACGAGCAATGTATATGACATATTACTTGCTTATCTCATTCTTACCTTCTGGATATTTGATGCAGTGTGATTTAGTTTCATCAAAGGGTTTTACACCTCATTAACACCCTTGAATGTGAGACCTGACTGAAACAGGGATTAATGCTTCAGTCCTGAAGAGTACATTTTGGTTTGTTTATCAGTGCTGTGTCCATATGATATCAAGGACCAACAGGACATGGAGCTGAGTCTTACGAAACACTCACGAGGGGTGAATACAAAATGGAACTTTGGATAAGATTTAGGTTTCGGGCTTTAAAAAGACAAGTTATTAGAATAACCAACAAGGAAAGCATTAGTGTGCAGCTATTTTGAAAAAAGCAATAAGGAAAAAAAATCACATGCACAAATATCAAAACAATGAAGTGAAAAAAATAAAGATGCTACAGTGACTGTGTTCCTACCTCTCCTGCCTCTCTCCTTAACACTGCTCTCCAATGCCTGTCTGTCTGTCATTTCACTCTTTTACCTCGCATTCCTCCTCTCCATTTCAGGCCCTGCCACTGCCCCTGCCTGATCTTCCTATTCCCGTCTTGCCCTACCCCCCCATTGTCACTAGGGACCACTGTCATCACAGCAGTACAAGTCTCTGCACGCCTGTCTGGGTTGTGCTCCCACTCAGTCCTCCCACATGCAGGAAACAGCATCTTTCAGAATAATAAGTCTTAGAGCAGCTTCAGTCTGACCAGCGCTATCATGCTGATTCTCCTAATCGTACTCTCCCTGGATGTCTCCTATCTATGGCTTACTAAAATTCATGTCATGTTCTGGCTCCTCATGATGAAAGAATCTTGCAAACCCTTTTATCATATGGTAATATATTTACTTCCTATCTACTTATATTTACTTACCCAGTTGATTTACAAACCTTATGTAGCCAGTATTTTCCATTCATCCATTTTCTATAATTATATATACATCATGATTGTGGTGAGCTTGACCATTTCCAAGGAAACACATGACTCATTGGATAATATGCTGGTCCTTCTGTACTCCACATCCATATGGTCACATGCTCAGAAAAGAGCAGTAAAGCCCACCAGAGGGCGTGAGGAATCTATGAGACACATCAGCGTTTTTGAAACTCAAGACTCCGCTCCATGAACACACCTGTAAACAATTACCTACTTGTTGAGCAGGTATTAGATCTTGCTGGTTTCTTTGGTTTTACTGAGTGCTTAGGACTCCATTGAGCCCTCCTAGATTTTAAGTGCTTTAACAGTTTTTCTCCTACCTCCTGCTGCCACCTAGATTCGGGGGTACTGCATAGCCGATGGACCCAATTGGGCATTACCTTTGGGTTTGAAGACTTTGAAGATATTGATAAACTGTGTACTTACTGCACCTCCAGGACTGTCCCTAGTTTTCCTTACATAGTTTGAGCATCTTTGTGGAAAAGCTCGATCCATTTCAAGACTTCATCTAAGAGTTCTTTGGGATTTGAACTGGTTGGATGGCTTTCTGCATGCGTGCTCAGAACCCCTTGTGACACATGCTACACCCACAGAAATGAAGGCAGGATTCAAACTCAGGACTCTGGATGTGTGAAACCAATGACATTGCAGATGTCATCAATTTTCGGCTTTGCTGTTTCCACTGCTGTCGTAAATACGCTGTTCAGCACGGGCCACATCACCCACAAAGATGCATATATACAGATACAGAGCAGGCTGTGTTCTCATTTTAAATATTTCTGCCAAACCAGAGCTTCATAGGTTAGTCCAAATAAAGGTAAGGCAATGTCTCTTTTGCTGCCAGGGCTTGCCAGATCAGCAGGAGATACGTATGGAGAAGTAAGCAGAATTACAGCTGACAAACCCCACACACATATATCTGTGTGTACATAGGGGTTTATCGGAGTATAGTATAAACAGCCCATTAAAAAGATTTGTTACTGCTTGAGCTTATCTTTAAAGGCTTAAATGCACTTATTATAATTTCTTTTGAATTTCTAGACTAATATAGTTTGGCTTTCATCCGGTTATCATGGAAAGACACATTTTTCATAACAATCTCAATATGGATTTTAGCAGAACAATGAGGCCACAACGTTTGGTGAATGAATAGTGCAGCTGTATTATGAATATTGCTATTACTGTAATTGTAAAAAGAGGTGCAATAACTGCATATTGTACATTTTGTGTAGACTGCCTATATTTCAGAGCAGCAAATATAGCAATGCATGATCGTTTACTATACTGCACCAAGAGACATTATAAGCATGGACCTCAGGAAGCAAGGCCTCAAATACACATACAAACACAAATTAATCATATTCATAATAAAAGAACCTTTGCCTCTCTGCCATACATGTAAAAATGTCAAAATAATACAAACTCAAGATAAAAAAAAAAGCTGATCCACGTACTGGGAGCTTGGGCTACAGATCTCCCTGCGAGGAACTGAGAAAGTACAATGCTGACATTGGCCTTAAGCACCCCCCCCCCCCCCCAACAGCCATGGCCTCCAGCAGAACAGGCCAGTCTGTATGTGACACACATGACCCACATTCCAATCTATTGAATTTCAGTTCAGTTTGTTTTCATAGAGCACCTTTCCCAACATTTTTACCTCAACAAATTAAATATAACACACCACAACTGGCTGGCCAACACTTAGCAGGCCAGAAAGTGTGAATTTTTATATATTCCTATCTTTTATCCATGCCATCTGCACATCACCTCTTTCTTTAGCATCCTGCAGACCAGCCTCCAGTTCTTTATTGATGAAACGCTCTGCCTGTGATGGGCATGAGCTCAGTCAGTGTCTGCCCCTGCTACATAACATATATGTTTTTATGCTACCAGTGAAGATGGCAAATTAGCATGTGGGCAACAGCATAAACATAAAGTCGGGCATTATTGCTTGCACACAGTTACAGAAAAGCATGCATTTAGCTCTACCATTTTAAGGTAGTGTATACATACAATTTGTTGTTTGTTTTTAATCATCAAATACTCAAATTATGATATTTTGGGCTTGTAAACCAATGACACAAGATCCAAGTGTTTTTTTTTTTACTATTATTATTTTTACTTTTTTTAATTCTTTCTTCGAAGAATTACTTTTACGGGATTAAAAGAGCGGAAATTTGCTCCTTGGTTACAGAAAACTTAACTAAGATTTAAAATTAACATTGAAAGCAAATGATAGGTCCTATGACTCCCAGTTCAATTATTGGTTCTAATAGGCAAGATGCTCATATCTAAGGTCAATGTGTGGAAAAATTCCCACTTAGCAGATATAAGGATTACAAAATAATGTGACATAAGAACATAAGAACAATACAAACGAGAGGAGGCCATTCGGCCCATCAAGCTCGCTTGGGGAGAACTAAACTAATAGAGTTGTTAAAATCTTATCTAACTCTGATTTAAAGGTACCCAAGGACTCAGCTTGCACCACGTTATCTGGAAGACCATTCCATACTGTGACAAAACACTAGCCATACATAGAAAAGAAGGCCTCGGAGAGAGCACACAGTTAGAGTCAGCCACAAAATGGAATGCAAAACTCATTCTAATTAGCATGCTGCAAATTTATTAACATTCACAATTATTGTTGCCTGTCAGTCAAGGTGATGTTGCTGATGATATGCTGCGTAATAAATTAGAACAGACAGACTAGTTTAGAGAGCTGCCTTTTTAAAAAACCACAGTTTAAGATATTAGTCATGCTATGTATGCTATTAAAAACCAATTCTGTGTTCTCATTACATTCCTGTTAAGATTTTTGATTTAAAAAGAATCGGAGTCAGTACTGTGATGTGTGTGTGAGGAGGCGAGGTCAGCCCAAGGACTCCAGGTTTATTTAGCTTAATTTATTCTCTTCTTGCCGTTGTAGTACAGTGGTGACCTTTTAAAATAACATTGAATGTCACACATGACCATATGTTCATCATTAACATTGTCTTGGTAAGAGAACTGTGTGATTGTGAACATTTTTAACTTTCGTTTATTAGTAATTACTAGGCTAATTAACACAGGAAAAATCAGTCTTGTTCATCACTGGTCTTTAGATAATATCCCCTTGGACATCTGGAGCCACAATGATAACTACAGTCATGTAAAGGTCAAATGATGACAGCTGCAAATTATTTCTCTCTTAAGCTTGTGTTATTCCCACAAAAACGGAGGAGGTTACTGAATTGGTGCCACACATACTTATATTAATAGCCCTTTCTGTAAATTCCCCTTTATTAGGATACTAGATCCTATGCACAGTAAGAGGACATTCACATTTACTGATAATCCAACAGGGTGAAATCAGGGAGAAAGGGTACAGAAAAAAATAGGAGAGGCAGCCATCATGGCCCGAGGAGCAGAGGGTGACCCTTCAGCCAAGGACCAGCAAACCCAACCTAGAGACTGAATAACACACAGACCACCGATTCTTCTGTTCATTTTTTGTGTCTCTTGACTCGCAAAAGAAGCTACTTTTTTTCCCCCCAAGGCAAAAATAGGAAAATCATTTGCATGGTGTTTTGCTTGTTTGTGCACATTTTCTTGTCTCAGTGAATTATTACATACAGATGCTGACCAGCAAAACAGAGACAACAAAAGAGAGATAAAGATAGACTGTTGAGCTTCCCGTGAACCACATCAAAAAACAGAAAGCCTACACTTTATGCCATATGTCAAAAACAGAGAATCTGCAATGTACAGTGCAGTGTAAAATAGTTCCACACCCATACATTTCCTTAGAGAGGAAACCATTTTGAAATATTACAGCCAGTTATAAAGAAGCACTGTTAGAGCCAGCAATAGGGTCTTAGACAACTAGAGCGCAAGTAAAACCAAAATACAACAAAGAGAGTTTTATCTTAATATCTGAAACATCTTTCTTTTGCATTTATAATTCCTTTAAAGCTAATAAGGTGACTAAAGCAAAAAGTGGCAGACTTCTACATAAGAACCAGGTTGCAATTAGCTACTCAAAAAAGGCACTTTTCCAGATGAATGAATGAAACACTGCAAGTTTAAGAACAGAGAGAGTAGCACTTTGGTAAAATTGTGCTGTTAGTGTCATGTGGAGACCCTGTAACACTTCATTGGCAAAAAACAAATGAGACACAATTGGACAGTTGTCCTACTGGTGCTCTGGTCTTCCCTCAGTGCAGTAAGCCATGGCCACAGAGACATAGTGTTTCTGTGCAGGGAAAGGAGTTGAGGATATCCGCCAGACTGTCTCCATAGACAGCCCACCTGGAGCTGCTGTAGATGGTTATGGGGGCTGGGCCAGTATGGGATGGTGCAGTTGCTTCAGAAGTACACACAGAGTTCACATTCCCACCTAAAACTTACACAGTGGAAGAATTGTTCATCTCAGTACTGTCCCTCTAATCGCACATTATAATAGGCCAGGTCATGACTAATGGAGATTGTAAAATATAAGTTGTGGAGGTCTGTATCAATACAACAAGCTTATCAAATGGATCATATTTTGTTTTGACTTATCAAAACAAAGTTCAGGAAATGGTGTTTGAGGGAAGTCATGAATGTTTTAGGCCCTAAAATTTAGGGAGAAAAGTGGAACCAGTGAGAACAGCCCCTCTATTCATCTGCATTCAGTTGATGACGACTAGTAGCACAAAGTAGAGTTTTCTCAAGGTAGTGCGGTGCCATGAAAGACATAGTGAAAGCTTATGAGAGAGACTTCATTTGCTCCCTATCATCGCTCTTAGTTTTACTTAGTCTGTACCTATTCAAACGATTCAAGCTTTTATGTTTTTTATCATTCCAAACTCTTAAATTTGTCATGTAAGCTCCCCATTCCATTCGCCAGATACTTATTTCTCAAGGATATATATGTCATCGTCAGGAAAGCAACATTGTAACAAGGCAGTTTGTGAACAGAGCATTTCATATTCAGTGTATCATTAGTTTCCCATAAATAAAAATTTATATTAATCATCTTGTGAATTTCATACAATATAAGTAATACTTTATATTTGGTATATATGTTGTAGAATTTTAACCATATACAAATTGATCTTTGCTGCCTGGTCCTGTACTTGGTTAGCAGTTGGAAGACAGTTGGACATCTGCGGTTGAAATTCATTTTAAATAGCTCTCTGAAGGACACAGCAGAAGTGCTTTGCCTGGCAGGTGTAAGTTTACAGGAGATCAGCCATGCCAAATGGTGCGTGTGACAGACCATGCCTGTGACTGCCTTAGTCCCAGTGCAGGTGTGTACATGCACCGTAATTAAGTGCATTAGGCTTTTGGATTGGAGTGCTCAGTATGCTTTTGCCATTTTAGATATTTAGTTTTGGCGACTGTGAAAGACTCAAAGGGTTAAGATCACTGTCTGTTTAACAATGTGACAGTTTGTTTAGAGAGGGCATTATACTAAACAGGGTTGCTTTTGTCATGTTAGCAGGTTGATGACTGGCCCCACCCATTCATCTTACACACATGTACTATATACAGTACAGCGAATATACAATTTATATTTTCAGTGCCAAATGCAGCCAGTTATACTGTGACTGGCCACCTAGACAACAGGCATTAATTAAAGCTTATAAAGACAAAGGTCCTGCCTAGGAACCTGGTGCAAATGGTGGGAGCAACAGATTTCAGTGATTATATAATGTTCTGAACCCACTGGAGAAGAAAGTATGATTATGAATTTCCATTTAACGTCATGATCTATGGCTCCACTCCACTACTAAGATGCCCTATTAAAAAGAACCTCTAAAGAGATGAAAGTTACAGAGGTGTGCTCAATGTCTTTGAGATCCCATGTGTTGCCAAACTCCTTAAACAGACTAGCTTAGGGCTTATTTGGATATTAAAACAACAGTGTAAAAAATGATTCCCTCGTGTACCAAAAATGATTCACCTTTGCAGCTCAAACAGTAACACAACAGAGAGACAAAAAAGCTTGTAATTAAAATTGCAAAATAAAAATTCTGTCTGTTGCAACCATGCTATTATTTTTATGGTTCTTATTCTTAAACATGGGTGGCACAGCGGTTAGCTGGGATCAGCATTTGAGTCTCTATCGTTGTTCCATATGTGTGGAGTTTGCATGTCCAGGTGTCATTGTGTGGTGTCATCTGAGTACTCTGGTTTCCCCACAGTCCAAAAACATGCTGAGGTTAATTGAAGTTACCAAACTGTCCCTAGGTGTGAGGGTGTCCTGCAGTGGGTTGGTACCCCATCCTGGGTTGTTCCCTGCCTTATGCCCATAGGCTCTGCGACCCCTGCAACCCTGAATAGGATATGCAGTTGCAGAAAATCTATGGAAGGATTCCTAAATGCACATTCAAGCTCCTTCAAACTAGCACATCAATATATCCTGATAATTCTTGGTTTCAGGCCCTGTAATTTATGTGGCAACAAGTTTATGATAACGTGTAAAACATAGCTGTGTAGATTATGGTGTGTGAATCACAGCTACCACAAGGGACACCTGTGCACAGTAAGAGGACATTCACGTTTACTGACAATCCAACCTTTTCATGCCCCGTGGTATGCATTTTGGGGCTGCGTGATGTCCCACCAAGCCAATTCCCTCTGGCAGCACTCCAGCCGTGTCACTGTGGCCCTTGTGAAACCTTAACATTTCCATGCCATCCAACAAAAATGGCACCGTGCACAGTTGTATGAGTAACAAGTGTTTCAGCGTATTTTAGCAGTTTTGGCTTTGGTAAAATTGAAAACATGCAAACACATGCACACATACATACATAAGCCAAACCAAAACAGAAAATCATTACAACCCTAAACATATTTGTCCAACCATACTTCCAAACAGAAAAGCTGAAGCATTGTTTACAGTCACTCGTAATTTAATGTCCAAAGACAAAGCCAGGTGTTATGTGGGCATCCCCTCGGCCTGGGCCAGCTGCTTGGGTCCTCAGTAATAAGGATCCTGTGAGCCGGATCACCCTCAGAAAAACATATCATATAGCCTTAGTGCTGTAACTGACACTCCCTCACAATACAGGTAATGTGCCTCATTCAGGACTCTTCTAGCAATTGCTCATTTGACAGAAAGTCAAACCAGAGGTACCCAACAATTCTCCAAAGAGACACAGTACCGAAGGAGTCTTCGTCTCGGCGCACTAGATAGCATCCATGTCTCACGGCAATACAGCAAGACAGGGCGCACCAGGATTCTAAAGACTTTGACCTTTCCCTTCTTGCAAAGGTATTGGGAGCACCACACACCCCTTTCCAGTAACCTCATGACCCCCCATGCTCTCCCAATCTGTCTTTGTGGATCTTGGTCCAGGACAGCTGCAATTCCAGACACTCAGGCTCCTCACTCAGTCTCTTGAGAGCCACTATCAGAGCCTCCATCAACTTCACTAAGATCACAGCATTGTCGGCAAGGTCAAGATCAGTAAATCTTTCTTCACCAATGGATGCCCCACAGTTGCCGGACCCCACAACCCTGTATAACACCCAGTCCATACAAGCATTGAACAGAGTAGGAGCGTTGAATGAGAGCTCTCAATGCCAGGATATGGTCGACGGTAGACTTCTTAAGCATAAAACTGCTCCAGGCAGTGACAGGTGAGCAAATTATCACTGATCCTGTTAAGGATGACCGTAGCAAGGACCTTACCCAGCACTGAAAGCAGTGTTATCCCGTTGTAGTTGCTGTAGTCCAGGCAATCACCCTTCCCTTTCCAGATAGGGACTACAAGTCCAGTTTTCCAGTCATTTAGGATGACACCTGACTCCCAAATGGAAGCAAAGTTTGCCTGTAATGGCAAGAGGACAGCCTTACCACTAGTCTAGAGAAGTTCACCCTGGATGCCACAGATCATTGCGGTCTTCCCTAACCCCTAAATGGATTCACTACCCATGCAATCTCAGTGAGAATGGGTGGTTCACAGCTGATTGGAGGATCAGGCTCAAGAATCGCAGACCCAGAGATGTCCGAAAGGAGTCGGCCTAGCGGGTCACAACTGCAGTGTCATCTGTAAGGACAGTTCTTTCACCCGCCCTGACGGCAAGTCTCCGAGGAACAGATCCAGATGTGCATAATACTTCGATTCCTCTGTAAACAGGACGTGGATCACTAGATCACAGAAGGTGTGTCACCTGCTCACAGATTCATCTAACGGAGGCCTTCTTATCTGCCCTCAGAGCCCTCACAGCCATCCTACTCAGTTCCTCCCACATCACATCATTAACCCTCTTGGGGTAGGAAACACACTTTCACTGACTGGGGCATGGTCACACACTTCATTCTATATCATAAACTTAATTCATGGCAAATACATTTTTTCTTATATATTTCTTTTGCCATTAAACTCATCTTAATCTTAGGCTTGGTTTAACTTTTTTAACTGGATTAAATTAAGATTTATCTACTAGTCCTGTTGCACCAAAGTTTAAACCTAGTTAACAATTAATCTTGGTTAAATTTAAGCCTTTATTAATCTTAGTTTAATTTCCACTTAAATCAAGATCTCTGTTGCACCAGTGAATTTAAATCAAGTATAAAGCTGGATTAGCAGTCATATTTAAACCACCCCTCGAGGAGGTTTATGTTAGGTCTGTTTTAGTTTTATTGAAAACATGACTGCATTTCTTTGTTGGGTGGGATCAGAGGAAAATTTTCCCATGTAGGAAAATTCGAGACAGGATAAACACAATTGATTTTTTAAAGCAATAGTGAGTTGTCCATTTAGAAAAGAGTGTGTCACATACCTCTCAGTGGAAAGGTTGGACCAGCTATCATGCATGGAAGAGGAACTCCGCTGTACCTCGACTTATCCAGCTCCTAGTAACTTTGCATTTTTATGCTATAGGGAATTATCAGATGGTAGACAGGGATCTTTTTGGAGTTCTGAAGAAATAGGCGCTTTCGCACCGCCATAGCTTACTGATTGGTTGACCACAAGCACTGGCGCTAACATGGAAGTTACAATTAAGTGCAAAAGCAGACAGAATTATTTTTGTACCCCAATTACATTTGATGTATAAATTAATGCGTTTTTTGCTTGTGTCTACATTGGAACTAATATTCTTTTATCTAATATCGCAGTTGCAATGTAATTTTCCAGCGCCTATTCGCAGGATAATGTTACGCCATTTTTTATTCTCTGGAAAACAAAAGACTGATGGGCAAATCTAATTTGAATGATGGACATGGTGCGGGTCTTGTAAGTAAAATATAAATAACAGGCTGTGCCGCATTTTGATCATGATCGATCCCTCAATACCTAAAAAATAAGTGACAAAACGATATATTAGACTGAGCACAGGGTTAACACCAGCAGTAACAGTAAAAAATAACGGATTTTATTTAAAAAAAAAGTTTGAGACATTTGCGTCAACTTTATTTAGGACCACATTTATTTAGCTTAGGATGCATCATGAATTTGTTCACATTGCCTCGGAATCCATCATGGCGGACACTGAAGCTAAATTAATCCGATTTCAATCATAGTTTGAGCTGGTTTAACTAATCTAGGGTTAAATTTAAGATATGCAACGCAACCAGTTTAAACCTAGATTTATTAACCGTAGATTAAGTCTAAACCAGGATTAATTTAATCCACGTTGGTGCAACCCAGCCTTAGTGTACTTTTTAAATATGTCAGATTTATGTGAAGTTTGTAATTTGACATCAAACTATAGACATTGCAAAATGCAGTTTGGAACACTTGCAGAAACATTATAAAAATACATAGTAAGCAATGGTGGCAGTTTGTTCTGATGCCAGTTATCTGATCACCAAAGTCTTGGCTACATGAAGATGACGAAATGGTGTAGTTGCAACATTCAGTTTGATAAATAAATAAGAAAAACCTAACTAATGTCACTATTTCTGGTCTTCTTTTATTTAATATGTAGCATGTGTATGCCTGAGCCATTCACACCTGGCCACATCCCCTCACCCCCTTTTATGGTCCTGATAACTGTAACTGGATCGCATTTCACCATTGCGTTGTTCATCAAATTACCACGTGAATGAGATCTGAACACGTGGAAATGCAATAACGAATAATTTAAAATGCGAATAACGATCTTCAGGTGAGGGCGGCACTACACAACCCCGATGCAGGTAAAACAAAGAAAGGTGACATGGTTTACTTTTTTGCTGATTTAACCTAATTTAAAAAAGTTTAATATTTCCGACAATTGACATTTTGAAAAGAAGACAGATTTAGTCAGCATTTTTTCATGTTTCTATAATAAGATTTCAGTGAGTTATGAACTGAAATACACAAGATAGATACGCGGCATCGCCGACGCTGTCGTCGAATCCAGAGGGTTAAAGGTCTCCCACATCACACTGGAATCAGCACTCACACCCAAGTCTCCAACTTCCTCACACAAACTGTGTGCAGACTCATCAGAAACAGCTTGGTCTTGGAGCCTGGCCATGTCCAGCCTAGTAGGTGGTAGCCTACTGGATTTAAGCTGAATCATCAGAGTAGCAACAACAAGTCTGTGGTCACAATTCACAAACTGGGCACTTCTGTAGACCCTGCAGTTCTGCAGGAGCCTGCCTACAAGGATGCAAAGGCTTTCCTTCATCGCACCACCAGTATTGGAGTGCCAAGTCCAACGATGTGGCACCACCTTGCCACCCCTGCTTCAGCACCACACTAGTCCCAATCCCCAGTAGGCCAAACCCTATTAGCTCCCTGGTTTCAACTTGTCCCTGGGGCTCCCAAAGGCTTTCCCCATCCCTTCATGTGAGTTGTTTTATGATGGTTGGTATGCCAATCTTGCCACCAACCTCAAAAATTTTTCCCTGCAAATTGGTCAACAGCTTGCAGGGCCAGATACAGTTTAACATCATACCCAGGACAGACAGACTTACTGTAAAATGCTTTGTAAATATGAAATAATTAATAATAATAATGATAGACACTTTATTGATCCCTGTTGGGGAAATGCCTCCCTCAACTTTCTCTGTGAGCAAGCTAGCTATAAAGGGCAGCCACCTATGGCAGCATCCAGGGAGTTGGGTGTTAAGGACCTTGCTCAAGGACCTGCAGATGTACCGAGGTCGGCCTCAAACCAGCAAGAGTCTGATCACAGGCACACATTCTTAGCCAACTAAGCCACATGCTGGTCCTCAACAATAACAAGAAAATTTCTAAAAAAAAAGAAACTAATCAGCTCCAACTTGATTGCACAAAGTTATTGTTAATTATTTTCATTTAACTGCACACTTCATTGTGGTTTATACCTTACATATAATTCAGTACTCATCAAATGAGTGTATAGTTCATAAAGCAGCTATTGAAATAATGCCACTTGATTTTTCACCCATTTGGATGGCTTGAAATGCTTGCACTTCTCGTACCCCTCCTGCTAGCACTGCAATCACACAGAACCCAGGGGGGCCGTTTGGGTTTACGACCCTCTGCTACCTCACAAAGTGCTGGCCTTTTCATTTTCATACTGCACTGCAGGAATGTTCATTTCAAATGATAAATGCCATGAATTAATTATTCATGGAGAGCCACTTACCATAAGAATGTGATCCATCTCTAAGAGTGGAGGAGAACTCTGACTCGCAACAGCAACTTTACTGGTGTTACTGGTCATACATTTATGGAAACTGCCACTAATGTCACTAAAACCAAAGCAAATTCTTCAATGTAACTCTTTGTTTGAAGCTCACAGCATGGCTTCTTAATGCCCAGGCTACTTGAAATAGTAGCTTTTGCTAGATGTTATTACAATGCTTTTATCTACATATTGTGATAAAACTCTTGATTAAAGACAAGGAAGTAATAGATAATTAATAATAAATAGCTGTGTAAATTATTAGTGTGTGGAAATTTTTGTTTAAGAGAAATTTCTCGCACATTTAACACCAGAAAAGTAAATTAGAGTGAGTAGAGAATTTAAAGTTTTAATTATCATGATTAAAAAATTAACCAGTTCACATGAAGATTTTTATACAGATTAATTTTCATCTAAAAAAAAAAAAAAAAAAAAAACAGTAAGTCAAAAAACAGAAAGATTGGATTTTGGGAATTTGCTTTTAAATTTTGGAGAAAAACATGAAGGTACTGTACAAGGCATAGATCTGCTTTGGACATATACTTCTCAATATGGAAAATAGGCTGTTACAGTGTGCTAAAGCAATTAAGTGTATTTCCTTCTTTCACTGTTATATTTCAAAACACAAAAACATGATTGTGCAAAAAATGTCCTTTATTTTTACTAATACCATGCTTGAAAATTTTTTTCAGTCAGTTAAGTCGAATATCTAGGATGTTCTGATCTGAAAATAAGAGAAAAGCAATGGCAATGATGGTAGTTGGTAAAGTGTTAATTGCCATTGTAGTCACGGCCCCTCAATGCGATACTAAACATATTTTTTTTTGGTGTTTTTGTTATTGCAAAGGTGTTACTAATTAAAAAGCCCCCAATGAGACAGTTTGTCAAACTTTCAAGAACTATAATTTGATTCAGTTTATTAGTACTTGAATATTTTCCTTTAAAACTTCCTGGAGTTTCTAATGTGATATATACTTTTCTTGTAAACAAATAAATTAAGTAATGATTTTTGTCATAAAACCAATAAATTTGAAATATTTTTACTGAAAGTCCCAAGACTTTCTGCAAGCACTGTATATATCGTTATGTTTTTGGACCATATATGTAGAACAATGGTTGCCTATTCTTTTTGCATTACTATTATTAAGAGCCATGTCAACCAAAGCCAGCCCTGGGTGTCCCACCCCCCAACCCCACATCAGCAGAAAAATCCATCCATCCATTTCCCAAACCGCTTATCCTTACTGGGTCGCGGGGGGTCCAGAGCCTATCCCGGGAGCAATGGGCACGAGGCAGGGTACAACCCAGGATGGGGGGCCAGCCCATCGCTGGACACACTCACACACCATACACTCAGTCATGCACACCTATGGGCAGTTTAGTAACTCCAAGTAGTCTCAGCATGTTTTTGGACTGTGGGGGGAAACCCCAAGATGACATGGGGAGAACATGTAAACTCCACACACAGGTGACCCAGGCGGGGATTCGAACCCAGGTCCCAGAGGTGTGAGGTGACAGTGCTAACCACTGTACCACCATGCCGCCCCCAGCAGAAAAATAATCTTGTCAATTCATTAATGTGTAAGACATTTCAGTAGCACAGTCCAGATAGCAGACATACATCTACCAAGCATCTAGATACCTGACACACACACATGTTGTCACGATCGACCGGCGAGCGAGCGGCGATCGAGCGGGTTGGGGGGGGTAGGAACAAGCAGGCAGGCGAAATACGGGGCAAACGGGGTTTAATACTGAAGCGGGGAACAGCAGACGAAGCA
>JAODJX010000039.1:17300643-17314787 GCA_026776945.1 Isichthys henryi | reverse complement strand
CCAGGGGCATAAAGCCCCAGACAACATAGCTCCTGAGATCACTGGAACACGCAAACCCCTCCACCACGATAAGGTGTTGGCTCCAGGAGAGGCTTTCCCTCGAAGCCGATAGATTTTCACCTATCGCTTTTAAAGCATGTGGGAAGGGTATTTTAAAAAAATGTTTATTTAAGTCTTTTAAATAAACAAGGAATTTTCTCCTATCACTGATGAGTCTGGAACGTAATTTCCGCGATAGGAGGGGGATCACTGCATGACTATTCAGATAATGCAGGTGAACTTTAGAATGGCTGAATGCATTCCTGATAAATAAAACAAGCAGTGACAATGGGTGTAAACAGAAAAATAAACCTCCCTGATTATGTTCTTAATAGTGGGGAAACATCATGTTTCTGGTGGTTTGCTTCTGCATAGTAGGTTCATTGCTTTTTCAGATGCCTGTGATGGCCTCCCTTCATTTAACTAAACGTTGTCACAATGGCAGCTACAGAAAGCCCAGAGGTGAGCCACCCTGGCCAGGGGAGAGATCCCCACACCCCTCTACCAGGACCAACGTGGGTGATCTCTGGGAATTGTGCACCTGAAGCGCCGGCGGAGTGGGTGGCATCCTGGGTTGTTCCCTGCCTCGTGCCCATTGCTTCCGGGATAGGCTCCGGACCCCCCGCGACCCAGTAGGATAAGCAGTTTGGAAAATGGATGGATGGATGGAAGCTCCAGCGGTGACAAACTGCAGACCAAAGTCAAATCCAAATTCGGACCCCTGCACTGCAGCCCATGCCTTGAGTTCCTGGTCAGGACTCTTCCCATGTTGCTTTTTTCTGAGTGCTTTCACTCTCTCTATTCCCCTCAGCCTCAGCGGGCACCAGAAATCACTAACCCCTCCCTCACTCACAGGAGACTCTGACAATGCCAGAGGATGACCCTACCTGTCATCTGCCCTCATTCCCACTTTGTTGTGGCCCTGTGGCTTTTTTCTGCTTGGGAGTTTTTTGTTCCTCTCCTCCATCCTTTCTTTTGTTAATTTTTTTGTCTTCCCTTCTCAGTGGTTTTGTTTTATTTTGTATAAATGATGCAGGAATGTAGGGCGGCACGGTGGTGCAGTGGTTAGCACTGATGCCTCACACCTCTGGGTCCCAAGTTTGAGTCTCCGCCTGGGTCACATGTGTGTGGAGTTTGCATGTTCTCCCCATGTCGTCGTGGGGTTTCTTCCGGGTACTCCGGTTTCCCCCCGCAGCCCGAAAGCATGCTGAGGCTGATTGGACTTGCTAAATTGCCTGTAGGAGTGCATGTGTGAGTGAATGGTGTGTGAGTGTGCCCTGCGATGGGCTATCCCCCCATCCTGGGTTGTTCTCTGCCTCGTGCCCGTTGCTTCCGGGATAGGCTCTGGACCCCCCGTGACCCAGTAGGATAAGCAGTTTGGAAGATGGATGGATGAATGAGGGAATGTTTTACTACACCACCCATGTAATGAACCTTGGGGCCACTCTGTTGTGAAAGGTGCTATATAATACTGAATTGAATCAAATCGAGTCGAACTGAATTGAAATGAACTGAAAATATTATCATTTTATTCCCAGTCAGGGAATACAGATGTTTTTGGGACAGGCCTGCTACTGAAGATACTTTATTGATAAGATAATAACTCAAAAATCATGTGATGTATCTTTTCCAAGGTTTGCAGAAGCTATGAGTGCTAAACTGGAAAATGAGACAAATCGCCCCAAAACTGAAGTGATGCTGCTTAGTGGCAGTAAAAGGAAGGGCGAAAACAGATCACATTTGACCTTGCGAATGTAGTGAGTCAAAAAGTATTTGATCTTATTATTTCTTCGAAAAACATTATTCGGATGAAGATCTGATTTCATTTTCAGACAGATTGCCCCAAAAATGAAACAGAAGTGCTGTGTGGCAGCAAAGAAAGGAAACGGCATGTGTAGAAGACACTTGGTCTTGAACCAATAAAAGTATTTTACAGATCTTTTTCAGACTTTGTAGGTGTGACAAACCGGAAGTGCTTAAGTAATCAAGCATTTGAAACTCAAGCTGGGCGTTAAGGGCTTAGCTCAAGGGGCACAGGGATGTGACTATTCTGCTGAGACTGTTGATCAAACCAGCAACCTTCCAATCACAGACACAGAGGCTTAGTCCACTGAGCCATACACCACCCCCAATTAGAATATAATAGATAGAAACAGACCATATTGTTATGGGAATTTACAGAAGCAGAAGATAGTGATGAAAAAATGAGAAGGCGTGTTTCAGTGAGAGATTCCTGAAGCATGATGGGGCAGCGGGCAGTGCTACCCTGCAGCCATTCACTTCTGGGCTATGGTTAAGGTAGAACTACATGTGGACCAGACTCACGGCTGCAGGGAGGAGACACAGGTGGCACTATTGCAAGAGACAATTTTAATGCGACATTCAGTAATATTACACTTAGATGTCATTTATTGGGAATAGTAGTGCTGGCTGTGCAGTCTGTCAAGGTGTGTGCTCGTGTGGTACATTTGGAGGATCACCAGGATTAACTTTGCTCTTTTTTCTGATTCACAATATTCATCTCTTTACACAGAAGACACTGGCAAATTGCTAAATTTCATGTGAATAGACTATCTTTGAAACTGTTAATCACTAATTACATTATTAAAGGGTACATTTCACTTTTGAATAAATTATGTATAGGAAGTATTGTACCCAGGCCCAGTGCATTAAAAAGAAGTCAAATACAAGCACAGTAACTGATTTGTCAATTAGTCTTTGACAGAAATGGCTCTTAGTGTTTCCTTCCGGCTGGAACAGGCTAATGAAACAGTTTATCCTTTTAATGACATATCTATATTCTCATTATGGAAAATTGAGAACAAAATTTGTTCTCAATATTCTTAAATGATCGGTTTCTGCAGCTATTCATGACCATTGTACTACTAAAAACGTTGTTATTTCTCTTTTTAAAGTTGGTTTTGAAGATAATTTGTCTTAAAACACCCATTCCTTTCTTGTTTTTCCCTGTAACCAAAGAAAATCATAAAAATTTTCACATTGATACCATATAATGAATTGTGCCTATTTTTTCTTGATCATTACACTGTTCTTTTCACTCTTTTGTATAGGTTTGGTAAATAATTCTTATATAAACCTCTCACTGGCTAACCTATCTAATGCTTTGGTCTATAATATTTGAGAAATATTATACTTATGATGTAGTTCAATTTGTGTGAAATAAATTTAGGAGGATTTGCCCCTTAATCTGTTCTTTTGCAGAACTGATTTCTTATTGCTGCATATGACTAGAATATTCCGCTAAAGCTCATTTTTCAGTCAAGAATCACCTTTAAATATGCCACACTTTTGACTTCTCTGCTAGTTTAATTTACTTTCTTAATCTTTATTGCATTCATTTTCCAGTTTCAGGCAGAGTATCTAACATTTTGTAGTTTTGAATGATGTTTTGTCAAGTATTTCATATGCAATAAACTAGAAAAAATGCAGAATATCTAGCAGCATTGCATAGTGGAGTCACCTCTGCTGCTTGGGAGAACATTACGCAAAGGGTAGGATTGTTTAAATTCTCAATCATATCTCCCTGCAGTTCAAACAATGTTAAACCTCAAGTATTAGATTTGTAAGATCCTTATAACAAAAAGATTTGTTTTGTACTGAGGCTAGTGAATTTCTGTCAGTTCAGTCCATTCTTCCTGTGGTTTGTCTAATGTTTCCTCTATTGTATCACTACGTCTCTCTTTGCTGTTCCCTGGGACCGCCACGCACTCACCGCAGGGTTGAAGAGCCTATGCCATGCTTCCTCCTGGCCCCACCTGTCCATACTGGCATTATACCAAACATTAAATTAACATTTCTGCATGACTGGCCAATTACAGGCCAGCATTATCTGACCAATTTTTTTCCATAAAAACAAAACACTACAGTCATTGCAGGGATTTTGTAACAGACTACATAATACTATAACAACACAGAATACCTCATATACCGTATTGACCTGAAGATGGTGTATTTTCCCCAAAAAATTATATTTAAAAAACTGGGACCATCTTATATTCGAGGACTAGAATTTTGATGTCATTATACATGTACCGTAGAGTAGATGGTGTAAATTATTCACTTCCTAGCTCAGTCATACTCCAAATGTAGTCAATGGTATCAACGTGATTTTAGCAAACAACATTATCTGAACAGTGATCCCACCCACAGTTTGTCGCGCCCTACTTGTCCAATCCTCCTGTGTGCCCCGCCCCCTCATTCACCTCGTAAATCCCGATTGTTACCAGCTGTTTCGTATTATTTCCATTAAGTCCTGTGTATGTCAGTCCACATTTGAGTATGTTTCCTCAGTCTTTCCATTAACGTCCTTCATCATTGATGACAGTCTGCCCCGAATGTGCTGTTTCTCCCCAATAAACCCCGAATTCCTGTCTCTCTGCCTCCCTGCTCTTGCTTCCCCGGACGCGATCGCAACACAGTCTATGATGGCTGATATAATGTGATGCCATGGGGCTAGTCAGCAGGACAAGTGGATGATTTGGAAGTCAGATTTGAAAGGGCTACAGTGGGCAATGTTAGCCAGGACAGCAGGATACTACCCCTACTCTTTCCAAAAATCCCCAGGGATCTTTTATGACCTCAGAGAGCCAGAATCTGGGTTTTAAATTTCGTCTGAAGGACGGTGCCATTTCTACAGCACAGTTTCCCCATCACTGTACTAGGGCATCAGGATCAACAAAGACCGGAGAATGGAAAATCCTGTTGTCCACACTAACACCTCCCGCAGAAGCAACCCAGCTAATTGGTTTCCCATCCAAATATGGGCCAGTCCCAAACCTGCTTAGCTTCAGATAGATTACACGGTCTGAACTACATATGGTATGGCTGCTGGCAAACCTATTACTCTCCAATTGTGGCTGTTAATAAAGAGAGTACCTTTCATTCTGAAAGCGCTGTCATCACAGTGCTTTCCCCTAGGATTACAACTTTTTTTTGGGGGGAGGGGGGGAGAGATGTGTTTAATTCTATTAGAAAATAAAATTAAATAAAATTAACTTGACTTTCAAGGGGGGGCAGGAGCTGCCGTTGAGGGGGCGGGGCGTCCCCCTAATATAATGGAAGGGGAAACACTGCATCATTTTTATTAAAATGACTTGACCACTTGCCACAATACGTTTTTCTGTCTTGCTTATGTGAGTCTGCGCTCTCTTGGATTGTGGAATTTGTAACATGGATTATCTACCCTGCCCGTCGCCAAGTAATACATTTGTTTATTGAAATGTTTGCTGTTGAATACAATCATAGTAATGTGATTGCCAGTGGTTTCTTTTTGACAATGATATGATTAACTTCTTATATGCTCTTGTAACATTTTACTTAAGGCCATTTTAGTAATTTAGAAACACATTCATAATGCATTATAATGCATTCAAAAACACTTTATAAATGTGACTATAAATATTTATAAAAAGCCATACATTATAGCCATGTTTATTATGTATTATAACTGCCTTAGGAAGCATTCATCTATAATGTACTATACTGTCATAATGCAGTACATAGCATCCTTAATACTTATACCAATAGTCAATTATAGATGAGAGCTTCATAAAGCATTCATAATGCGTAATTAACACGTCAATCATGTGTTATGCCTTTTGATAAATATTTATAGCCATGTTTACAATGCTTTATGAATGCATTATTACTTTTGAATGTGTTGGTAAATGACTAAAAACATGGCCTTAAGTAAAGTGTTACTGTACCAATCTCTTCTTTAAAGATGAGATTTTCTATTTTTTTCCAAAAAGGTCAGGGGTCATCTTATTTGGACCAAAATGGTATTTATTATTTATTTTTTGTCTATGTTCAAAAGATTTAAATGTGAGAAGTTAAAAATGCATACACTATTTTCTGTTTGTAAGGCACTTTACATATGTCTAATATCAAACACTTTAGTGCATTTTGACTGGTCTATAGATAGTGAAAAAGCAGTCTGACATGACTTCACATGTCTCTGAACTGTGAAGGGCTTCATTTAGTTTCCTGGGTCCTGGGAGAGTCCAAGCTCCTCTAACGTCCTAGTCCAAGGGACTGTTGATGAGACATCCCCCTTCTGGGAATGTTCAGGAATGGATTTGTCATTCTCAGTTTTTTCCACATTGGTATTATCTTTAAAAAATAACTTGAGACCCCAGTGTAATTCCTGATCTGAGACTTGGCTTCCGTTAGCTGTTACATATGTAAAGATTATTTTCCTCACACTAATGTCTGAATTTTTGCTGTACTTGTTTCGGATCAGTGATAATTAAAATTAATGCACATGGACAGGGAAAAAGCTTCCTGACAGTCTGTGTTAGTTCCTGAATGACAGCTGGAACTGGAGACTTGCTTGTCTGTCCAGTGAGGACAATGCAGTGCTACAGCTCACCTGCAGTTCCCGTGACTGAGAGCCGAAGCTGAGAGTGCCCTCCCACGCTATGCTTCGGCAGCCTTGCTATGCCGCACACTCTCTCTTGGTGCGCATCCAACTCTTGCCCATACAGATGGGTGGTGGGTGTCTATTTTTAGTGATCCATCTGCTGGGTAATGATGGAGCAGAGGCTGCATCACTGGGGCCATGGGCAGCACTGCGGTGACAGCAGGGTAATTTGAGTAAATAATGCCTCAGTGCTCATGCTGAATGTGATTCCATAATGTGAAAATGGAAAGGAGAAGTGTGTGTATGTTGATGTGTGTCTGGGGGGGGGTTGCCAATTTAACCTCTTCAAGCAGAGCAGTTTGATCAATGGCACATGGAGTGGGAGTAAATTATATTCACAACCAAGTGACCTTCAAAACCTTTTTCAGTTTTCAGAAGGACCAAAGCAGTTCCAGTGAAAGTACAATGTGCAAAGGTGCATGAGTACAACCTGCTGAACAGGTGTATTAATAGACTATGCAAGCGTATCGGTTGGTGTCCTACTGTACAGAAAATAGCGGCAGACACCAAGGTTAGCTGAGGGACATTAAAATACAACAACTTACAAAGAGCCAGGCCAGAACACAGAGCCTTTTTGCTACTAGGTTGGAGAGATACAGTATCATGCTTGTTGGGATGTTTCTGGGCAGTTCGGGGATGAGACCTACAAACCGTGCCATGATGTTTAATGATCCGATAGTAGGGTTATCCCCCTGGAAAAATATCATTACCTGGGGCATATGCGCATCACCAATTTAACTAGATTAGCATATGATTATTGAGGCCCTCCTGCAAGGCTCAGTGCCCTGTCCCAGACTCCTGTTCTGTTTGTGTACTGCCTCCACACTGTGCAATCTGACACACTGCTCAGCCAGTTTCTTCGATTCTTCTATTATGTTTTCTTTTAGAACCAAATCTAATCATATGGATCATTATCCAGTTCACATTCAGAGGCAGTACTCCACAAATCTAGCCCATGCTATAGCAGAATTGATAGAGTCACAATACTGTTTGGGGCAAATGTTCATTTACCATCTGATTAATTTTTGTCATCTGATTCATTTTGGATTTTTCTAGCAGGATTTGAAACACAGCTGTAATGCAGGGCACTTTGCATGCATATAAATAGTAATTTCATCTCATTCAGAAGTGAAAGTGCAACTGTTTGATTCCTCTGTTTATGGATTATTAATATAATACTGGCATTTCCTTTATTACATGACTTCTTCTGTGCCCACGCATGTAATTCCAGAGAAGCTCATCCCAGGCATTACTAATGTGTATTAAGGTTTGCAAAAACTCATTATGGCTTTTTAATTACTCTCTCACATGACATGTCTGGACCTGGCCCTGCTGATTCACTCCTAAGTACTGTTCTCTTATAACTCAGTTACACCATACCTGTGTTCAGGTCATGTTAGTTCAGGTGTATTTATTGGTATGAATAAAACTGTGGTCCAAGAAGGGAAAAACCATGACTCACCAAAAGGATGTTGGGTGGCCAGGACTTTACTTGATGCTGGATGTTAATAAAGGCAATCATGTCTGGTACAAACCAACATAAGGGCTACTGTCACAGATCATTCTGATGATGATCACAGAAGTAATGTGTCACAACACATAGGCATGGAGCTCTGCTGCATATGGGGCTACATACAGTATACATTGGATCGGACTTCTCAGTACATGGCATCCCACAGCTGCTTGACACATACCTGGCTGTCTGCAAGATGCAACAGTAAACAATTTCTTCTATTGCTCCAAGCTCCAGTTCTAACGCTTGCATGCTTTTGACTATGGACAGGGGTAAGCATGGGTACTGTGACTGCTATGTGGCTATGGAACCCCATGCCCAGCAGGGCTTGATGCCCTGTGTGCTGTGACATGTTATCCTCATGATAATCATCAAAATTATCTGCGATTTGTGCCAAGGTATGTACCTAACGTGATAGCTTTTGTCCACATCCCATATCAACAAGTCCTGGCCACCCAACACCCTGCTGGCAGTTCATACTTCTTCCCTCCTCAGACCGCTCTCAGTAGGTACTCACCATGGCTGATTATGAGCATCCTACAGGCCTTGCTCTTTTGGAGATGCTCTGAGCATAATCATTTGGTCCTTGTCACTTAGATCTACTTCAAATATATGAGGGTGAAAACGTATGTTTCTATGTTTTGTATTTCTAAATATTATAAAGATCTAGGAACTTCTATATCCACCTTACCAGATATATCTCCTCTGTAACAGATTTTCTGCATTATGTTTGGCTAAACAGTTTTTTTGTGGCTTTTTTAGCTGCAGTGGTCTTGCTTTTTGGGTCATAATCTGTCTCTACTTTGTATGTATGTATACGGTACTGGTGAAAACCCATGTGGTACGCTAGCAAGCATCACCACCGGCGCCCTCCATGAAATTGGCTGGCTAAATCGGTGCCTGCATAAACAGTGAATATGTAAAGAAGAAAAAAACTGCATGTCTTACTTTACTTTCAGAACACTGTAATTATATTTTTAACATTGTTTAAATCTTTTTAGGCAAGCATTTCGCCTTTTCTCTTAGCCCTCTTTCTGTCTTCCTTATTTGAATCTGTGCCTTAACCTCTTGTTCTCTTCTGATATCCTTCCATTTTAAGATAAAATACTAATAAGAAGATGGGCTAATCATTAAATAGCTGGAGGAAATACAATTCTAACATGGAAGTGATAATTATGTGTGTTAAAAACTGATTTTGAGAATGTGTGATTTTAGAACCAAAAAAAGCTTTTTTTTCACAAATTTTGAGGAAGAAAAACTCTGAAGCAGCTTGCAAAGTAGCACAATAATAGCAAACATAAATGTTGACAGGGAGCAATCAGACTAAATCGTTATGTGTGGGAAGGTTTGTGAAACCACTGAGTGAAAAGATAGTGTTGAATTAAGCCTTCAATCATGCTACATACTTCATTAAATGCACAGCAGGTGAACAGAATACCCACATAAGCATTAGATTACAGATGCTTTGTGTTGAGGGAAAGAAAGACTTTAGAATACAAGGTAATTACCTAATACCTCAAAATGACAAAGATGACAAATAGGTATGTATGAGACATAAGAAGTATGCAAGCAGTTGCAAGCTATCAGAAGATTTAAATTGAACGAGACTGGGTGCTTTCAGAAATGACAACATTGTATTCCCCAAACAGCCCTGTCATTTGATCCAGCCAACTAATCCATACTCATCTAACACCAAATCGTACAACTACAGTACTAGAAGTACTGAATGGAGCACCTGGAAATGTGAAAGCTAATAAGTGTGTATTACCTGAATGCTATGAGTGCTTGTTGTGATATGTAGGTCTGAAACTACACATATGCATTTTTTGCACATTCCATTTATAGTGTCACGTCCTGCCTGCCATGTCTGCCTGACCCTCTTGTCTCCTCCCTATATGATCCTAACAAGCCATGCATAGTGTTCATTTGTCATTCCAGCCCTCATGTTAACCACTCCCAGCTGCCTCTCTTCTGCTCCCTCGTTAGTCATGTATTTAAGTGCTTCCCAGTCCTGTGTTTCCCAGTTCTGTCATTAACATTGCATGCTTGTTTTTGCTGTTCCTACTCCACTTCCCCCTGTTAACCTTTTTGTTATCAGTTTTGTCCTTTTGAGTTTAATAAAAAACCAATTTTCTTTGTTCCTTGCATGCTCCTATGTCCTATGTCCCGCTCAGTCCAAAATATATGACAATTTGCAGAATTTTTCCAAACTAATTAAGTAGTAGCTTAAATTCCTTTTTGTATGTTTTAATGTCCATGTTTGAAAATGTAATTATTATTATTTATTTTTCTGTTTCAATATTTATATTCTATTTATTTCTCATTCGCAAAATGACCAAAATTTTCTGTAACAGTAAAAACTGTGTGTCCATATGATATATACAGAGGTCTAGAGTATACTGTATACGCTGAGAACGGCCACACTTCCAACAATTTTTTAAGGTCAAAAAAGAAATTATAAGTATTAGCATGCAAAACCGAGCATGTTTTGCGTGAACAAGAATTCAACAATGTGGGAGCATAAGCTACATATTTTAAAAGGGCTTGCAGCTAATATACAGTTTACCTTGATATCTAAGGGTTGCCCTGTATATCTGCCATTGTGTAGATGTTACAGTGTCAAGCATACAGCATATTTTACTTAGTGCAACAACCGCCCCCCAGTGATTCAGACAACATGTGTAGAATTGAATGTGAGTGTGAAGGTGTGTTTATATCAAATTTCAGTATTTTTATCATTCACACACATTGTGTACAGTGATATGATATAGTATTACCTAGGACTATGGGGAAAATTAGAGACAGGGACATGACATGTACATCAGGGTAAAACACTACATGGGCACAACACATACTTTTAATGTTACATTACATATTGTCATGCTAAGTCGGGATGGCACAACTCAGATGCTGCACAGGTGCAGGAAAATTCCCCGCAGGGGGGCTTTATTTAGAACGGAGAATGGGTTCTGAGGCACTGACAAGTAACAATGCTTGGACTGGGAAATACAGCACTTAAATACATGACTAACAAGGGAGCTAATGAGAGACAGCTGGAAGTGGTTAACGTGAGGGCTAGGAACGAGAGGAAAGACAAATGAGTAATAGATGTGGCTTGTTAGGGTCACTTTGCGAAGGAGACAAGAGGGTCAGGTGGGCAGGATGTGATACACATACGAGCAGCGCAGTGTATGGCATGAGTGCCCTGTGGCGTCACAATATGTTTATCCTTGTAATTATTCAGATAATGTAAAAACCTTTATATTGCGTGAATGAGATAATTATCTCATTATCTCAAAAAACAAATAAGAAAATAATTGCAAGCATGGCCATTCTCAGTTTCCATTCTGGAGGGGCCACGGACAGTTTTTTTGCGCATAGTGTACATGTAAAACAAACTGAACATAAAATGAATATATGTGTATTTACCATATACACAAGGGACTAGCTACAATTAACAAGACAAACACACACATACACAGTTGAGAGCGAAGCTTGGGATCTGAGTACACAGTAAAGCCATATTTCCACCATTATAAAATTTCACCAAATGAAAATACTGCAGTCTAAAGAAAATATTGCATATCCAATTTTACTGCCCTCTGTCATTGCAGTTTCAATTTTGGATCTGATCAAGTGTATATTTAGGCGTAGATTTTCATCCATGTTTTTGTGAACTGGTTATAAAATCCAGCAAAGATCAAATGAAGCGAATGCAGTAAAAATTATAGATTGATTAATCCTGTTCACAAGGATAAGCCTCTAATCAATCATCCTTCATTTTGTCCTCATGAAGAACTATTGCTTCAATTTTGGTGCAATGTATCTCAAACTTTCAAAAGATTGTCATCCATACAGTGCGTCTAAAATGTTTGGAATAGATTAAACAAACATGTTTGGAGTTATCATGCTGACAATATCAAGTGTCTGAGCTGCTAACACTGTGTGGCGCTATGTAAGTTTTGGTGAAATTTGTCTCAGATCCAGACCTTGAACCTCACAACATCTGGTTGAAAAAATATTTTTTCCCCCAAACAATATCTTTGCAAAGTTTGAAAAAGATCAATCAAAAACTTTTATCATCTTAGCAAATCAAACGTCGAAACTGCCTGGTGCTGCTTCAGTTTTGGGCTGTTCTGTTTCAAATATTATCAGTTCGGCACCCATCCAATACCTCTGCAAAGTTTGAAAAATATCTGTTTCTCCATGGGGATTAATAAAGTATTACTATTCTATTATATGATACCCAAACATCAAATATGGATGCTAGAATGGGAGGTATAATGGAGCTAAAGATATATTGACAACCAAAATGACATTGATATCTCTCTCTTAAATCCTATTTCAATTCATAGCAACGTCAGTGATGGCCAATTCATATGGAATGGTATCACAAGCAGAGATTTATTTTTACAATCTACGAATGACCTCTGTCGGCCAAATTCTCCCTGTGAGAAATCCTTACAAAAATCAATTCTCTAATTGTTATGAAGTTTGGACAAATGCTAACTGGAGAGTTTGCTGTTGACTGGCTGACAGTAAACACAGACTATGAGTATTTCTCGATCAACCCACTGCACATAAACTAAAAGCTGTTATAGTGGCAAAACTCCCCTGGTGTGTCTCCATCTGCTGGGATGCAGGCCAAGCGAGTGAACTGCAGGGCTAGCACGTGGGATGTGCTGTGTGGTCAGTATGTGATTTGGAAAGAGGAGATTTGCTGGCCAGGTGTTCCAGCCTCTTACTGGCGCACTATTCACACTCATCTGAAGGTCCAATGAATGTGTCTCCCACGATGTGCTGTAGAATATTTAACATAAAGGGCTGTCCTGTTAGTTCAGAAGATGGATTTTGAATCACATATAGCTTTTGAGATTCCCATTTTGAATACATATCATATTAATTGAGTTAGGGATCAGGTGATACCTGGTCACTACCATTTATTGATAACAGAGATAACTAAACAAAATATCTATAATATTTCTTGATAAAGAAAAAGAAATTAAAAATATTAACAGCAGGAAAACAATGGTATAGATCTCTAGCACTATATGTATATATGTTGTGTCTGGCTGTAATAATCTTATTTACATGTATACAAAGTATGTAAAAATATGATGCTGATATAAAATCAAAACTCAATGCTCTCCTTACCTCATAATTACAGTAACTTTTTTTCTAGTACAATCAGACGCATATTGTCAATAGTGGTGTATAGATACCTAAACACCATATTTTGTTTACTCTGTATGTTTACATTAAGCTGCTCAATGTAGTACTCCTCTATGCACCCAGCTCTACACCCTTCTCCCATATTTTTATTTTGGTCATTTCCGGAAGTGTCAGCATGACGTCCTTCTTGAGCATGAGGCAGAGAGCTATAAAAAGGTTCTTCACCTTGTGGTGCCTGAGGCAACTCCCCAGTCTTCGTTCAACATCTTTATGGAGATGGAAAGTGCTTTGTGTGCAGGACTGAAAGTATATGATCTTTATTTCTGGAAATTGCAGAATGAAAATGTGACGTCTGAGAAAAATGTTTTGCCTCTCAAATCTTTTGGTAAGACTAATGTAACGTGACTGCGAGTCAATGTCATTCTTTCTCCTCATGGAAAGCTGTGTAACTAAAAACACCTATACATGCTAGAAAAAGAGTAGGAAGAATATGAAAGAGACAAGGAGAATGTAGACATTCACACATCTTGTGTAGAATATTTCCTGTGTCACATTCTGCAAGCCTTTTATAGTTTGGCTCCAATGGTCAACTGAACTGTGCTTGAACACATATATCCAAATAATAATTGTTTTCTTAAGTCAGTTAACAAATCCCCGATGACATATAATTATACACACAGTATGTAGTATTGGGGAAGCTACTTTTAAACGGTAGCTTTTCAAGAAGCTACTTCTGATTAAAAGTAGCAAAACTACAGCCAAACTACTTTTTAAATATGGTAGTTAGTTACACTACAAGCTACAGAGCAAAAGTAGCTAACTACATTGAAGCAATTTCATCTGGTAGTATTAATCCATCCATTTTCCAAACCGCTTATCCTACTGGGTCGCGGCGGGTCCAGAGCCTATCCCGGAAGCAATGGGCACGAGGCAGGGAACAACCCTGGATGAGGGGCCAGCCCATCGCAGGGCACACTC
>JAODJX010000039.1:17257934-17275007 GCA_026776945.1 Isichthys henryi | reverse complement strand
TATTTGACTCTCCCTGCCGGCCCTTGGAGGATGGGCTCCCCCTTTGAGTCTGGTTCCTCCCAAGGTTTCTTCCTTCTAGGGAGTTTTTCCTTGCCACTATCACCTATGGCTTACTCACTGGGGGCTTTGGGTGGGGATGCTGTAAAGTGCTTTGAAACAATATAATGTTGTTATAACACGCTATACAAAAATTAATTTGTTTGTTTGTTTGATTGCAATATCCTTTAGCCCATAACAGACCAGTTCATGAGCCCTTTCAATTCCCTTGGACGTTTTAACTCTGACAAGATATGTTCTTGTGGCTACTTTAGTAGTCATGCCACCAACCACATGCACAACTAATGTAACCTTTTCACTCCTGAGGCTCAATCCGTTGGCAGCTTTGTGAATGATGTAATTCGTGTCAAAAGCCAAATCCACCAGGGTTTCACTTTCTGCACTGCATTTTCTGTTACTTCCATTAGCATCATAATAACATAACATTCTCTCAGCCCACATTCCTTCAGGAAACCAACCTGAGACTTGGCGGGGCAGTTAAGCCTGAATGAATTATTAGTGAAGGTCCTTCTGCACTTTTCTTCTAACTCCAGAGAAAGCTCACCCCAAAACTTCTCTTGTTCCTCAGTTAGACCCCTTTTATTTCTGCCATCCTTCTAAGGTGTCTCAGAGTCAGGCCTTCTGATGACCCTTCTGGGGCAGAGAAAGAAGTGGTGATCCGAGGACCCTTTCCTCTTGCAAGCCCTGTTTCCTACACAGGTAAATGTCCTTGCAGTCATCATCGTACTTGTGGCATCCTAAACACTCCCTACATGCAACGATCCTTTTCACAGCAGCTTCCTTTTCTGACAGCTTTAGTCCTTTAAATTTCTTGCAGAAAAAAATCTTGTCTTTGTGCTTCTGATGCACCCCTCATCAGGATTCTCCTTCTTTGTGACTTTAGTCAAAGCATACTTTTTATTAAACTTCCTTTCTGCTTTTTCCGACTTGTCGAATGATTTTAAGGTGTTTCAAACTCTCAAAAGATATCCTCTTGGTTTTTCAGAAACATGAGAAGCATGTCGAAATGGTTGTCTTGGGTGACACCATTACTGGGATTGACCATGAACACAAGCCAATCCCTCTTCACAAACTCTGGAAGCTTGCTTTCTATGGATTTTAATAGCACCAGTACTCCTTAGATCTGTGAGAACAGCGAGAGCTTTCTCTATTGTCTGGATCAATTCTACTACCTTCCTTGGTTGATTACCTTTGACAGGTGGGATTTTTTTTACAGTTCTTCAACAATTTCTAAAGCAATGGAGTACTTATTCCTATACCTGTTTGCTAGCACTCTGAAGATGTCATCCACTGTGCTGCATATGGATCTTTAACAATCTTCTCATCTATGCTGTCAAGAAACTGGAACGTTTGGTTCACCCTGCTTCTGAAAGCTTTCCCAGTCTGTCCTCCAGTGGTACAAATCTCTCTTGCAGCCACTAAATGTGGGCAGCGTAGCTGGTTTGAGTTTCACAGCTGGTGCTATTTGTCCAGTTAGAACTGGCTTCACCTCTTCAATCCTCCACGCTTTTCTCATTTCCAGCTAGTTGTAGGCTACCCTCAGATCTTTGCTTCGCTTGTGAAAGTCAATTTCTTCTTCTTTTAGGACCCAGGGCTCCCAGGCTAACAGCGCTTTGGAGATTTCCTTGCTTAACCTCTCCACTACAGTGAGGTGGACTTCATAGCCTTCACAGTTAAAGCTTTCTACTGGTATTGTGTATGCATATGTACAGGCTTTTTCTGCTTCGTCAAAAGCAGCCTCTATCATTTCTTGTTCATACCTGGTCCACAAGTTGGTTTGAATCAAACCTTTCTTCACAATCACTGGTGAACTTAAAGGTTGCATCTTGCTCCATATTAAGAACAGCCTCTTCACAATCACCTGCCTTGGCTCCAAGCTCTGCCACCAGTCCAGTTCTGAAATCTTCATTGGCTTCAAAGACCTTTCGCGCATCAGCAGAGAGTTTGACAAATTCTTCTCTGAGCTCCAACTCCATTAAGGCCCCAGCCTTCCTACTAAGGTAGTTGGCCTGCTTGGTGAAGCACCCATGCAGTTGTCCACTCTTTCTGTAGCTGATCCACTGTCTTGCCAAAAGCTTCAACTGCCATTTTGATGTATTTACATAAACTGAACCAAAGCCTTGTGCCACTTAAATGGTCTACGGGGTTACATGACTCAACTCAAACTTCCTTAATCTCATTTTACTCTCATTCAGCAGATGAATAAACAGTCAGTTAGTTATTTAGTTAAAAATACTTTACCATTAGTTCTACATATTGTAATCTTCACATTTTCAACAACACCACACTGCAGGCCAAATATTGAACATCAGCACACATCAGGACCAATTTCCATTCTGGACCAATGTCAAACTGCATTATCAAACAGGTGCCAAACAGTCATGGAAACATTTTCCTACCAGAAGCTTCCCTGGAGATGGTCAGTCCATCCCAACAAGAAGCAACCAGGGCCCTTCTACCAAACTTGCTGCTTAATAGTCCATTTCTTTTTTCCCCCAGTGGATTTTGGGAGAACACTATCCACTTCCTCTTCCTTCCTTCTTCAGAATAAAAGCCACTTTACACTTCAAAACAAAAGTCTCTAAGTCGCTGTCCCTGCCCCTCCCAGCTCTGGCAGCAAAGTATGTATGCTTGTAATGTGCTATTTGCATGCCACTTTGGACAAGACCATTTGCTAAATAAAAATAAATGTAAATGAAATGTAAAAGAGATGGCATGTATAGACCATCACTGAACAGCATGCCAAAGTGGATTTCCGAGTCAGCATGGGAGTAACTTTCCCATGCATGCTGCCATAAGAATACATGGAGTTCTATACCACCATGCTTTACTTGGACCATACAACAGTGCGCATCTTCTTGTTTTCCTTGAGAATTTGCCAAGCATTCTCATTACAGCACAAGCAAGATATATCCATGTCAAAGACCATCAGATACACTACACAATTATCTGGGATAATGTCAGTTTTCATCATGCGGTAGACATTCAAGCTTGGTTCCAGAATCATCCAAGTTTTTCTGTGTTACACTTTCCACCACATATCCCCCATAGGGTTGGAAGATGTCTGATCAGAGTCCTTATGGGTAGGTGTCCCTACTTCAAGCCATAGAGAAGCCATGTCATGACATCAGGACAGAGGATTGCCAGAGGGGATAAGGCATTTCAGGATGTTTTTTCCAGTGTTGGTCAAACTGAGATGAAAGTGAATATCCTGCATAGAACGTCAAATTAAGTTTTATATTCTCAACCGTTATGAAAGTTTCAGTCTACAGTAGTGGTTCTCAATCAGGAGGCCTCAGCAAGGACTGAAGAGGCTCACATAGTTCATTTGAAAAGAGTAGAAAAAATTACATTGCTTAAACCTGGGCTGGGTGGTAGCCCATATCAAATTTTTACGATATTATATTTTTTCAAAACAAGATATAGGATGACATAATACCGTTTATATCCATATACTTTTAATGTGTGTTAAAATTAGGGCTTTATTTAAGATTTTTAATAGAAACAAATAGTATTCCTTCCTGGTTGTAAACAGCTCCAGTGGTCACTGTACAGCTAAAAACCATTCAGTTAGAGGCATCTCAAGGGGAAGCTGACGGAGGGGAAAGACAAGGAATCATTGTCATTAGGGGTGGTGAGTGGCTCAGATAGCTAAGTCCCTGTATCAGTAATCAGAAGATTTCCGCTTGGAGTCCTGGCCTTGGCAAAACTATATCATGTCTGTGGGCCTTTCAGCAAGGCCCTTAACCCTCAGCTCCAGGGGAACTGCACATTAGCTAAGCCTGCACTATGACCCCCAAGCTTGTACTTGTATAAATAAAAGCTTGTTTGTTTTGTTACTTGGTTCATCTGAAAAAATTATTTAAAATAACATACTTTGCAATATTTGTTTAATTTCGTTGAAGGCTAATACCACAAAATGAGGGTATTTTCAGTTATTAATAGTAGGTTTAATGGTTGTCAGGCTTCTAACTTTAGAGCCATTTGCCAGATAAGCTCTACTAATTACAAACTCCATTAATGTTATGATTCTAGTATGCCCCCTTGTGGAGACATAATATAAATGCATACAATAGAATTAAACAAGGTTGCTTAATTATTGAATTAAATGTTTATATAACGCCTTGCACAACAGTCACCTCAAAGTGCTTTACATGGGTGTATTGTGATCAATTACATCATCATTAAGACAGAATAATACAAAAACAGGAAAAAGTGAAGACAAAAAAATGAAAGAAAGCCAGATATGTGCCACGCTGGGCACCATCCAGACATGTGGGAAGGAAGGCAGACAGCATGAGTGATCAGAACATAATTTATATAAATCCACCCCCCCCCTCCACACACACACTTACTTTTAAACTTTAAACTCAATAATTATTATTATTTTACACCATAAAGCAAATCATCCAGTACACACAAATTTGCAGACCTCCTAAACACTTTTTGTATAACCTTGAACACAATTATCAGAAAGTACAGTTAGCCTCATGCTGTCATTCAGAAAGCACTACCATTCAATACTCCTTTAACTGCAATAAAGCACACATACACTCAGCTGTAATAATTTAATCACACGGCTCCAAGGGTGCAATCGACAATCAGAAAACAGCAATGCAGTTTGAATACATACTGTAAAAAGGAACAAAGGATGAACTACAGGTAGAGGGAACGAGAAGAATTTACTAGGTTAAGTGTTACGGTGAGACGTGATGAAAGAGGGATGAACCACATAGCGGCTCATAATCAGGGTTTATTACACAAAACAGAACAAAGGGAGAACCTGAAAACAAATTATGACAAGGGGTCAATACAAGTAGGTGAGAACAAGAACTAAACTATAACTAACTAAAAGTGAACTAATACTAAAAATACAGCTAGAAGACATGGGGCTTCAAACAAAGAGCAGAACATATAAAATGCAGCAACTAACACAGTGACAACCACAATGACCAGCTGAAGGAACAAGGCAAGAACAGGCACATATATACACATTTATACTCATTATTGGCTAACAAGCAACAGGTATGGGCTGCTACAAACTAGTGGCAATGAGGAGCAGATGGGGTCAATCAACAGATACAGAGTGGTCCAAACACCAAGGAAAACTAACACAAGAAAAAACTGAACATACTATACAAACAGGGAACAGGGAGCAAAAACAAGCGGCTGTAACTGAAATACACAAACAGATGATAAACCAAGAAAAACCACAAAATAAATGGTGTATATATATATATATATATAAAACATATGCCATCATACATTTATGCTTTGATTTCAGTTGCTTGAAATATTCAATGAATAACCATCAATGGTTTATCTCTGTGTGTTCCCTTCAATTATTTTTTAATTATAAAGATATACAGTCTTTCACACACACACACACACACACATATATACATACACACACCCACTTGAATAGTTGAGCATATTTATGGTACAAATCTTGTTTATGAAATATGAGGGCAAAAAAAGCAAAAAAAAAAAGTCATACATTAATCGTAATCGAGGTAAAATGTTCTGTTAATCGTGATATTGATTTGAGGTCATATCGCCCAGCAATGGCCGGCCGCTTAGTCCATTAAGCCAAGTAGCGGCCAAAAGAATTGAGAAACTCTAGGAGTGAAGAACACAGGATGGCCAGCGACACTTGCTGGCCAAACAGAGAACAGACATAACAAAGGGGCAGGGCATGCACTGAACCTGACAGTCAAAGGTGACAAAGAGGCGAAAAACAACAAATAAAGATTGTGATTTTAATAGTATAACTTAATATGAATTAAAATTCGCTTGTAAAGCAATCTGGAAAACGAAAGTGTGTGCAAGAGTTGCTATCAAAACAAAATGCTATGCTGATATCTCATTATAGCAGAGATTGTCTCTTTTCGGAGATAAAGACGAGACTTAGCACACATAGCGAATGGGCTCAAAATGCAAAAATCTTGATCTGCCTGTGGACATAAAAAGTTCTCGATGAAAACCTGCCTGGCTTGCATGAAGAAAGATATTACAGCTGGAAGACTTGGATGAAATATCCAGCTAACTTTACCAGTCACAGGATAGAAAAAAAATGATGCTTTATGAACAACTTGCTGTGTTTTTTTTTACCCCAATAGATGGTGCTCCCTGTTCATAAAAGGGCACAAAGCAAATCAAGGGCACAGTTTAGTGGAGTCAAAAAGTACAGCAAACGGTACAGGAAGCATCATTTTGTCCATCACAACTCACACCTTTTCGAGAGTATGAGAAAGCCCATCTCTTACGTCAGGTAATGTACCAACTTCTTCTCTTTGATTGGTCTAAGCCCTGTTTGAGAACAGCGTACCTGAAACGTAACCTGCTTCGGAGTAACAGAGTTTTTTTTCATAGACTATGATTTTTCAAAGACTGAGGATCTGGCAGAGTCACTATTCACAAGACCACTACTAGATTCTTTCTGGGATTATTTTTTCTTATAGTTATCATGATTATTTTTGTTGTTTTTAATATTATTCCTTTTGGGATCATTTATGGCCAACTTTTTCCATCTCCACTTAATTGTGGTACAAATGATAAGACACGTTAAAAACACACTCCTGCTCTCTCCATACGTAATTCTACCAGTTTCTCCTCCTTTTCCCCAGTGCATCACTCCACAAAAGGACCACTGCTTCGGAAGCCTAATGGAGTCTCCGCCATGTCTGTCTACCCTACCTGAGATCCTATATCCAATTCACTGCTTCCTGTTTGGTGCTGGTGAGAGCTCACCCATTGGTTGTTGACAATGTCCACTAGTGATGGGACATATAATACAGAACTTCGGAGATTTTCATGTCAAAGTGATGCCCGGTGACTCAAAGCTGGGAGTCGGAGCTTGCTTCATTTATGCAATATCACGATGACATCCGATTCGTCCAGAGCTGTCAGGGGTGTTGGATCCTGTTGGCTCTTCGAAACTGAAAATGGCAAGAGGCGATCCTCAAATGTTTTGAAGCTGATGTCTGAGCTGATGTCTCCCAATAAGGTGAATGAATATTGAAATGGCAAAATACAAAATTAGTTATTAATTTTTATAATTATTATTAGTGTAATTGCTTGTTCAATGAGCCAGTTCTCACCTGCCATGGGGGAGGCTGGCTTTCCATTATTTTGTTTTACTGTAAGTCGCTTTGAATAAAAACATAATGCATAAATGTAAAAAATTATATTCATATTATTTACCATTATTGTATTGGCCAAGTTTGCCTTGCTCCAAACATCTATCATATGGCAATAACACATCCTCAATGTGCTACATATCTTCATTGCCCCCATGACACTGTCAAGCTATAACCCAAGTCACGAACACCTCATTCTTTCTCCCCCCAGTCCCCCATCTGCCCAGTTTAAAAACTCCCCTCTAAAACTGCAATAAGTGAAAACTGTGACAGGCATTGCAGCACCTAATTGGCAGCAGGTTAACAACAATTAATGTGTTCGTCCCAGATCCAACAGAATAGTTTATTGTAAATACATAATGAGTGAAAATACATACAAGTTAACCGAAAGAAACAGTGTTTTTAAGATTATGTTTAGCATAACACAGTCTGACCCTGCTGTCATACCAGCCACATTATTCATTTGATGCAAATGCATATACTTCATTCTCAGATTGTTCAAAGCTCTGTCAAACCCCACTTGGGGTCTCTATGTTTGGAAAAAAAGGTTTGAAGACTCGAAACACGTTCTGGCACTTTACTAGGAATGCCAGAAAGCTTCATGAAGCTTCATCGGCCCATCATTCATGTCCACGTCAATTACAGCCATGCTTAGATCAATGTTGAGATCAATCAAAACATGTCAGTTTCGTATAATATATTCATTTTCAATCTTGAGCAAAATGTAAAATCTAGTGATTACCAATGAAACAACTGCCGCACATATTCTATTAAAGATCCAATGCATTTTATACTACTGCAGTAAATCATCAGTGAAATGGATTTGTGCACGGGAAAACTAGCCGGAAAATTTTCACTGAAATGTTCACCTAGAATCTTATATGAAAAAGATGGTGGGGGCATTGCTCAGAAAGGTTAGACAATAAATACTAACAGATCCCAATTTTGTGCCCTGTGCATCCTGGGATAGATATCGAGTGCAGGATAGCAATCAGCTAAGTTTTTACAAAAGATGAATGGTTAGATGAAATGGGAATTCAAAGAGATTATATATAATTAAGAAAACCATAGCTTTATACCCTGCAATACATATACTTACACTTCAGAAAAACACTTATTGAATATCTGCTCAGTTAATTGAATTTTCTATACCTCTGTACCTTCACTGGCTCTTTGTGTGTGTTTGTGCCCGTGACATACTTTCTATATAGCAGATAGGGCTGTGCGATATGACGAAAATCTCATATTCGATAAAGATATATATCACGACTGCACCTTCAATTAATGGATTTTTTTCTACAGATCAGCTGTGGTAGGAATTGCAGGACAAAAATCTGCAAATAAAAAGGAGCAAGGTCATACATGTGAGGCAATCCACAAACATGCAAAATCCTTTTCACGAGTACAAATCCCTCCATAATTTTTGCGAATATGATTTTACACAATACAAATAAAAATACATATATTTGGATAGTGATGTATTTCTGATCAGCTGTGATATACGGAGCCCCTGAGACATCTGGGTGAGAAAATATTTTTTTAATTTTGCGTACCCACACATAAATCAAGTTTAAAGCTTAACTCCAACACCTTGGTAAACTTAGCTATATATGCACTTTTCCGGCTAATATCTTTCAATGTTTGTAATATATTTGTTTGTATGTGTGCACTTCACGTTCAATAGCCTAACTGTCTTGCTTAAAGTCACTGGCGGTGAATGGACACAGTGCAATTATTAATAAATAAGTATAAAACACTTAATATTAAAGTCACATGGTGTACACTGTCCTCCATAGTTTAATGCATAAAGCACACTTTACAAGACATGCCTATATTATTTAAGTTTATCCATACCGTCACCTTGCAACAAATAGCAAGTGGGCAAGTGTAATGGGATTGCAAAATTGCGAGCGAAGTGAACACAACCTGTCACAAAGAGACTGCAGTTATGTTTGCAATGTACAATACGTAAAAGGAATCTCCGGCGATAACATCATATTGTTGGTGTAATAAAGTTTTACAGTAAAACAGATGCTGCCTCTTGAATAAATATTTGTCCTCTGCAGTAATGTAGCCCCTGAGTAATTTTGTCATTTTTTATGTTACAGTACCTCTTGTAGACGTGTGTCATTTTTAATATCAGGTTGTAAGAAAAATGAACCAGATTCCAGTACCAATTACATGCATGGAACACCATCCAGGCCTAAAGCCTATCTGAATGAATATATCCTACAGAACATCCACAATATTTACAAAGATTTAGACAAAAGTTTTAGTAAATGTCCGCAGCTGGCAATTTTTGCTTGCTATCGATGTTAACTGCAATACCTTTTCCAGTTGGATGACGGAAGCACCGCTGAAGTATGTGGCTGTTGATATTTGTAGGTTGCCAACTGGGGTATTTCCAACAGTGGGCTGGCTCTCCCACTGTCTGGAGTAATTGTAGTTTGGACAACGCTGAGTGAATGCCACGTAAGTCCCCATTCTTCATCACTGGAAATCACAGTCTCTCTTACACACTGGACAGTTTTCAAACAGCTGTCTGAGGCAGATTTCAAAAGCAATATATTTCGAGTCACTGCACATGGCCCATGTCTCACACCTAACATAAAACAAAATGAACAATAAACTTTTGCTTCCCAAATAAACCCCCCCTCCTCAAACTCTAATGGATAATAATAGTAATCTATAGCCAATAAACAAAACTTACGATATGTCAGATTCCTTTGTAAGTACAGAATCTCCAGGGTCGTAAGTCGAGTCCAGAGGTTCTTCTTTGACTTCAGCGGAAGTCTCTCCTTCCTCCTCCTCCAACTCCAGTCGAGGTCTCTTGATAGGTTGCAACCCTGAACCCTTTATTGATCTAGAGGCCAGTGGTAAATCTGGGTAATGGGAACTAGGTCTGGTGTCAACACTGTCAAAAGACACAATGGTCTGGATGCCTGTTAATAAAAGGAAAAATACCATAAATATTTTTCTGCGGTAGCATAAAAACAACAAAAAGTGAGCCTGACAAGTCAAATGTAATAATAATAATAATTTTAGAAAACTATACAAAGCACTATTTCCTACAGTCCACATAACAGTATTTGATATACAACAATTATGGGTACTTTATCTCAAATAAAAAAACCATCTTAATGCCTTATACCTTTGCTTCTCATGTGTGCTCCCTTCAGTGTTCCCCTGGACAACTGTGTGCCTACTGATTTCCGCTTTGCAAATGCTACGGATTGTGTTCCCACGGAAGCAGTCTGTGGAGGGTCCGTTTGGCATTGGACATGTTGAAATCTGGTTGTAGTGGAGTGGTGTTGGGTACCGGGGTCCTGCTGTGATGTACTCTAACATAAAGGCGCAAATTACGTTAATTAATTTTGTATCAGAGGAAAACAGTCAGGAAATCGTCGAACAACACTGTACCCTGTGAAAGTAACAGACCACACACGCATATAGACAAATGCATACGCGCTTAAAATGTTTCCGCCGAGTTGTTTCGGCTGCAGAGAACTTCGCAGCACTGCACTAAAGTGAAAACTACCGAGCATTTCGTGATGATTTCTAAAGCAATGTATTCCTCGAAAGGTACAAATTATACGAAGATTACGACTGAAGAAGGTTTACATTGATTAGACAGAAAATTCGCATGCTTTCTTCTAAGGAAACGTTTTTGTGTTGTTTCTTTTTGGGGACAATTCATTGTAATGTCCGATGGTTTCCAAGCTGCTCGTGAACGGACACAGGATTTTCGGCAGGAAGGCAGAAATCTGCGTAATACCGGGGTATTAGAAAATTAGCTGGATAGCAGAAGCCTACAGCGGAATGTGCCCATAATATTACAGCTTGTAATCATAAATCCACTTCCACACTTGAACACTCGTAGTAACTACCTTGTTTGTTTAAAACACCACAAATTTACAAATAACAATACATACTTACAGGTTGTGAACCTGTATCTCCCGTCGGACTACATACAGTTGGAACTGCCCCGTTCTTCATTACTAATAACTGCGAAAATCCAGCGTCGAATTGCTTTCGGTTTTTAAAGCAGTCCTCTGTAAAGTGTCGAGCACACAGTGAGACGTTTGGAACCGTGGAGGGAACAGTGGCAAAAATGAATTTCAGCCACCGAGTTCTTTGTGGTTCTGCCTTTGGCAGAACATACAAAGGACACTTCTGCTCGCAGAGCAGAACACAGCGTCTTCTCGACATGTCTCAAACAACTCCTAGGTTGCGGTCAAATATTATGTCCTGTGTCCTTTTCCTAATCACTTTTCCTTAATCTCGATGGAAACGTCATGAGATGAAGGAAAAGTGTGCAGTAAAAGTCATAAGGACCTAGAAAAAAATAACCGGGGTGCTAACAGAATCGGACTGCGCTAGACTACACAACTATGCGACGGCGAATATTATTGACGTGGCTCCGCCGTGTAAAACTACAAAACCGAACTACAAAAACTGCAGCTTAACCACGTGCATGCTTATCGTGTTACTTCACGCTCACTATATAAACGTGGACAACACGGTGAAAATTACATTACATTACCAAGGATGGAATTTAACTATTAAAAGGAATATAGGCTACAGGTCCTGTAACTGAAACGAAACGACTGTGACACAGAGGATGGTTGTTCACGCTCACCTTCCTGTCCACACATTTATCGAGATGCATCTCAGTATGAAAATAATAGTTACATTATGGAAGGTAAGCATAATATGTACTCCATGCTAAAGGAAATAATGAAGCAACTGTCTTTGACATTTTAGAGAATTCGAACAGCTCTTGTTATATCTGCCACTTAGACACTTCCGGGTTACTTCGACTATTTGACTGCAGCCATGCTTCCATTTTAGTAGTTGCTGTAGGTGGTGGGTTGTGTGTAGGCGTGACAAGCTTACAGGCAGATGACCAATAAGGATTGTTTACGAATCGACCTCACAATGACATAGAAGTAAGTCTTGGAATTACAACTAAATGTTTCTGGCTAATAAAAAAAAATGATTTTGACAGTGAAAATTGCTTTAGGCCTTACGACGTTCTGGGTTATAGCCAGCAAGTCATATAGCAGTTCTGTAGGAGATGACACGATCTGAATAGTGCCATTGTGAAGTGATTTAGGTCAGACTGGATTTTCTGCTCAGCTTCCCTCATGGTTAACCCATGGTTGATAACATGGTCTACAACAGCATTGTTCCCCAGGTATAGGTAAAGATACATCACAATGTATTTTAAAATAAGATACCAAATACCTTCATTTTAAATGTATCTTTTAGTGTTGGCACCCATCTGATCCTGCCCTTGTCCTCTCCCTGCTTTAGCCAACAGGTGTCGCTGGTCATCCCACCTTCCTCCTCCCTGTCACTTGCCCTTCAGCCCCAGTGTGCTTTCCCCAGATCACCACATAGCTGAGCGTGCGGTTTAGAGACTATTACCCTCCTGTCAAAGGTTTGAGGCTGACTAAGGACCAACCTCATCTGTTTATATTTATTTGGTTTTCTGTTCCCTAGTGTTTTGTTCAATTTTCTACCTTAGTTTCCCTGTCTTAGGTTTGCCCTCCTTGTGTTCTGTTCTGGTTTTGCATTGTACTTTTGTTTCATGTTAATTTTCTTAGTGTAGTACTTCCTGGTGTTTCCTTAGTTTCAGGTTTGTAGTTTCTTAGTTCTGCACTTGTTAGTGTTAGATACTTAGCCTGTGTCTTGTTGCTAATGTCTTTTCGGATTGGTGATTATCTCATGTTCTGATCTTGCTCCTCCTTGTCAGTCTGGCTGTTAGTTTGTTTAAGTGCGCGTTTTTGTTTTACTCATTAGTCAGCCATTGTGGTTAGTTACTGTGTGTTTGTCACTTTTCAGGGTTCACTCCTGTTCCCCGTGTTGCTCAGTTCTTCAGTGTATTCGCTTTGTGGTTACTTTGTTAAATTCTTATTTCTCTCATTTTGTTCTCTCTCAACCCCTCTCAGTCCTTTTATTTTGAGCCTTTCCCAGTGTGTTCTGTTCTTGTTAATAAACCCTTTTTGTCTCTGAGCCACTAAATGGATTGTCAACTTTTTTCCTACCTGTGCCATGCCATACTGTAACAGTATCAAACTAGAAAATATAGAAGCCATGGCATGTATCAAATAAACTACTGTATTTCTGTATTTTAGAAATACTAAAAAAATACCTTTCCAAGGGAGCATGAAAACTTTGCAAAAATCTTGGGTTGCACCGATACCATTCAGACTCATTACGTATATTTGTGTACTTGCTGATGCCAAGTACTGATAAGAGTACGTAAGGCAGTATTTTTACCATTGAAAATAACAGTGACTTAAACTGGCATAATCAAACCAATACTTAAATGAGAATTTATCTGGACCCCATCAGTTCATTTAAAATTTTCACGGGGCTTTATCAAGGGGTGAATTACACTTGGTGAAGAGTCAAATCCTCATCTATCCACTGTGTGGTTAAACTAAGGAGAGACATCGGGCATACACTGCTACCCCATACATCACTTGTAAAGCTGAAGGCTGAAATGTCATACAGCATTCCGCTAATGTGCTTTTTCACGATGTTGAACACCTGTGATAAAACAGCATCATTTGTATATTGAATGTGTGAACAAAATCATGTTCTGTATTGTTTTTGCTTTTGCAGAATTTTATGACCTTCTGTAATCTTTCGGCAAGCTCCAAAAAATATTCCCGTTTAATTGTTCAAGGGCAACTCACAAATGACCTAAACCGTGAATGTCAAATGTGCAAATGCGAAGGGGGTATATTACTCTTCTTGCAAAATATTTTAATCTGAACTTTAGCTTTAATAGCCTTACAACCTTACTCTCCTCACCATTTGTGTCTCTCTCAGGACCTGTCTTTGGCTCCCCCTCTCTCCACCAGCTTCCTCCTCTTTCTTCAATTTTTTTTAATAATCAGCTATAGTTCAGTTCCTTTTTAACACCACAGTTTCACTTAAAACGTGCGAAACAGTGGTGTTAATCATCAGTGTGTGTATGTGTACAGTTTATGTGTACAGCCAAAAGTATTGAGAATGACACAAGTATTGGTTTTCACAAAGTTTGCTGCTTCAGTGTTTGTAAACCATTTTGTCAGATGTTTCTATGGTATACTGAATTATAATTACAGGCATTTCATAAGTGTCAAAGGCTTTGACTGACAATTACATTAAGTTTAGGAAAAGAGTCAATATTTGCAGTTTTGGCTCTTCTTATTCAAGACCTCTGCAATTCGCCCTGCCATGCTGTCAATCAACTTCTTTGCCAAATCCTGACTGATGGCAGCCCATTCTTACATAATCAATGCTTGGAGTTTGTCAGAATTTGTGTGTTTTTGTTTGTCCACCCACCTTTTGAGGGTTGACCACAAGTTCTCAATGGAATTAAGGTCTGGGGAGTTTCCTGGCGATAGACCCAAAATGTTGATGTTCCCCGAGCCACGTAGTTATCACTTTTGCCTTATGGCACAGTGCTCCATCATGCTGGAAAAGGCATTGTTCATCACCAAACTGTCCTTGGATGGTTGGGAGAAGTTGCTCTCTAAAGATGTTTTGGTACCATTCTTTATTCATGGCTGTGTTCTTAGGCAAAATTGTGAGCAACCCCACACATGAATGGTCTCAGGATTCAGATCTCAGGTTGGCATGACACAGGACTGATAGTAGTAGTCATCTTTTCTTCTCTGCACAATCTTTTTTCCGGATTCCCCAAAAAATCGGAAAGGGGATTCATCAGAGAAAATGACTTTATCCCAGTCCTCGGCAGTCCAATCCCTGTACCTTTTGCAGAATATCAGTCTGTCCCTTATGTTTTTCTTGGAGAGAAGTGGCTTCTTTGCTGCAATTCTTGACACCAGGCCATCCTCCAAAAGTCTTTGCCTCTCTGTGTGCACAGATGCAGTCACACCTACCTGCTGGCATTCCTGAGCAAGCTCTACATTGGTGGTGCCCTGATCCCGCAGCTGAGTCAGCTTTAGGAGATGGTCCTGGCACTTGCTGGACTATCTTGTGTGCCCTTAAGTTTTCTTCACAACAATTATACCTCTCTCCTTGAAATTCATGATGATCCGATAAATAGTTGATTTAGGTGCAATCTTACTAGCAGCAATATCCTTGCATGTGAAACCCGTTTTGTGCAAAGCAGTGCTGCCTGCACATGTTTCCCTGCAGGTAACCATGGTTAGCAGAGTAAGAACAATGATTTCAAGCACCACCCTCCTTATAACACATCCACTCTGCTATTCTAGTTCAATCAGCATGACAGAGTGATCTCCAGCCTTGTCCTCATTGACACTCTCACCTGTGTTAATGAGAGAATCACTGAAATGATGTCAGCAGGTCCCTTTGTGGCAGGACTGAAATGCAGTGGAAATTTATGATTCAGATTGCCATCATAAAAACTGAGGAAGCAGACTTTGCGAAAACCAATACTTGTGTCATCCTCAAAACTTTTGGCCACGGCTGTATGTACTCCCAGGTGCAGGTAGGCAGAGACCAGTTCAGCAAAAAAAAAAATACACTGTACCAGAGAATAAGAAAAGAAAAAACTTTCAATCATGATTCAATAATGCAGTACCTGTACAGGAGCAAGACATCCTAATGATTGTCATACATTGGCACAGGTACGACCAAGTGAAATTTCATGTCACACACTCTCAACAAAAGGTTGCATATGCGATAATTTTGGTCGCAGTCTGGAGCCCTGCAATGAACAACTGACAATGGCTGGTCATTGAGAGCAGTGTACTGAGTTAGGGCCTGAGTTATCTTTGCTGCTCATGGGTTGTCTCTAAACATGTTCTCTAACTTCTACAGAATTTGCGCTAAAGTTTGTTGTTGCGGTCTTTCTCTGCTAGCATTAGCAAACTCTATATACTCTGCACTGTGGTATGTCTTTAGATGTTTGATCAAATTACTTGTGTTTAATGACATGCTGTCCCATATGTCGAAACTGTTGACATCCTCCGCATATACTCACCAATTTGCCAGTGTCAGTGTTCTCTGTCCTTCCCAAATGTTTCCGGTTGACAAATCTTTCACTAGACGCCAAAATCTGACTGGGCAGGAAAAAAAAGACAAAATGCCATGTCTTTGCAACATACTGTTGTAATGAAGTGGTATTGGTCTTGTTGTTGGAGAATTTTTACGAGTAAGAGAGTGAATATGTGAAGACAGTATTGGTATGATGCCGGTATCAGTATCAGTGCATCCCTACTTTTGTCTATCAGCCTGTTTAATCTATCCCTTCAGCAGTACACCAACTCGGTTGATTAAGTGAACCATGTTTGAGGGCAACATCTTTTCTCTGCTTAATAAAATATGCCATAATTTTGACATCAGATCAAATGACCTGCCTGTTACATCCCAGATCCCCACACATCCCTGTGATCAAGGTTGATGAAGGTTAGTGTTTAAGTAATATCAACAGTTTAATGTTTAATTGCTCATTAATGACTCATAATTATACAACAGAGTTTACATTGGATCAAGAGGTTTGGCGTAGGGGCAATGTAACGGGTCCGAGGGCTACTGAAAAAGTGAAGACGACAGACAATTGTTGTACATATTGTAGTGCCAGTGCGATTAGCATATCCCGGCATGCTTGCAGGCCATGTCTATAGCTCCTGCTTATGTCTCATTTTAAGTAACTGTCTGCGTTTAGTGTAAACAACTGTTGTGCTCCCGAGTATCGCATACCCTTACCTGTGTTGTATGTGTAACCAGGTGGAAATACAGGGAGGAACGTAGTCCCTTTAAGGGGAGTGACGCTGCGGAGTGAGGTCATCACTCTGCGAAAAAGAAAAAAGAGAAAGCGTGTTCGGGTGTGGTGGACATGCGGTGGCTGAAGAAGAGGGATCCTCATTTGGTCTAAATTATTAGTCAAATA
>JAODJX010000039.1:17222179-17235740 GCA_026776945.1 Isichthys henryi | reverse complement strand
ATTAGTTTAGTTCTCCCCAAGCGAGCTTGATGGGCCGAATGGCCTCCTCTCGTTTGTATAGTTCTTATGTTCTTATGCAAACTCCACATACATGTAACCCAGGCAGAGACTCAAACTCAGGTCCCAGAGGTGTGAGGCAACAGGGCTAACCACTGCACCCCCATGTCGCTCTTTGAGAGGAGCAATCGAGTATAATCTGTTTTTATAATTATCTCTTTCTGTACTCTCTGTAGCATTTTGACGGATGCTGAAAAATTCTTTGCTGTGGAAAATCCATTAACCTTCCAAATGTCCTACAACCTCTTCATTAAGTCTCACTTCTTTTATCCTTTTAACCCAGTGTGCTTTAACCACTGTACATCCTTTTTCAGACATATTGCAGAATCCAGTATGGGTCCAAGTCAATGTGGCTTGCAAGGCGAGCATCACCGCCAGCACCCCCCATCTGAGGCAAAGTGAGATTGGCTGGCAAGTCAGAAGTTGATGCCCTAGGTGGCCACCTATGTTGCCTGTAGGATTGACTGCCCCTGGCTGCCTTCTTTGGCTCCAACAATCTATTCTGACTTTCATTCATGTTGTTCATTCAAGCTCTCAGAAATGTTACACTCACCACAATTCAATTCTGCAGTTCAGTTTATAAAATCCAATCTTGATGCAATGGTTCCTCTGTATGAGTTTATGTGTTGAGATTTTTTTCTTCTGAGACTTGGACCCTCTGTTTTGGGGCAGTATAATCTGCTGTATGTCTCCTGGTACAGATGACCATGAAAAATGATGGTTTCTTTAAGACAAGAGGTCAGGCAGAGGTAAGGAGCATGCACTGCAAGAAGAAGAGCTTCACCAAAGAAGAAGAGACAAAAGAAACATTCATAGCACATTAAGTATTATTTTATTGCCAATGTAAAATCACATTGAGCATTTCCTTGTGAAACCAAAAAAGTGAGGCTGTTCAAAACATATCTACTGTAGTACTGTGCAAAAAGGAATATTGGTGAAGCAAAATGCTTTCTGCCTCACTGAGATGCAATACTTCATGTGTTTCTCATCACCATGTACATATTTAGTAGTTGTTTAGTTAGGTAAGGAATATGACCTGTTTTCAAACCCACCCAGTGAAACATGCTTCTCCTAGTCTTTCCAATGACGTGTGCTCTTGCATTTCCTAGACCCAAAGATGATTGAGGCACGTTTAACCATGTTATATGAGTTGTTTTTGGACAAAGAATTGGTATACTCTAAGTGAATTCACCAAAAGTTAAAAGCTGTTTTTGTTGATTATAACTGATGCTGTATATGTACTGTGCAAAAGGGACATATGTGCCCAAATCTTTTGGCAAATGTGGGGATTCAAGTCTCGTATATTATATTCTTGGGTCAAGGTCATGTCCGCACCAGCAGCCACGCCCACATAGGCACGGCACACCAGCTGCAAGCAATTCGGCTGCAGTCAAAATTGCGCACGGATTGCGAAGTATTGCTGCCATCCTGGAATGACCCTTACTGAGCATTTAACCTCTGTCAATTGGTTAAATGGTTCTTTTCCCTGCTCCTGCTGCCCTGCCTGCCGCCCCTAACCCATCTCATCCTCCTGCATCTCCCGCTTCCCCATGTGGCGTGTTGGTGTAGGACTGACCCTCTCAGCTATCGACTCCTCCACTCCATCCCCAACTACGCTTCTGCCTCATCCCTTGGGTTCTGTACGCCTGTATCAAATAAACCAGGTCTCCTGCAATCCGGGTCCAGTGTTCTCACCCATCCCCACACCTGACAGCCAACAGTTGGCATTTAGGAGACATGATGGGAATGAAAGCTCTGACAACAAAGGAAACTATAGATGTACTTTCCCACTATGATGTTGTTCTGGCTTTTGTTGTTCGTTTGTGTTGCACACGTAATGTAGAGCAAAATGCCCATTCCATTGATTTTACTTGTATTTGTATAGAATAGAATAGAATAGAATAGAATAGAATAGAATAGAATAGAATAGAGTACTATACAATGTAATGCGATATAATAGTGAGACTTTATTGATCCCCGTGGGGAAAGTGTCATCTCGTCTATCTCATCTTGCTCTCCATGAGATACACAGACATATATACAGGTGAAAGCAAGCTTGGAGATCACAGCGCAGGGTCAACCAGCATGACTGCAACTCAGAAAAGGGTGGACCTGTTAAAAACATAATTTTTGTCAGCTTCACCTTATATAGGACAAAAGACAAAATAGAGCTGCATTTGACTGAAATTAGAAACCAATGGAAAATGTTTATGACTACAGTGTAATTGATATTTTAATATTTACTGTAATATTTATAGCCATGACTAATATATGATAAAGTCTGGAAATATACCGGGGGGGCACCTGAAATGGGTTTGTGAATGGGTTTTGGATGACCTCTTCTTGACTGGGCCAAATGCATGTAGAGCCACCTGAAATGGATTTGTGAATGGGTTTTGGATGACCTCTTCTTGACTGGGCCAAATGCATGTAGAGCCACCTGAAATGGGTTTGTGAATGGGTTTTGGATGACCTCTTCTTGACTGGGTCAAATGCATCTGACACATAGGCCCCCCCAATATCTAGGTTTAACACAGGAGCAAAGCTAGGATGTACCGAGGCAATGCTAAACAGAAAAATGTGAAGATGTAATCAAGAGACTATATTAAAGGGGTCATGTAACAGATACACTGCATCACAAGAAAACACCACTTAACAGGAAGGACAAGGACAGTGCCGATACTGTATTCTTCCAGAATTGCATCAAATACAGGATCTCAGCACAAAAGCTAACTCTAATTAAAGTTTTTATAACTTGTTTACCGAGTAAAATAATATTTATTCTCCAGCCTCTGACGTAAGCTTTTTCTGCGCAATCAAATTTATATTTTTTGAGATCAGTTTGAGTTTACTGACTCTCCTAATTAATATGTGGTTAATAAGCCCTCCTGTCATGCAAGTTACTGGACTTTGACTCCCTGACAATTAATGAATGTGTTTTCAAAGACTTTCCAAATGGGACCAATAAGCTTTATCTTATCTTAGATATTTCACACTTAAACATGGTTTAGAGTACCTGTGATCCTGGAGCCCAAACCTAAACAAAGATGGCATGTAGCATTACATTCTGGACAGGATACCAGTTGATTACTAGGTAGTCTCATGTACATTAAAAGCAGCATGTTTTGCCTAAACCTAACAACAACAACAACAAATTTATTTTTATATAGCGCATTATCACAACATTACATCGTCTCAATGCGCTTTACAGCATCTGCACCCAAAGCCCCCTAACCCTAACACTGGAGGTTAGATAAAGGAACAGTTACAGATTTTCTTTATGATCAAAGGATGTCTTAAGATACTTAGTTTGAGAAAGGCCCTGTATAAATCTTTAGATCCAACTTAGCCTTTGGTGAGATTTTTTCAAGAAAAAATATAAGAATTGTAAGTATAAATAGTAGGTTTCATGTACGATTTGTAGTAAGCTTCATTTTCTAAAAGAAATGGATCTCACTATAATTTATTCTGTTCTTAAGAAGCCACTTTCATATAAAAATGACACTTTATACATAATCTATACAGGAGCACTGAATTGTCAACAGTTCTGAATATTACTGATCTGTTGAGACAAAGTATTTTTAAAATATGGTATTATTTTCACAATATAAAATATATTTTTTGTACCAATATATTAAATAGTACATCCAAGAAAGAACCATTACAAACTTAATGAGATTCAGGATTGTGCAGTATTCAAGACAACCAAATAATAAACATAAATAAATAAAATTTAAAAATTACACACACAACAAACATGACTGAACTTTATAAATTGATTTTTTTTATCTTTGCAAATACTGCATATAAAACACATAAGGTGACACAATGAATCATTTAAAGCTAATCCAGGCACTGAAAACGGAACACAGTTATCCATTATTTCATAAACACTTCTGTACACCTTCACTCCCACGTACAGCTATGATTTCACATGGCTTAAACATCCAGCACTACAGGATTTTCTAAATATTCACAGTTGGGTATTAAACACTGTTTCTTCTTCATTTAAAATAACTATAAACATTTATGCTGTAATATTTGGAAACACACATTAATATTTCTATTTACATTAGCTTAGCAAAGAACTTTAGAAATATATACTGACCAGGACCTCCTTTGTTCAAATTCATTCACAGAATATGGGTACACAGAGTTTTTTTTGTTTAAATTGCATCAACATACAAATGTTCCCATTCCTATATGGTGTTCAATTCAGACAAAATAGTGCCAAAGACACAACTGTAAAATGCAGACTGTCCCCGACTTATGACTGGGTTCCATCATGACAGACAAGTCATATAGGATCAGGATAGGATCATTTTACTGACTTTTAGGTGCCAGAATGAGACTTGGAGATGCGTCTAAAGCTTGGAGAGTCAACTATTAGCAACTATCGTAGGGCAGGCCATGCTCACTAGGTAACCTAGCACTACCGGCGTACAGTCATCTGATATGTACTTTTATATAATAATAACTGATACATTATTGATCCTCGTAGAGAAATTCTCTTTACGCCTCCCCCAATTTACACTTTGTAGAGCAAGCTGGCCACGATGGGCAGCCACCTGTTGCAATGCCCAAAGAGCTGGGGGTTAAGGGCCTTGCTCAAAGACCCAGAGACTGCATTCAAACTGGCAACCTTCTGGTTATAAGGGCACAGGCTTAGCCCACTGAGCCACATGTACTTACATAATTTAAAAAAATGGTAATATGTGCAAGTCGTTCTAAGTCATATGGAGTCTAAGTTGGGGACAGTCTGTGTTATAACAAAAAGCGTCCGTATCCATGAGGCAGCTTTCTTATAACTATACATTTCCCATTTTTTAGACTATTAAAATACATAAAACCAAAAACCAGATTCAAGAAGAAATCTAGCTGGTGTACTGAGCTGGCAGCACAAATGATGACAGTCATGCGTCCTGCAGAAAACTGGCTCAGGTGATTTCATGTTCAATAGGTTTCTGCCAGAAGCAGGCCTTTCCCTTAACCTGCGGCCCACCACTTGGATGGTTGGCTTCCACATTTTTACATACATTAAAACAGTAATGTAGTCTAAAGAATAATTGCTCTCCACATAAAACTCCAAAGCATCAGAGCACATAGCATGGCTATTTCTCCATCCTGGAACATCTGTGTTTTTACTTTATTTTTGAGCCAAGCCACTGCAAACAATATGTCATGTTTTCACAACATCTGGATAACACTGTCAAATGTTATGTGTCAGTGTGTCTGTCACTGGGTTCTTGAACAGTGCTCTGTGAAGACAGGTTATTGCATCTGGAGCTGCAGATAGTTAGAGTAGGGTGCTAGGAGCCAGCCCAATGTGAATCGAATGACATAATACATAGGTAGGATCCAGCCGAGATTGTGTTAACTTTTGGTTTATCTCACAAGAAATCAGAAGCAAGTAAAGATAACCTGCTTCAGAACCTCTTTTCTAAGCTGCTGAGAAATGATTCAGGAGAAATGTTACTGAAATTCACACCAATAAACCGACAGAAATCAAATATACTCTGTACTATTTATAGTCACAAAAAAGAGGGAGAGATGTAATAGAGTTTTGGACTTTAGGAAATATGACCCATTTTTGTCAAAGATCCCAGACGTCAATCAAGAGCTTTTAATAAATGTAATGGAGTTAGATCACGCATACCTTAAGGTGCGTAATAAACCACAAAAAAGTGTCATAGATGATTTTATTCTTTATTATTTTCTACTATAAAGGTTTTTTTGAGCTGAATGGTAATGATTCTTCTGGGATGATTCGTTACCTTTCTGAGCTGCAAATTGTTGTTTTGTTTTGACTTTATAGTATTGGTCTTTGTGGATGTGTATTATTTTTCGGTATTCGTTATGTATTATTGATCAATTTCGGCTGGGTGCTGTTATTCTGTGTCGGTTCTCTGTGGGTCCAGAAAGAACTCCAATTCCCATGCATTGTCTGTGGTGTCCCAGCTCAGCCATCCTCAGGTGTGAAGTCTTCTGGGAATTCATCAGAGGAGCTGCTCTTGTGAATGCGCCCATCGCTCTGCATGCTCTGGAAGGTCTTGCGGAAGGCCTCCATCATAGCATGTGCTAGCTTCTTGGCCTCTAGCTTCCCCTCACACTCTACTGCATGGCAGTCCATCTGGAAGGTGAGGTCATCGTTGATCTCACGGTAGATCCAGGCAAAAATGTTGGGGTTAACGTTGTGGTCAGCTGTGCAATAAGCAATTCGTGCTACCTGGTAGGTGTCCATGGCTACAGTGGCCTCACCATGGCTATCCAAGTGGTGTAGTCTCACCTGGAATGGCCGAATCTCCAGAATAGCATTGGCACTGAGAACATCATCTTGAACTAGTGCCCTGCGCTCCCACAAGCCAATGACAGCAGACTCGGTGCACCCTGACAGAAATTGCGTCCCTGTGATGGTTACTTTTCCAAGATATGTCACCTGCAGACAAAACAGAAAAGGCTTAGAACCTTCCAACACTTATAATACAAGACATACAGCTGAGAGGCTGAGAATGAGCTACTCTTCCTGTCTCTGATAGTATGTGGAAGGTGTGGAGTGTCATTTGAGAGCACATCTGAAACGTAAGAAAACTCATCATTTAACTGGCCACTATACAAACCATTTTGTGATTTTTTTTTTCTGTTTAATGTTGACCACTACTGTAATATGAGGCAGGAAGAGATGATTTTAGATTAAGGGCAGGAGACAGAGCAAGTGCTCTTTTTTGTGCCAATAGATTAAACAAACTTAATATAAGCTGATTCTATAAAAATTACATGACATTTTCACCATATTATACCAAGGTTCGCTAAACAGCAGCACTGATACAAGCTTCAACAATACTCTTCAGAAAAAAAATAGCTTTTAAAACGTGTATGTCTGCATGGCAAAACAGTACTGAACAAATGAACATGTAAGAAACATATCCTGTTGTGCAATTATTTCAACAGAGATACAAAGTCTGCTGAGGGATCAAAAGGCCGATACGCTGTAGGCTGCAGAATGTTTATTGGGTCCCGATCCCACATGTGGGAAGTGTGGATATTATATCAATAAACAAAGTATCCTAGCATATGGTTCCTCAACCTTGGATCCGGTTGAGTTACAGACTGAAAGTAGTTTCTACGTCTTAAAGTATGGAGAATCTCTTCGTGTTGTACCAGGCTGGATCAGCTAATAAGCTCAATTGCATCTGTAAACATTTATCACATACGCTCATACGTGCAGTGGATAGACAGCCTTTACACAATACATAGCAACCGGTTGATTGCAATTGGCAAAATATAGCAGTTCACCATCCCGGCCCCCCTCACAGACTCCCCCGGGATGTTTTTTGTGGCCAGTTCGCCCCTGTAGCGGAGACACTGTATACAGATGCAGCAGAGACACTATACAGATGCAGCAGAGACACTGTATACAGATGCAGCAGAGACAGTTGACTTTCTTCTCTGTTCTTTTATTCTGATACTTTGTGTTTTGATACTCTATCTTAGAAAATAGATTATGACGATTATGACTATGAATAAATTCTACACTACCAATAAAACAAATGTACCATCAAAGCAAAAATGTGCTTACTTTTTCACTAATTTGTCTGGTTTATAACTGTAAGGTGTAAGGAGGTAGAAGAGAAAGGGTCACAGTTTAACTTTTGGGGTTGACGTTTTTGTACCTGTGGGAAGCAGCATTATTTTTATTAGTACAATTATATTATTATATAATATTATTCTGCGTTATTAGTGTCTAAAAGTTGTGACCCATAGACCCATGTAGTAAGTGAGAATACCATTCCAGTATTCCGTTGTGGTTCTAATAGTTCAGTATTTCAATTTTAGTTTGGCCCAAATAGATCATTTTTAATGCAAAAAAGCAATGCTGTTATATTTCACTATTTTTTATTTGGTGTTATACTGGAACCAAACCACAAATTATATGGGGGGGAAAAATGTATTTTTGTTATGTGAAATGCGACCTACCGAAATAAGATAAATAGACAAAAATAGATAAACACATTATGGCTAGGATTTCAGCAAACAAGTGGGGTCAACCCAAATATTACCATTATTAGAATATACTTCACATTAGACTATATGGTGAAATGTGCTGGAAATCAAACTGACCTGCAAATATCAACACTGAAGCTGTCTAAGGTTACTGCAACAGAAGAACCAGTTTAATACCAAACTGCATGGCTTATTTCAAGCAGACCAGGCAGGAAATACTTGCAATATTTTCACCCTTCAAAGATGATTTACCCCATAAAAAGTCTGTACTCTGCTGGGACTTGGGAATGTTAGAATGGAACAGTCCCTGGCTCAACTCAAGTTGTTTCTGCAAAATCTAATGATTCAGTTTGAACCGGCTAGAAGTGGATTTATTCTGGCAGAGGAAGGCTAGTTACCATTAGCAACCATGCCAGCCCCAAAAAAAACCTCCTTCTGTTCTCTCTTTTAAACACCACAACAACAGACAGTCAATAGGCATGCCTCTATATGGCACTGCTCACATGCTAAAGTGAGCAGTTCATAATACATTACACAAACCTGTTGCCTTGAATGGAGTCTAGACAACAGACTACTTGGAGTTGGCCACAATCATTGTTTTTATGTTTTCAATATAATTCCAGACAATACTAGTCCTCATTTACCTTTATAAAATATCCCTGATACTGTTGCATTTGTTATAGCAAATTTACACATAATAGAGGAAAATAAATTAAGTGATGTCTGTGATCAGGTACACAAGAAAACATTCACCAATGATAATATTCCACTGCAAATTGCAATCCTAGGCCTTTAAAACCCCATTACACAGATCTTGGCAAGCAGCTACATTTTTATTTTATACTGTAATACCGGTGATAGTCGACTTCAGTTTTTTGCATGCATCTACATTATGTATATTTATTGCATTGCTGTACTTATCAAGTCTTGTGCAGTCAATGTACAGTCTCTTGTGTATGTATGCTGCACGCCTCTGGAGGAACTTGGATTTGTCTCACTATAAACTGCACTTATATATGGATGGGATGAGAATAAATTCCACTATGGTTCACTTCAAATATTGCCTTATAAATTATGAACAGTAGCCAATACTGAATTACAGATAATACCATAATTAACAGGTAAAAAGTGACTGGTGAGTTTGTAAATTATGCAGATTAACAATGTCCTCATTTTCTCAAAGAAAATAAATTCAGGAATTGTTTAGGTATAAATAATACAGGCAAATTATATATAGCTATTGAGGTGTAATTATATATTTTGGATAATCAAATAAATGGGGTGAGACTTTTGAAAGGTTTCCAGTCCTCAGTATTTAAAGGGCCTTACTGGGAGAGCTAAGAGAAAGTGTTACTGTTATTAACACCATCTTGTTTATAATGCAAGTGATATGCATAATATAGACGATCTCCCGACGTTCCCATGTTGATTTATGTGGTAGTCTGAAGGTGCAACATCTAATTTCCAAGACTGCAAATATTTGTTTGAATCTAGTATTACATTTTTTATTTAAGAAAAGAAAAAAGAAGTTAAAAAACAGTACCAATGGCAGCACTTTGGATTGTAGAAAAACTTGAAGACTGCTACTCTCTTCACTACTGCCTAGTAAATCACAATCCGTTATAGCTTCATGGGGCCCTGGAGAGAAGGACAGGAGAACTCTGGTTCAGGTCTGGATAAGTCCTGCATGGCTACAGAAAACACTTGGGCCATCAGAATGATAATTTCTTTGAGAACTAATGTTTCTCTGACTTTACTGAAACATCCTTTACAGTGAAGGGATCTTGCAGGGTCTTTCATTATTCTTCCTCAATGTGCTTCCAAACAATTCCTTTTTTCTTTCTGAAGATGTCTAAACAAAATAGTTAAATTGAGTTACTTAAAATATGTTATCTAGAGCAATTCATACTAAATACCAGTATAATGGCAGTTATAAAGATAACTGTGAGCACAGAAAGCCAAGGTCAATACTGGTATATGGACAAGAAGCGTAGAACTGTAATACTGTAGGAGTTCAGTAAGAGTGAACCACGCATTTCCCTAGTATATATTCTCAGCACACGCAAACAGTTTTTTTAATAGCTACAGATAACTTCTAGAACATTACCAAACTTTAAAGAAAATCAATTCAAATAACTATTTTCCAGTTAGAAATTTCTTTTTAAGTTCCTGGGCTGGGGGATTTTTTTTTAAAAAGTGGGTAACATTAGTCAGTGATGAGCTGGCAAAATCTGACCACCACCTCCACGCAGTGCCAATTGGTAAAAAGGAACCCCCGGACTTTGGCCAAGGGTCTTCAGTGACAGGTGAGCCAACATAATCACTGGAGTATTTTTTTGTTGCATTGATATTGCAGGTTATTTTAATTAAAACTCAAATCAAAACTCAACTTGAACAAAAGACAACATGTGTTACCCCTGCCTGAAGCTATGTGGGAAGGGTGTGAGGGCTGCCCGCCTGTGAACAGGGTGGGCTAAAGAAGAGAGTCCAAAAATTCTAACTCACCACAATCAACATTGGCAAGAAATAAAATGGACAAGTGCCATGTTGAGGGACACTGGTGAAGGGCACAAGGTCATCTATTACATTCAAAAGGAAAATTGCACAAGGATCTTGGTGGTGGTCAGTGAGAAACTGAGGGACAATCCTGTAGAGGTGCACCGAGTGTCTGATTGCCTCATGCCTGTCAAGATCAACACCAAGCAGCTACTCTGCATCGTTTCATGAAACTGACTGTTTAGCTGGCAAGAAAGGAGAATTTTGGAACAATATAAAAAAGTCGTGGCCAATATGGCAACATTGTAACCGGTTTCAGTGGTATCCAGATACACATTTCAGAGTTATTGCAAGAATCGCAATACAGCAGTACATTTATATCTACTTTTATTTAGCAGATGCTTTAGTCTAATGTGACATACAAATAAGGAAAATAGCACATTATATTAATATTAACATTATATATAATATGTGCTGTCAAGGAGACGAATAAACATAAGTGCGGCTAAGCTGAGCTTCCAATGAATTTATAATAATGGCAAACAGGCAAACTCACAATGGCCTATCACACAACACCTCCATGTTCAGAGGCTTCAAAAACAGACCAACAAATCAATTTCAGCTTGTATAAAATCTCAGAGCTCCCTGTATACCTCACTTTTTTGTCAATTATCTGACTCAGCGGATCTCAATTTAGTGACTAGATTTTCCTTTTTAACCAGTTAGCTATGTTGGTTAAAAAAACTTTATATACCAACATACTGTGAAAAATATTGCACATTTTTCACATGGTAAACAACAAGGTCCATAGATGGGTTGGATATGGTGTTGATTTAACAGGAAGAGCTCCAAAAAAGGTTTTGCTTTGATTGTATAGAAATGGTTTGTATATGTGAAATCTAACATAGAACAATCTACTGCAATTTGGAGGCATAAAGATATCATTTGGAGACATAAAGATACCATTTGTCCAATAGGTTGCAACACAGCCAATTTTTTTAACCAGATAGTGCTCCAAACAAACGGTATTTCAACACCTTCTTCAGAAAGAGTACCTTGCACCTTGCCATCTACACCTGCACTGGACACTGAACACAGATTAATTATTGGCTGCTACGAAGATGTGACCACTATCTGGTAGTTGATGCCAAAGTGATCCAATCCGATAACTTAGGCCTCCAGCATCATCTCCAGCTCAACCTCAGGCGTGAAATAAGAACACAGAGGATGGGGACTGAATAGATTAAGTGGTGGAAACTCCTGGGTGCAAGATCCAAATGGTGGGGGCCCTTTCCAACATGAGCATGGATGCCACCTGCCTGGGAGAGGAACTCTATAATGATATAGGCAGCCAGGTGCTGTGGAAGTCCTGGGAAGGACAAAAGCAAGCTGGAATCTCATGGACAATCAAATATGATGGTGGGGCAACAAAGTCCAGGAGACCAATTACTATTTGTCACACACTGCTCGTCCAATCCTCCTGTGTGCCATGCCCCCCTCGTTAACCTCGTGTGGACTCCCCATGTTTACCAGCTGTTTCGAGTTGTTTTCATTAGTTCAGTGTATTTAAGTCCATGTCAGAATATGTTTCCGTAGTCCCGTTATTGCATTGTTATAACGTCAGTTTAACGTCTGAAGTCCTGTGATTGCAGTCTGTGTAGTGTCCCTGCCTTGTATGCCTCTCCCTCTTCCCATTAAATCCGTTTTTACCTAAGCCTTCATCTCCTTCTCACCTGGTTATGACACTATTAAAGGCAATTAAAACCAATTACTATGAAAACCTCTACTGCTAACTGGATGCGCCTGTAGGCATGAATAAGATCTATTGCATCATTAACTCGCACAACCAGTCAACCAAATATATCAATCATGGCATGAACATCAGGATTAAAGAGCCATTTTGCAACACTGGTGTGATTATTTTGCAAGGATCTGTAATGAGGAATACTGTCACCAGCTTGACCTGACTGGAGCATGTTGTGAACACGGATAGCAAAAGTCATATGGGTGTGATGCCAATTGTGAAGTAAATGCATGAAGCATGTTTCAGATGGTACAGACAAATGGTCTAGAGTGCGGACAATATGGTGGTGAAGAAGTCTCTCAGAGTAACACACGCGAGGAAGGCCAAAATAGAAGATATGCAGTGTCCTGGATCTCAAAAAGTAAAGATTAGCATGCAACCAAGCGGACACTGCAGCAAAGTGCGAGAAAACTAAGACGAAGAAGAAGACGAATCAATGGTAGACAGGTGGAGAATGGAGTATAGGCATATAACTAACTACAGAGGCTGCTCTAGTATAACCATGGTTAGGGTAATGCAAAACCATTGTTGGGGCAGAAAGGGATGAAAGCATAGAAACTTAAGAAACAGTTTACACTTATGTGAGACAGACAAACACAATAAAACACCAGCTAACCACAACTAAACAACTGTGCATTATTCAAACATGTGTCTACTATCATCCAAACTGTGGAATGTGAAGGACATCCTTTTTCTCCCCCTCCCACACACACGCACCCCAGATGTGTACTAGAATGTAAAAACACACAATATATACATCTCATTTCCAGAAACCTATAATATAAGCAATAGAAGATGTATTTCATTAGGATACTCATGTGATCCATGTGCTTAGTCATATGTATCAGATTTTCAGGCTATTATTACAAACAGTAGTCAGACTTTGCCTTATTCTCAATTCAACGCGTACTACATAATTATTGGCCTACTCCAAATCCGTCTTTCATTTCAGAAATTCTACCCCTATCACATCAGAACCATAAAATATCATCAATACATTGTGCATACAATTGCAAATTTACAAACATACACTATATGGACAAAAGTATTGGGACACCTGGCCATTACACCTACAGGACATCCCATTCTAAATTCATACGCATCGATATGAATTGGGGGGCCCCCGCCCCCGCGGGCGGGGCGGAAACCGGCGCGGAGAGAACAAGGGGGGGAAAGACAATAAAGGGACCGGATGTGTGGTTT
>JAODJX010000039.1:17178164-17210557 GCA_026776945.1 Isichthys henryi | reverse complement strand
TGGTGTGTGAGTGTGCCCTGCGATGGGCTGGCCCCCCATCCTGGGTTGTTCTCTGCCACGTGCCCATTGCTTCCGGGATAGGCTCCGGACCCCCCGCAACCCAGTAGGATTAGCGGTTTGGAAAATGGATGGATGGATGCTGTAATGGTAACAACATTGTCTTTCATTATGAAGGACATTTTCCCAAGCATTTCCACATTTTTGACACTTTTGCTAAACCATTATGTTGACAGTTGTATTGTGTGATTTTGCTGTTTTTGTGGACGGATGGATGGATGGACAGATGGACGGACGGATGGATGGAAGGATGGACGGATGTCCCAGGGCTAGGCGAAGCTTACAAACTTATTCATTCTGAATCACTCATTCAGCTCGAGCCTTATTATCAATCACAATAAAACACAGACATCTATGTTCTCTCCCCCTCAGAGACTTGATTCTGGCCTGATTCTGCACCCAGTCAATGCCCAGTTTGTCACAATTATTCTCACTCCTGCTTGTTGCTCTTGTTACATCCATGTCTCTTCTATGTCCAAATAAAGTCACTATTCCTTCCCATCATCCCTGAGTCATATGGTTCTGACTGAGCAAGTTTTACAGTCTTCTCTTGCATAGGCGTATAAAAATGATATTGCTTTAATTTCATGTTCATGTACTACTTTCATAAACTCCAGTATTCCTCCATAGTTAGACTCTAGCAGTACCTTATAGCCCATGTGAGTCCGAGTCTTCATCAGTGGTGTAGTGGAGCGTAATTCAATAGCCTCCGGCTCATGGAATATCACCGTTGGCAACGTCTCCTTCTTCAAAGTAAGCACGTTGAGCTTGGTCTTCAGCATTGTCTGGAAGTGCTGGAATGCAGAAAGTCATTTTGAAACTGTTATCTGTAACCTAGTTGTATGTAAAAAAACATTTTTTACTCAAATTTTTTACACAGCACCTGAAACACTACAAGATTGTTTTCTTTTTGTAAACCTCACCAGAATCCACATACTCACTTATCATTAGGTCTTCTGTAGAAGAATAGAATAAATGGACAAGGATACTCAACTTGGACACTCTAACTCCACTTCTCAAAAGAAAATTGCGATTTGCAATGATTTAAGTCAGAACTGCTGAATTCCACATTCAGATTATTATCACTAACTGATCATCATGGACTACAGTCAGTGTTTTAAAATCATTCAGGCTACTTGTTAAAAGTATTATACCTAAAAATACATCCATGTATTCTTTTGGACTTCAAAGAGCATTTTATCATATTCATCACTGCATGACAAACTTTCTGAAAACCCAAGCTCTAACCAACACTAGCAAATGACTTTGATCTGTGTTACAAAATCCAAATTCCAGAATGGGTTTGGGATAGTGAGTCGTTAACACTCATCTCCCATTTTGACTTTCACATGCACGGTCTTCTATCTTCCATCTGTGATGCACATTTCCCTGCTGGCAATGTCATTATTTCCCTTGGATGTGAAAGAACCCCCCCCCCCCCCAAGAATGTGATCCACATTTTCTTCCAGCACGACATAGCAGTGATGTCTTTACATAAGACAGGTATTCTAAAGTGAAAATACCCCCACAGCCAATGCTGTGGAGAGACAGCAGTAATACACATGCCAGGCAATGATATGGCCACTATGACAGTTGTAGACAACACATAATGAGCCTGATGTCCAGCATATTTGTACCAGTTCCAGTCTCCCTCAGACAGGCACAGATGCTAATACTGGGGATTCAACAGAATACAAATGTGTTATCACTCTACAGAAGTAAAACTATTAGAAAACTATTAGAAACTATTAGGCCTTAGGATGGATGCTAATATTCGTATAGCCTCATCTGTATTTCATTATTTGCTGTCCAGCATATTCAGCTGAAGAATTTAGGTTCATAATTTGACATACATATACACACCAGTGTAGTAACACTTCCAGAACCATTGACGAGCAGTGCATTCTGGGACACATTCTGCTCACCACCATTGTACTGAGCTGTGATTTTTTTTTTGCACTGTAGACTGTTAGCTTTTACGAGTCTGCCCATTATCCCCTGGCCTCTCTTACTAATATGGTGCTTTGGGAAACATAAGTTGCTAATGTAGTGTGTTAAAATCCCAGAAGGCTTCTGAGATTCTGGAACCAACAGATATGAGACCAAAAATCACATCATATTTGAAATCACTTGGATCATGCTAAGGCTTTGTCGCATAGTACCGGAATTTATTTAATCTGTCTGCAGTCAAATTATTTGCTGCTTGTGAGCACGGGCTGTTTACCTTAACAAGCAGGTGGACATAATAATGAGGCCAAAGAGTGGGCAGATACACACACTGAGTTTTTTGAGGGACTTATTGCAGTGTTGGTAAGTTTTTTAAAGCATTTTTTATATGGATGTGTGAATTTAGTGCATTTGTTTGTAACTGTATGTGCATACGTGTCAGTTGCTCAGTGGGAGCTTATTTTTGAATCAGTGTGTGTCAGTCTGTGATGAGAACCATCTTTTGCCCCAGCTGTGATGTTTTAACAGAGCACAAATGTTGACTTTCACTTCCAGCTTTGGGTGCACTCCAGTGGTAGGAGGCTGTCTAGTCACTCACAGTCAAAATTCCTCTCTAATACACCAGCAGACCATCTTATCATACACTCTCACTTACTGGCATAAGTGAGAGGGAAATTCTTTTGTCTTAAACATGCTCAGTGCAACAAGCGGCATACAGAGACAGTAAAGAGCTTAAAAAGAACAGTAGTAACAGTGCAAAACAGAAAAACAAAATAAATCTAACAAAGTAACAAATAAATATAACAGATATAATAAAATATCAGATAATAAGTGGTTATGAAAAGTGACTTATTCATGGCAGAAACACTAAGTAAGTTTTCATAACCCTGCAGTAATTATCTGTTATTTTATTATATCTGTTATAGTTATTTGTTACTTTGTTAGATTTATTTTGTTATTCTGTTTTGCACTATTACTTCTGTTAAGTATTACTACTAAATTTATCATATACTCTCACTCACAGGCATACTCACAATCTTATCACACATTCTTACTCATACGCATATTCACGCTTATACAGTGACTCACACGGGGATTAGATTAAAGACTGTATAAAGCCACTGAACTGATGCTGGAATTCTCAAAGACAACCTTTTAACAGGTCATCATGATCTTGGACTGCTATTTTGTCATTCTGCCCTGTCTGTAGAACAGTAAGGAAAACAACATTTAGCACCTTTCAATTGACATAAATGCCATTTGACAATCTTTGAAGTACATGCAACGAACAAAAATGCATCTATTGAATCTATGGACTGGTAGGCCTGTTCTGCATATGGTAATACCCATGTGAAACAATATGATCCAAGCCATCCAGATTTGAACAATACAGATATGAATTGAGAGCCTATCAAAGATATGAGTTGATGAACCCTTAAACCCTTAAAGTTCATTTCAGACATAGAACACTGACTAGTAACTTTTTATTTTGTCAACATCTATGTAGTGGGCTCAGCAAAAATATCAGTTGCCTGTTAAAATTATCTGATATTATGATTCCAAAAAGGAACATGCCAATCAATCATGTCTGAGGATTTATGATGAGTAAAGAAACCCTGTTGCTGCAGACGATGCTACAATTCCTACATAATGAATTAATGTTTTTGGCCTGGAATTATTGATCAGTGTTACAGTTCAATGTTGCACTGAACTATTACAGAATTCACATGTATATGCTATCAAGGGAAAGTCCTTTTCTCATTTAATTTACAAGAGTTAGACATAAATAATTTGAGACAATCAGTGTTTGACTGCATTTTCACCCAAATAACAAAGAAAAACCCACATCTATAAAAACATACAAAGTATTTACTTTTGTCATGCCCTGCTCGTTCCGATCCTCGTGTGTGCCACGCCCCCTGGTTACCCACTTGTGATTCCCCGATTGTACCCAGCTGTGTCTTGTTCTTGTGATTAATCCTGCTGTATTTAAGTCCTGGTCTTGCCTGTTTCCCTTGTCTGTCATTGTGGTTAGGTGATGTTCGTCAGTGCTCGTTTCCCTATTAAAACCCCGTTTGCACCATATTCCGCCTGCTTGCCTGTTCCTTGCACGCCAGCCCGCACGATCGACGCTCGCTCCTCCAACGATCGTGACAACTTTTTCTTAAACTTAATAGATGAAAAGGAGAGGGGGACATTACACTATAACTGGCTACCTGACTAAGCTAATAACAAGAAGCAAAGGAGTTCCATGTCCTTCAGCTTAAATGGAGGTCAATTAACACAATCAATCAACAGTGTAAATCAATTACAGTGGGACCCCCATATGCACAGTTTCACTAACAAAGGTGTCAGTTATCTGTGGTCATAAAAAAAACTGAAAAATAACAGAAATCAATGGTTCACTTGTTTCACACTGCATGCCAGCGAGTACAAATCCACTAGATCGCTATTACATTTTATGTACATGAACATAAAACAATATTTTTCTTTGTAAAATGTACGACAATATCTTTTACATTGTTCCTTTGTGCTTTGAGGGGTATAAGACCATGATTTTATTGCTTTGTCATACCATACACAAGATATCTTTTCATTGCTGTATCTTCCCTTGAATATTAGGCTAAAGTGTCAGAATCCCAGAGAGTACAGTAACGTTCAATAATAGATAAAATACAGTACTGTATCATAATGTACAACAAATTTCATTATTACTGTATTTAATGTTGGTAATGTCTTACTCTGTGTAATTTATCAATTAAACTTTATCATATGTATCGTTTTAGATGAAACAGCTCCTTTGAAAAATGAAATGGCAAAAACCACCAGACACTCCTCATGGTTTAATGATCACAGACGCTCTTACAAACAGGAGTGCCACGGATTGGAGCACAAATGGAAATTCACGGGCTTAGAAGTGTTCAAGTTGGCATAGTCTGAGAGCCTGCGGCAATACAAGCAAGCCCTTTGTAGGGCATATTCAGCCTATTATTGTAACCTTATTGATTGCAATAGAAATAACACTTCCTACATTTTTAAAACAACAGCTCATCTAATAAATAAGGCTTAATCTCTGCTACAGAGTAATTTCAGTAGCCAATATTTCATGAATTTCTTTAATGACAAAAAAACATTAGACTTCAAACATATTCAAATGGTTCACAATTAACTTCAATGCAAATGGAACGTGAACACAGCCTTAATGTTTTTGAATTAATTAATTAACAAGAGCTAAAATCTATTAAGACTAATTAAGATCAAACCAACCCCTTTTCCACTGGACCCAATTCCCCCTAAAAGTCTTACAGAATCCTTGGGAGATCTGGAAAGACCTATAACTGCCATAATGAATGCATTCCTGTTATCAGGTGATGTTCCTCACCAACTTAAAGTAGCAGTAATCCTCCACTACTGAAGAAGTCAAGTTTGGATCCATAGGAGCTCAGCAATTACAGACCTATCTCTAACGTACCATTTTTGTCAAAAGTTCTGGAGAAGATAGTTGCTGCTCAACTTCACTCATACTTGGAAAGACACAAAATACTGGATTGTTTCCAGCCAGGCTTCTGCCCAAAACACAACACTGAAACTGCCTTCATGAAAGTTGTAAATGGCATAACAATGGCATTTATTGTCACCTTAGTTAATTGCTTTAACGAAGTCAAGACCTGGATGGTGGAAAATGTCTTGGCCCAAATGTTCAGAAAACCGAGGTTCTTTTGTTTGGAGGCAGGTCTGCGGATAGAAATTTTATAATCTCCACACTCTACTCCAAAAGGCTGAACTATTCCTTCAGCAGTTCACCCTGTAACCTAGGTGTCATCTTAGATACAAGCTTTTCATTCAAATCACATGTAAGTGCAGTATCGAAGGCGTGCCTCCTACAGCTGTAGCATGATGGACTTATTGCTGGACTTTGTCTTGATCCTTAATCACAGCTTACACCTAGGTTTTAGTAAGCAAGTCCACTCTTTTCTGTTTTCAGTAATGTTAATATGCCCAGTGGGGGTTGGGCAGCCAGTTGACCTTGGTTTTGTTTCTCCTTACTTGGGTGTTTTCGGTTCCTCTCCTCTGCTGTCATCTGGTTTTCTTTATTTAATTTGTTTCCTTCCCCTTTCCCATTCTGTATTACTATCTCTAATGATGTTTAATGTATCACAAGACATGCATGTAAAGCGCCTTGGGTCGAATCTGTTGTGAAAGGCGTTATATAAAAATAAATGGAACTGAATTGAATATGTATGTACACAAAAATCACGTTATGTATGCGTTCCACATATGATTCACTATTATCTGCTGTGTCAGCCATATGCGATAGGTCGTGGAATATATCAGATGTGGAGAGAGGGGGAAAACTGTATACAATACCAGAAAAATATACAATTACACATAAAGTTATATGTATTGTGAAACAATAGTTTGTGATCAGCTGTGAACTGAAATATGGTATAATTATTCTACAACATTGTATATCACGCATAAACTTTAAGAACCGATTTTTGTTTGTGAACATGGTTCATTTTGTAAGGCTGCAAGTCTCAGCTCTGGCACGCCTGCAATGTTCCACCCAGTGTCCTAAGGCAAAGGTCCACCGGCTCCGACAAGACTGGACCCAAATCACCAGATCACCACATCAAAAGGGACACCTCACCCCCACTGGGGCGGCCAGAACCCTACAGCCAAATTCCAGCGACAAGGTCTGGCTGCCTCAAGACACAGATGCATCCTACAATCGCTAACTCACACTAACACTGGAAGTATTACCCCAGACAACATTAGGGACACATACACCCATGTTTGGTCTCGTTGAATGGTCACAGTACGACAGGCACAATACTCTCAACCTTAACACAGCATGTTCTCACATAAGAGAAATATAGAAACTAAGAGTAAATCCATCTTATCACCTGGTAGAACAAAGGAATTCTCACATTCCTCCTAGAGCAATTCGTTTGGCTGAGGGTCTGAGAATTGATAAGATCAGCAGTTCTGCAGGACACACACTCAAGATCAAAACAGTCCCTAAAATAATCAATCATAATATTTGGTCAGTAAATTTAGTCTTCAAAGACATCCCGTCACTTGGTTTGGAATACTTAAGGAAGAGTTCCAGAGTAGCAAAAGGAGACACTCTGTAATCAGAGCTCTCACATAGTGCTGTGTGAATCTACATCTGTAATCAGATATTTTCTGCAGTTACTCTGTTTCCACTCAGCTGAGGTATGTAATTGTTGTATTGTTTTTGATTGGATGGTATAGTTTAGGAATTGTGGCCACATGTTAGAATTACATTAATGTTATACTTGGTTAAATTGATGTGTCTTGTATTAATTGTGAATAGACTGTTTTGATTACTTCTAGGCTGTCTGACTTGGCTAACCAAGTGTTTCCAATAGACTGGGTTTATTTCTAACACTCTCTTGCAGCCTCTGACTCGACCCCGTTTCTCCGAGACCCGATGCGACTGCCCAAGTTGAATTGCGGCAAAGCCCGGCTCAGCCTCTGAGGAGCGCACATGCTGGGTTATGGCAAAGTCCGGCCCAGCGTCTGAGGCGTGCACACGCTGGGTTACGGCAAACACCGGCTTAACCTCTGAGGCACTCACAAGCTCAGATATGGCAAGTGTCGGCTGAACATCTGAGGAGTTATAGGTTGCCGGGTCCGAGCGGTTGTCTAGGCTGACATTGTCTTACGTTGTAGGGATTTCCCAACTTCTGAACAGAGTCCTACGTAGCAGACCCATGGATCGCCCTCTTGGCCAAATCCGGTGTACTCCACTGTCCGGGATTAATGGGAGTTCAGCAATAGAAGGCTCAGCCCAGGAGTAATCTGAATAAAGGAAATGTCAGGACTAAAACACCATAAAAGGTTTTTTAATTAAATTGGAGTCAGATATAATTTGGTTTTACCTAACAGGGTAAGTAACTTTGCAGGAGTGCTCAGAAGGACCAACACGCATTCCAAGCTTCGGCTGTCCAATTGGATTCTGCCACAGTATCCAATTTATAAGGTGCTGTTGTTAAGTAGAACACTCAGTGTGTACTTGTTTTAAATGATTTTAAGACTTGTACTTTCTAAATTTAAGTTTGACAAACTGACAGACCCTCCATCCATCCATCCCTTCATCCATCCATTTTCTGCTGCTTATCCAGGGTTGGGCTGCAGAGATAGCAGTCTAAGCAGAGATGCTGAGACTTCCCTTTCTCCCTCTCACCAGCCACCTCCTCCAGGTCCACCGGGGGGATACAAAGGCATTCCCAAGCCAACCAAGAGACATAATCTCTACAGTGTGTCCTGATTCTGCCCTGGGTCTTTCTCCCGGTTGGATATACCTGAAACACCTCCTCAGGGAGCCGTCCTGGAGGCATCCTAGATATTTGCCCAAACCACCTCAACTGGCTCCTTTCAATGTGGAGGATAACACTCTACTTTAAGCCCCTCCAGAGTGTCTGAGGCCAGCCACCCTGCAGAGGAAGCTAATTTCAGCTGCTTGTATCTGCGATCTCATTCTTTCGGTCACTACTCAGAGCTCATGACCATAGGTGAGGGTATGAACATAGATCGACCAGTAAATTGAGAGCTTTCCCTTCTGGCTCAGCTCCTTCTTCATCAAAACAGAATGGTACAGTGTCCACATTACTGCCGACACTGCACCAATCAATCTGTCTCCCACTCCCTTTTTCTCTCACATGTGAACCCGAGATATCTGAACTCCTACTCTTGAGACAGTAACTCATCCCCCACCAGGAGACCCTTTTCCGGTCGAGAACCATGGCCTCAAACTTGGAGGTGCTGATCCTCATCCTGGCCACTTCACATTCAGCTGCAAACTGCACCAGTGCTTGCTGCGAACTTCAACACACTGGCACAGAACCGGAGGACCATTAGTAACCCTACCCCTGCCCAGCGCCACTCAGTCCATGCATCAAAGTGAGCCCAACTATATCTAGTCATTATATCTCTACCTCCTGCACCAGCACAGGCTCCTTTCCCAACAGAGAGGTAGCATTCCAGCCAACCCTGACAGAAGGGCGGACCCAAGTTATTTCTTCGGGCCTTGCCCAGCCGGGCCTCATGGGTGGAGGCCCAGCCACCAGGTGCTCACCCTCAAGCTCCCGCCCCAGGTCTGGCTCCTGGGCGAGGCCCCGGGCTCCCCAATCCTGGTGAGGTAACATGATCCTTTAACTTAACATTCATGGGAGTCTGTCTGAACCGCACTTATCCTGTGTTCAGTTATCTCAGAGAAAAATGTCAAAAATGTGTTGAAAACATTACTTTCTGTCGGAAACACGCCCCCTTTCCAATGTTGATGTCGGAGAGAATTTTGTAGTAGTCGTCATTTCAGCATGGCAGCTTACACAGTCAACAGTAATGCTGTTTTATAAATATTTAAGTTCGTATAAGTTGGGCCTACTATAAGGTCTAATTCATTTCAGACCTGATTTGGAATTTAGATGCTCTGACCTCAACAACAACATTGTGAACCACAGAAAGGAGTTACAGCTCCTGTCTGGTGCCGAAGTTCAATGTTATTCCTGTCACACCCTATCAAATAAGCACAGTAGGCCTAACTTACTAACTAAAGAAATACATGTAAAACTATATAAATAAAAAAGTAACAATATAAAATATAACACTTTTACCACAGTATTACTTCTGATAATTCCAAATGATTTTGATTTTATTTTATTAAGTTCTAAATATTTTATAGTGCTTTTCATAATTTAGGAAAGACAAAATATAACAGGATGGATTAGCAGAGTACCTATTTTCAGTAGAGAACAGGTTCAGGCATGATTTGTCTTGGCCAAGAGGAAGTTGAGGGGTGTAGTGCACAGTATAACAATACCACAAAGACTAAGCAGCCTAACAGGAAAATGTCATGAAATTAAAGGAAATTAAATGTAAAATGCACCTTAAGATCCATTACACAGTCCTGTTACTTTGGACCTTTATGTTATCTTGAGTGTCATTGCTTATGCTATTCAAAAGAATACGTAAAATCTGGAGCTGGGAAATTTAGCACGTTAAGTTAGTATTAAAGTCATAAAGTGTTATTTCTTTGATAACATGAATGCATTTTGATAGCCAGATGGGAGACCTATCCTAGAAATAAGCAAAAATATTTAATAGAGACCTATAATATCTCTTCCTGATTGTAAACAATGAATCCCCGAATTCAGGGCTAAAATCTAAACATTAGTTAGCATCTCATGGGAAAGCTGATGCAACCTGCTTTATTTTTTATTTTTTATTTATTTTGTTTTTAAAAAGATCCAGATGCAGGCATATGTATGATAAAAATGTTATTTACAGTACGTGTTTTATGTTATTGAAGGCTTATGTGTTAAAATATATGTTATTATATCTTTATGCTAATATAATATCTTTCATGCTATTAAGTGCAGTTTTATCTTTAGAGCAATTTACCAAATCAGTTTTAGATTTTAGATCGATCAAGCAGTCAGGATTAAATAGTGTGTCAATCCACCCAGGGCCATGCATACTAATCAACAGTGCCCAGAAAAAACTAGCAAACACCACCCACTCCTGACCAAGAAAAGGAGGCTTGCAGGTGACATCACACTGTAGCCTCCTTACAAGTAAAGGCCATCATCTGCCATGTTGGTGCAGTTTCCCGTCTGCTGTGTGACGCTCTGTGTGCATGATCTGTGCTTGTTTGTCGTGTTCGTCATGACCGGCTGCAGCAGTGTTCATGACAACAGTTAAGGACACTTTAGGATTCCTAAAATTGTAAAAAAAGAAAAAAAAACGAGAGATTAAGTTTTATGTAGCGAGCACTGCCAACAAAAGCGGATCTCACTGAGAAGAACTTTAACAGGATCAGGGATTGTAGAGATCACTTTGTAAATCGTAATAATAACACTAAAATTACTAGTGTTTCAATGTGTTCCTTTCCATAGATATCAGTACTTGCTTTTTATGTGAACATAGGCTTAGTTTGTTAGCATGCTAACTCTACTGCTTCTTATGATCCCATTGGGTTTATGGTTAATATGTATTTAATAGGTAAATTGCTTCACACTGCAGTGACCCAAGTTCACTGTTGGGTTTAAAAAAATGTCCTAAAGGGTATTCTTATCCACATAGGGCCATTGTGTGTGGTATTTTGCTGCAACTTCCTAATTAGATTACTAATTCGAAGACTGGCTAAAGAGTTGAATTGCAGACCTAAAAGTTATCCAAGAAATCTGCACAGACACTGGCCCTTTGCAGATAAGTCTGCCTACCTAATCTTTAGGAGAAGCAGCCACTATGTATGACAGAGGTGATTGGGCACCAACAGTAAACTTGGGACACCACGGTATGAAGACTTTGACAGCATCACAAGCACTAAGAGAAGAATGCTCTTCAGCTGTTGTCACTGTGTAAGGGTCGTTATACTGTTTGCTTTTATATAATGTTATTTCGGTCACTGTATGCAGTGTACTGAATATGCTTGGTGTGACTTTCACTCACTCCATTAAAATGACTGGCAATGACAGTATAAATAATGTAATATAAATAATGTCTTCAAACTAATTAAAAAAATTGATGTGTTATGGCATGGTACGGTTATAGTGAAGTTTGTCAGAATGACCCATATACTCCACTTCGTGTTCTACATTATTTTAAGGATTCAATGTATAAATTCGTATGATTGAAAGTTTTAATATTAAGTGTGATTAATCGTGATTAATGACAGAAAACTGTGATTAATTGTTTTTTAATGATTCACAGACCTAATATTAATGTAAAAACCTGTCTGGCCTGTCAAAATTGTAACATGAGGCAGCTCTCAGTACTATAATCAAACTTAAACCAATAACTGCATTAAAATGTTCTACAAGTCTATATAAAGAAGTGAAGAAAGACTGAAAGGGAAAGAATGAAGCGGATGGATGCTAACAGTGACAAGTGGGAATTTGGTGTGAGGATGTTGTGAAATCTGAAGAAACTGCCAATGTCAGCAGCCAAACTTAGAATGGGAAGGAGCTGTGGTATACTGCCATGGTTATCACAGATCAGCCAGTTCTCTTAATCTAGAAATATAAAATGCATATAAGACAACTGGAAATCGCTTAAGTATACATTTTGCAATATCAAAAAACAGAAGCAACACATTATATGATGATATGTAAACACAGATCTGTCATGCCCCCCTCATGAGGATACTGGTTCACTAATTAGCCACACCGGGTCCTGCCTCTTTAAAACTGGAGCTACTATGTGCGAGGAATTGTTTTTCCATGTGTTGGCATACAGAGTATTTCTTGCTTGTTTCCCAAGTTGCCCTGACTCAACCTGCCTGCCATGTTCCCATCTGCTCCTGGTTTCGTTAAATCCCTGTGTTCTCTCGACTCCCATCCTTCTTCTTCAGTGTTGGACTGACTTCCCTAGCTTATCTGACTCTCCAATCCATGACCTCAACCACATCCTAGCCTTTTGATTCTGCCTTTGATTGCCCTGGACTAAATAAAACCTGCTTGCTTTGCATCTTGATCGCTCCCGAGTTTTCATGACAGAATTCCTTCAGTTGCAAGATGCCCTCAGTCAGATTGACCAGTTGATCACCCTGGGCAACCAACTCCAGCAGGGAATCACAGCCACCATTCCACCCCCAATTTCATCCCCACATTCATCTTCCAGGATCCTTATTGCAGTAATGGAACATTATAGCTGTAACCCAGACCAGTGTCAGCATTCCTTATACAGTGCGGGCTTTACATAGACCATCACCATGAAATGTTCCAGAGTAATACTAGTCATGTTCATTTTCTCATCAGGCAACTGAGCTCTGGACCACGGAGAGTCCCTTGCTTAGTTTGTTGGTGGCTTTCCAATGTGTGTTCAGGAATGTTTTTTATCACCCTGCTGTGGGGTGGAGTCTTGGGGATCGGTTACTCAATCTCCGGCAGGAGAACTGAACCGCCACTGACTTCACCATCGAATTTCACACCATCACTGCTGGACTGGATTGGCCGCTGTCCTGCCTCCAGGTCCTCTACCGGTGTGCCCTGAGCTCCAGGCAGAATTGGAGTGCTGGGGAGAGGCGCAGATATTTGATGAGTACGTTCATCTGTCTATGTCATTATGGAGCACGGGCGGCTGTGTTCTTGCCCCAAAACTGCCCCAAATCTGCCCACTCTCCCCGCACCTGAGCCGGAACCCATGCAGCTGGGTTGACCCCCACTATTCCCTACTGAATGCATTTATTGTGGTGAACCAGGCCACACCCTGCACACCTGCCCTGTTTGCCTCAGCATGGAGTCCCCCCCCCGCCCCCCACCCAGCCCAGGAGTGTTTAACTCGCTCATCATCTCAGCTAAATAGTTTTTCCTGTTTCCATGTCCTGGCCCCAGGGTCAACTGGCAGTGAGCCTTGCTCGACTCCAGAGCAACAGGGAACTTGTGGATTCCCAGCTGGAAAGAAGCCACTCAATCCCCCTAAAACTGCTGTCTTTACCTCTAGCAGTGCGGGGGGTAGATGGGGCTCTGCTCGCCACTGGACAGATGACTCACTACACTGTCCCACTATGACTACAAGTCGGTGCCACTCACAGCGATATGATTTGTTTCCTGGTCCTGCTGGCAGTGAGAGACGGTTTGATCCTGAGACATCCCTGGTTGCATCTCCATAACCCCCCATGTCAACTGGGCAGAGGGGTAATTCAAAGCCTGGTCTCCATGCTGTGTGCCAGTGTGGCACCCTGCCCTGCAGAGTCTTCTCTGTGGAGAGCTTCTCCTTGAAGGGGAGACCCAGGCTCCAGAAGAGTATCACGACTTTGTTGACGTCATCAGTAAGGTTAAGGCATTTGGTCTCCCTCTGCACCGAGGGTTGGACTGCACAAGCGAGCTGATGGAGCTGTCCTTGTCAAAGGGTCAGCTGTTCATGCTGTCCTGACCATAGGAGAAGGCATGGACATGTACGTTAAGGAGGCTCTGGCATAAGGTGTAATCTACCCAGTAACCTATCCCATCAATTCTGGATTTTTTCTTTGTTAAAAAGCACCGAAGTGTCCACCCGTGCATCAACTCTCAAGCCCTGAATGCTATTACCTGTAAGAGCTGCGAGCCTTTGACTCTGATCCCCTCAACCCTAGAGCAGCTCCGTGATACCCAAGTCATCACCAACCTTGATCTTCACAGCACCTACAACCTGATCCACATCCAAGCTGAAGATGAGTGGAAGACATCTTTCATCACCACTAAGGGGCAATTTGAATATCTGGTCATGCCTTACAGGTTAGCTAACAGTACTTAAATTTTTTTCCAAGTTTCATGAACATGTCTTCTCTGATTTGCTGAACAGGTTTGTGACTGTCCACATTATTGATAACCTGGTTCACTCTGCCTCTCTCCAAGAACACAGCCACCATGTTTGAATGGATATGGACGAAGGGAAAGTGAAGGCCATCCAAGACTGGCCCTAGCCTTGCGTGGTAAAGAAGCTCCAATGTTTTCTGGGCTTCGCTAACTTCTACGGCTGCCTCATTCGAGGGTTCAGCCCAGTGGCTGCCCCTCTCACTACCCTGCTACAAGGCCATCAGGCCACGCTCAGCTGGAACCCAGAAGTAGAAAAGACACTTCAATGCCTCAAAGACCTCTTATGCTCAGCGCTGGTTTGGCAACAACCCAATCCCACGTTGCTCTTCGTTTTTTTGGTAGATGCCTCTGAAGTAGAAGCGGGAGCCATGCTCTATCAGCATCAAGGGTGTGAGAAGTTGCATCCCTGTGTGTTCTTTTTCAAGAAGCTGAACCCTGCAGAGAGAAACTACAGCAACAGGGAGCTTCTGGACGTCAAGTTGGCACCACTGGCAATACTGGCTAGAGTGCACTGACCACCCATTCAAGGAGCTCACCAACCATGGACACCTTGAATAGTCCACTAAGTCCATTATGCATCTCATCCCATGACAGGCTCGGTTAACACTCTTGTTTACTCATCACAACTTCAAAGTGTTGTATCTTCCTGGGGTGAAGAACACCAAGGCAGATGCCGTCTCTCATCAGTTCACCCCTCCAGTCAAAAGCAATGAACCGGTACATATTTTACCTGACTCTTGTTTTCTCAGTCCTGTCACTTGGGACCTAGACGACACAGTTCAAGAAGCTAAGCATCATAAGCCCGTCCTGACCAGCTGCACCAGTGAAAAGGTCTATGTCCCTTCCACCCTTTGATTGACCGCCATGCAATGGGTACATACCTCCCTCAGCTCGGGGGACCCTGGTTTCTCCGCCACTATGTGCCTCCTAGCCCAGCAATACTGGTGGCCTGACTGGAGAACGGGTGATGGAAGAGTTTGTGCTCTCCTGCTCAGTCTGCACCCAACACCAGGCAGAGAACCAACAGCCTGCTGGCCTTCTGCAGCCTCTTGCCAAATCACAATATCCATGGTCCTACCTGGCCTTTCATCAATGATCTACCTTTGTCCCAAGGCAAATCAATGATACTTACCGTGATAGACCAGTTTTTGAATTTTCCCACTTGTGGAGAACCTCATGACCTGATTTTCCGATTCTGTGGGGTTCGGATAGGCATTGTGACTGACCTGGGGCCTCAGTTCACCATGAGGGTCTTTCACACGTTTTTGTTCTTGCCGTAATATTACCCCAATGGAGTGATGGAGAGAACCAACCAAGAGGTGACGAAAGTCCTCCAGCTACTGTGTCCTGACCTTCCTACTCACTAGGCCTGCTACCTGCCCTGGGTGGAGTATACTCTGAACTAGCATCCTCAGCCAGACACTAACTGGTCTGTTTGTGTGTTCTGGGATATCAACCACTCTTGTTCCCTTGAGACTGGAAGCCCAGTTCTGTGCCAGCAGTGGAGGACTGGTTCAAAAATAATCGTAGTGTATGGCAACGGATAGACCAGATCACCAGAGACAGAAACACCAGGTCGACCACCATCATCTCCAAGGGCTCCGACCCGGGCAGTAGATTTGGCTGTCCACCCAGAACCTCCACCTCCCAGATTGCCACAAACTGGCCTCCAGGTACATCGGCCCATTTCATGTGATCCAGCAAATGGGGTCCGTAGCCTTCTGTTTACAGCTATCCTGCATCTACCAGATTTCACCCATGTTTCACGTTTCCCAGCTGAAGCCGGTCCAATACAGCATGGCCCATTCTCCACTTGCCTCCAATGGTCAACCACCACCCCTGCACCTGGATGATGGTGAGGCCAACGATGTCTATGCTGTTCTTGACTCCAGGCATCACTGGGGATAGCTCCAATACTTAGTGGACTGGGAAGGTTATGGCCCTTGGGAATGGGTCTGGGTTCCAGCAACAGATAACCTCGACCCAGACCTGATCTCTGCCTTCCACTAGGAACACCTAGATTAACCTAATCCTCGGCCCTGGGGCCAGCCCTGTCACCTTCCTTTTCCTCCAGATGGCAGCCGTCGGAGGGGAGGGGGATCCTGTCACGCCCTCCTTGTAAGTATGCCAGTTAGCCCCACCAGGTGCTGGCTTTTTAAAACCGGAGCTACCTCTCACTCAGTCCAAGGAATTATTCTTCCATGTCTTGGCATACTGAGCATTTCTTGCTTGTCTTCTGTGAAGCCCTGGCCTGACCTGCTTGTCATGTTCCCATCCGTTCCTGGTTTTCACAGATCCCTGTGTTCTCTCGACTCCCATCCTTCGTCTTCAGTGTCGGACCGACTTCCCCAGGTTACCTGACCCTCCATTCCATGACCTCCACTACAACCCAGCCTCTTGATTCTGCCTTTGATTGCCCGGGACTAAATAAAACCTCCCGCTTGCTCTGCACCTTGATCACTCGCAAGTTTTCCATCATGACAAGATCCAGGCAACAAAAAATAGGCAGTGAAGTGAAAGTGAAAAAAGAGATGCAAATGCAAGTTTCACTGAAAGGCTGTTGCCTTAAACATACCTGGACTCACAGTCATCTTGAACATTCATCATAAACAGCAATATTTTCTAAAAACTGATACGCACCGATAGGTGTCCCTTGACAAAATGTCACATTGGGCCCCCCAACCAATGTTTTATATAATTTTGCATATTAAATATTGTGCTGGGCCCCGAATCTGCCAGGGTATCCATGCCTCTCCAACACCCCTGCAGTCATGCACTCTGGTTGATACAAAGGATTTTTTTAAGTATAATTAAAGAAACCCTCAGTTCACAGTGCTTACTTAGTATTATCATGTACTGGTAGGGGATCCCCGGCTCTGGTATATCTTTATTTGGTGGCACCTAGTCTAAAAAAGGTTAAAAATCCAATACTAAAAATGACCAATAGGGTAAAAAGTTCAGTAGTCCTTTTTTGATAATGATGGATCCATTACTCCTGCAGAATCCAAAAGCACTTGTAATTCAAACCAATCAACCAATTCATCAGTCAAGCATGTTGAAGCAGTACCAAGAAGATCCATAAATCAATAATGCAAATAAATCACTCAGCGAAAAAAAATCTAAATTCGACATCGTGATTAACTAATCCCAAGTATATAATCAAAATAAGATAAGAATGTCATTACGTTTATCTTAAATAACACACATTAGTTACTATTAGTTACTCATTCACAAGTGTTAGTTTTTATATGAATGTCTCCTTACTTTAGGAGAGCAACTGCTCTTTATAAAACCTTCATAACAGATATTATTTTCATCTGTATGTAACATAGTTCGTTATGTTCCTCATTAATATCGTAATTAGTAGCTGTAATGACAGGACTAAGCATTTAATTGTTCAGTCTCCAAAGCATTTATATATATTTAATCAAACCAAAGGGATGACCAGTAGTTTACATCGTTATATTATATGCATGCTGTTCTTGGTTATGCTTCTAAATGGCGGAGACAACATAAGCGGTACTGCATTCATCCAGTCTTGTTGCACGAACCAATATTTTGTGTACGCTGTATTATGCAAAGATATTCATTTAGTATGATTTAAAATACTGTTACAATGTTTACTGCGTGATTCGGTCTTCTTGTCGCTTAGCCAGCTGCTGTGAAAGCGATTGTGCAAGTCCGTTTGGCAGGCTATTCGCCATCTGGAGAACATTACATTAGAGCAGACGTGAAGCCAACCCTGCTTGCATGGCCGCTGGAGACCAAAATACGTGTCATTATTATTATTGTTTTTCTCACTATGAAATAGATCAAAATCCTAAAGTTAATTAACTAATTTTCGATTGCTGTTAAAGGCATCACTTAGCCATAATATAACAAACGGGAAAAGGGAGGCTAAAGACTAATCTTAAAAGTATGCAACATCCTTTAAAAAACAGCTTGAAAACAGATGTGTATTTTTAGTAAACACATTGAGGGAATATCCCCATAGAGCAAGAATTGGACAAATCATTAAGCTATAAGCATTTATGTCAAACTCTTCAAGTTTTCCAGTGTATCTCTCGCTTGTATAACGTGTATATGTGGGCCGGAGAGATGCCGCATTGAACAATGTACAGCGCGAGCATATTTGAATTAAATGTGGACTATTCATCTCTCCCCACAAACAAATGAATTGATCGGCAGCCATCTAGGAAGTCTGTACCCAAATGTAAGTTTCTAAGAGCATATTCCGCTTTTAACACCACTGCGTTCACATTTTTATGGAGTACATTGATATAACTCTACCCCGAAATCCATGTTAAAACACGGTGGAATTCCATGTTAAGAATCCATTTCCGAAAAAAGGTTTACAAGCACAATATAGGTGATCAAGATCTTACCTGCAATCGCTCTGTCGCGGGTTGCCACATACTATTAATTGAATCGCAGGTTTCTACTTAGTTCACAGCTGGATTGTCCCTGATGTAGCCCCGCTCACATCTGCTTTCGTCTCCCCCTCTGCAACCCTGGGCAATCGGCAGAAAATAAGGCAGTGAATTCCAATGGTACGCAGGGACGGAGCTCCGCCTGCAATTGCACGGCGCGTTATCCCCCACCAAGGGGCGCTGGCGGAGAAATCAGTTTTTATTAGTTCAAAGACACCGTTAGCAGCAAACAAGAAACGTTTACAAAACTACAAAATATATAGGGGGAAATTAACAGTACTACTTACATTGATTACTTATAACGCAGTTAGGCTATGTTTTCCATAATATACAGTAAAGGTGATAATAATAAAATTAAAACATTGCAAGATATCAAATGTTTATATGTAAAATGCCATTATTCACATTTAAACATATTTCTCCCACCTGCAAATTGCTGGTGTATTGACGGATTCTACAGAATGTTTCAGGAATTCTTGTTGCGGGACTAGCTTCCTTCTGGGGTAACATTACACTGAAGTGGTGAAAGGAGAAAACCACCCATTTTCCATGTTTGGAGTGGCCAAGTATTCCAGTTATAGCATTTTGTTTGTGGATTTAATCTTCAGTTTTTCCATCCCATTCCATGTAGAGGGAGTATATTTCTCATCATATATTCCATCTTTTGGTATGTGTGTATACAACATATCTTTGAGTATGCATAGTGTTGATGAGTGTCTTTGTAAGCTTAACTTTCTCTGTGCAACGAAGCATGCAACAGTGAATGTTCTCCTTGCGAAGTCATCCTCTGTTTAATGATACTTGTATGGGTAGGGAATAATGTTAGCATCTTCATCATGTGTTAAGCCTGTTCTTCTGACTGTTTTCTAAGGGAATTCAAACACGAACAGGGAATAAACTAATCAATCACCCATCACCATGTACATTCAGTGTAGTAGTGTTAAATAAAAAAAAAATCATTATATAACTTTATAGATTTCTAAGCAACAATCTGCAGGGAAACATTTAAAATCAAATATTTATTGAATTAGTAAAATGAGACCTAATAATAGACACACACAACTGGCTTTCACTTGAATCTTTTTAATTACATCATTCAACTAGAATAAATCACAGAATAAAAAAAAAAAATCATGACCCACGATGAAGAAAAGAAATAGGTCAGGCCTTGTTGAAGAATAGAAAGAACTGGCTCCAAGCACAACCTGATCATTATGTACACCTAGGAAACCATGCCTGAAACACTTAAGCACATTTACAGCGGGGTCACTAACTTTTCATGTTTTACCTAGCAATGGTGTCGCCCTCAGAGGACAACAACAAAACACTGTAAAACCGATCTACCCATTTTTATTTCTGTTATATTAATAAGGAATACAACCAATTAAAAGGTACTTTTTTCTTCCACAAAACACTGGTAAAAGTTTCCCCAACACCACACACTATTCAGAGAACTAACCAATCACTAAATAAAGTATACACTAAATAAACAATGATATGCCTAAGGATTCAAAATGATGTAGAAACCATCAAATTTACCCATGCACTAAAAGAGAAAACCTACTGCAGGTTTTTAGTCTATCATAGTTCACCATAACTGCACTTATTACTCTAACATCTGGAATGACGTATATCTGCTTGGAAAGGTAACATGTAGCTGCTGAGTCAACTTTTTTAAATCTATGGAGATGCGAGAAGATCTCGTCTGTAGTATTACAGTAGACTGTAAAAGAATTTGCTTCTACTAACCAGCAGTGGTTGCATACATGGAGATTTTACTAACCGCTTATCAGTTTAAGTTATAATTAATCAATGGTAGAATGACATTTGATGTAGGGGAACGTTTATGTTGGTGTGTTTTTTATTTATCTATTTATTTTTACAAATCCTTTGTCTTGATCAGAGTAACAAGTGGCTTGTCATCAGGACTGTAATCCTCATAGGAGATGGGTGTTGCATCATACATGGCAGGCCTGGACTTCTTTCCAAACCTGAAAAAAGAATATAAAATGCATTAGATTAATAATAAAAAAAAATAAGACATACATGCGGTCTGCATATCATAATATATACTGAATCTGTCTAACATAGTTGTGAAGGTACGAGAATTTACTGGATGTTAGGGTCCTAGGGAGAGATCTGAAAACTGGATGAGTGGTGAAGAATTGGATTCTCTCTCGAAAATAAGCATTTATATCACCAATAAGTGCATGTGCAACGAAAAATACTAGCAATACTGATTAGTATAGAAAGTCAGTAATACTTTCTGTTCTGTTTGAGTATTCCTCCAAAACCATTGCTTCATAGGTCTGACGAGTCCATCTCTGAGATCACAGAGACTCACCTGGCATGGCGGATGGATGCAATGGCATTATTGAACTCGCTGTCGATGCTGCGGCAGTTGTAGAACTCCTGGTATGCATGTCGAGAAGAGCCCTGGTATTCGATGCGACTAATGCGACAGATTCCAACAATGAGGATGATGAGCATGAGAATGAAGGCTACGCACAGAGCACCGATGATGATATAGAGAGAGTGGCGTGGCATGCTGGTCAAAGAATCATCTGGGTGAGCTGCCTTCCACTGCAAATCTGGGACAGACAATCACACACACAAACATTTACTGTTATAAGACAAGAACATTCTGCACCATTTTAACACTGAAAATGGATGAGTATTTAATGCTACTCACAAATCTCACAATTTGGTCCTACCCATCCCTGCTGGCAGTGACAGATAAAGCCATTTGATTGGTCAATACAGGTAGCTCCATGATGGCAAGGATTGCTGTCGCATTCATTGATGTCAACTTCACAGTTTTCACCTGGATGAACAGAGCATATAAAGAGGTAAAAACCCATTTCTTTGAGCAGGTTTGCAAAGTGGAAGAACAGGCATCCTCCCTATGGTAGGGCCTGCTATTTAGCTGCAAATGCTCACAGGTAGTCAAAAAGGAGTGCCAGAATGGTGCTGAGACTCATCCAAATAACTAGGAAAGCACATAGAAATAATATTGGCACTCACCCGTATAGCCAGCAGGGCAAACACAGGTAGCATTCAGCCCCTCACGATCACATGATCCTCCATTCTGACAGTGAACTTTCAGACATGGGTCCTTGTAGACCTCACAGTGTCTTCCTGCACACACAATGCACATGTCAAAAACATTTCTTTCCATATACCCATATTCTACCATCTCACAAATATGTTAATTTACTTTTAAAGTACAACTTTTTCTCTCACTCTAAAACATGCAACCCACCCTCGTACTGTTCAGGGCATATACAGTCATAGGCATTGACCAGGTCCCGGCAGGTGGCGTGGTTCTGGCAAGGCGCTGACAAACACTCATTATACTCCTCTTCACAATATAATCCATGGTACCCTGTCAAAGAAACACAGTATAAGTTACAGGTAGGAGTGTATTACTTATGTACAGTACCAGTCAAAAGTTTGGACATCCCAGACTGCCTACTGTATAAAGGTGAGTGATAGAGATTGAAGAAAAAACAGTCCAAAGAGTGCTCAGCATATGTGGGACCTGCTTCTGGACAGCTGGTAAAGTACCCCAGGAGGCCATATCATGAAACTGGCATACAGGAGAAAGTAGGGTTAACCGGTAGCTGGAGCAATTGGGATTAAGAGCGTTGCTCAAGGGCCCAGTAGTGGAATCACTTTGCCAACCACAGGATTTGAGCTGGCAACCTTACTATCATGTTACTTAATAGTTTACGTGAAAGTGCATTGCTCTTGGGTTTTAAAAAAATGCAACTTTTTTAGGATATTGCATAAACATAATAAGAAATGTACTAATTAAACAAAAAATTCCATTTCTAAAAAGCATGCATATATATATTTTGCATAGCCATTTACTGTATTCTACCTCAAAAATATTAAATGACAGAGGAGCTGCAGATTGATTTTCAATGTTCTTTTGTTTTGCACTTCAGGTCACCATATAGACCACAAGGCAATTTTATTTATTTATTTGTTTCTTTGTTTGTTTGTTTATTTATTTGTTTCTTTCTTTGTGTAGATGTATACATGTATACAGTCATGGAAAAAATTAAGAGATCACAGCACAATTTTTTGTTTCACTCATTTCTCAGTTTCTGGGAGTGCATCTGTGCATAATATATTTTTTTACGAACTGCAGCCTGTTCTTTCTCTATTTCTCATTAATGAAGGGCTTCTTCCTTGCATTATGGGACTTCAGTGCTGCATCTAGGAGCCTGATACAAACTGTCCTAGCAGTGCCATTCACTTCTCCATGTAAGGTTTCCGATTCCTTTTGAAGGTCACTTGACTTCATCCTACTAATCATGAAAAAATTTTGGATAAGTTAACAATCATCTCTGGCAATTGAAAGTTGCTTCTGCCCTTTACATGACTGGTTTCTGGTCATTCCCAGTGTCTCCTGCTTCACCTTATTCTTGTGTACTGTCCTCTTAGAAATTTAGAACCTGGAAGCAACCTGTTGCTCAGCATAGCCTTCTGCCAGCAGAGCCACGATTAAACCAGGATTTAAAAATGCAGATTTGTTTAAATATAGAGTGGTTTCTTAAATTTACTCCGTGGCTATATATACATACATCCATACAAACTCAGACATACACACACACACACACAAACACACACATATATGTAGAAGCTAACAAACATCAATTTACAAAAATTAATACATTTTAAGAATAAAGATATAATTTTATAACACAGAAGGCTTAATTTAATTAAGAGATTTGATACATTTCTTAAATCTAGTAGCCATGGCATTTTTTTTCTGTTGAAAAAGTTGTTTTCACTGGAATCGTTTTTATTACCTCAATGCACTATTTTCATCTGGCCACTAGGATGCGGTATTGCATAGAATTGTGCAGGTTATAAATGATAATCCTATATCTGATTTCATGCCATCATGCGAGCTACCATATCCAAGGTCAAAAAAGAACAAGGTGAAACAAGGTTAGAAGGTGAAAAAACAAAGAAACTTCTATCCTTTAGTCGAAAAACATAACGGCAGTTATAGTCAGAGGGACAAATCATACACGACACTTCATAGCTGATAAAGAAACTCAAACACAGGTGTCTAGAAAATCATATTATGGTAAATGTCACATTCTCTGGGGCTGAAAATCTTATTTCTTTGACCTAACTTAGACCAATATATATAACTCAAGAGAGAGCTGTGACATCTGCGTCTGCAACATGAAATAGCTGGATTATGTATCAGAATGAAAGAATGCAAATTGTTACACGTTGTTACTATCATGGCATATCAGCAAATCTATTTGGAGCCGTTATGAGAATAATTGCTGTACATGGCTGTTATGCTTTTGGACAAGGCTGTCTGTGAACCTGTGCAGTCACTGCAAGCAATGAGACCATCTGCAAGCAAAACATCAAGTGGTTGCATCGCCATGGCAACCAGACTGCAACGGGGTAAAAAAAAACATCCTCAGGACACGCCAGGGGAAGGTGAGAAAGAAAAGCAAAAGAGCAAAGATGGAAGCTGACCAATCTGGTCACCACTGACCATGGATCAATCTATTGACAGACTGCTCTGTAAGTTCTTGTCATTTTTATATATTGACATTGTACTGTCATCTTGCTTTGCAAATTTAAAGATATCAACACCGAAGATGAGGAAAGCTGCCTACTCATAATTTTATTTATACCGTCATTTACATATTCTAATGAATGCCATATATTACACCTTGGTACTGAGACACACACACAGATTGCACAGAGTGAGTACCTGGAACACAGAGACACCTGTAGCTGGTCCCCACACTGCGGCAAATGCCATGAGCACAAGGGTTGAGGGCGCAGAAGTCGACCAGCTGAGCGCAGGTGGGACCCGTGAATCCTGGCGCACAGCTGCAGCTGAAGCTCTGCTCATCCGAATAGCATGTGCCATTATTGTGGCAGGGCGATGAAGCACAAGGATTGATTTTCTGTTCACACATCCATCCTTGGTAACCTACATACAGAATGTGAATGGGGTACAAGGTGGTTATTCAGCTCTCTCAGACCATCTTATTAACAATAAAAAAGGATGGAATGAAATTTGCAAGATCGCGTGTTTAATTTTAATCATATGTAAAGTCAAAAGCCCCATACCCTACACACTGGTTGTCAGCTTAAATAGGAAAATGACCCAATAAGAACCAAAATAGCAATTCAAACCATGACACTGTCCCATTTTATGAACATTAACCAGAGCTTGACCATGAACATTAACCAGATGCAATAAAAAAAAAAAGTATCACATCTGCATCAACCATATAATCCTGCTGGTTACTAAAAATGCATTTGAGAATAAAATATTGTTCTCTTTTTTCTGCTACCATGGCAATGACCCAAATAAAACAATATCTGAAAGTATATTTACCTTTGTGAAAGTAGGATGATCCACCCTACTGTAAATGTGTTCAGAAGAAATGAAAATGCACCACTGAAGGAATTTGGCTGAGGTTGTAGCGTTAATGACTTTGAAGATTTGACAGTGCCATATTATCACAAAACAGGACTGTGCAAATCTGTGGTCTACACTCTTATTCTTTATTAATAAAAACAAGCCATTTGTGAATTCCCTGTATATTTGTTATGGCACATGGAACATACAGTACAATCGTATTATTTAACATTACACCTATCTTTACCTATTAATTTTTCTTAAATGGACAACTTTAATTTAAACTGAATTCCCTAGCTATTGCTGCCTTGGTAGAATGTGCCGTCTTTTCATAGTAAATAAAATCCATATTATGGTTACATATAGTGACAGTAAGTAAAACTGGTATTGTGAAACAGTAATGCATGTAGCTTCCTCAAGGTTAGACTGGTCTACTTCAGTTTCAGTGTTAAAGCAAGGGATCTGGCCTAGTTACTTACAGAGGGAGTCTGCAGGTATTCAGGACATAGTTCCATATAGCTATTGCTGTTTGTACAGAAGCTTCAATCAATAAACGAAAGACTTTCCAGTGTATCATTGTTAAGAACAAAAACATCATTCTGTATTCTGTGATATATAAACTAAACTTTAGTAGATTATTTTTAAGAAACTACACACAGTTAATCAGGTTGAAATGTAATTTTTTATCTACATGTCCTTGTAGAACCACATGAGGGTATGTACACAGTTTGTCACTTATCATAACAAACAATAAAGAAGAGAATGGTGAGCAGTGAAAAGTAACACTGAAATGAGGTTTGCTTTTTCTGTCTCAGAAGACTGGAGCACCACATGGGTAAGCAGTAAACCTTGCAATTGCTGGAGACAGACTTCAAGACTCAGGGTTTAAATTTAGATGGAGTCAGGCAGAGTCCAGCTCCGCCTCCTTATAACCAAACTGCACAGCCTCAACTCCATCAACCATTGTAACTTTTTTTCTTAATGTCCCAAAATTTAAAAAAAAAACCTGAAACTGAACAGTTTAATGAAAGGTCAGCTCTATCTAAAAATCATGCTTTTTTTCATCAGCTTTTATGTTAATTTTCATTTGTAAGTGATTCTCGAGTGGATGAGATGATTCTGCATGACGTCTTGATTTTTGTCCCATGTATTTTGACTTGCGAGATTCTGCTAGAGGTCAGACATATGTAAGAAGCAATCCATGAATACTTTAAAATTTAATGCACTTTCACATGGAAATTATGAATGAATAAGCAAGAATATTACTTGCAGTGATAAGCCATTTCAATACATATTTAAGTTTCATTTACATGTTATGTTTAAAAAATGTAAGTAATATTTTGTCATGTACCAGTCTGAGGAAGCCCTGTCAACATCACACTCTTTACATCGGAATTCCCTGGTTGATCAAATCCTCCAGGGAAACCCCACCTGCGACTCCACCCAGTACACCAGTTACAACCTGAAAAACTGTAACTGCAAAGTTACACTTCTACAACAGAAGCTGCTGGAAGAAACTGTTTTCTATTAATAGTCACGCCCCTTCCAGCTGTGATAGATTCTGACAGATTTGGGGTTCTATTGCCTTAGACTGCTTGGTGCGAGGTCTTCTTATTTACTGAGAGTCTGAGTGTTTCCCTGTTCACATCTGTTTCTGGTTTTCTGATCCCACACTGTGGTTGCCTTGCCCCCTGATAGTTGTTTGCCCCTTGCCTGACCTGCGTTTGCCTCTTTGATCATAAATTTTTGCCTAGCAATTTGGATTCTGTTTTACTTGTGTCAGTGTTGATCTTGGATTTCCTGACTTTGATTTTGCCTGATTTGCCTGACTCTCCAGTCACGTTACATCTGCATCTGTGTCCTGATTTCCCTGCTTCCCACAGCACAATTTAACCACAATATATGTACAGTACTAAAATCCAATAAAATAAGTTTTTGGTACATTTTTTTGTTTATTTTGTATGGCTTTAAAGTGGTAACACAACATGCCAACACAGGAACATACTGCATATTTGATCATAAATACATACAATAAGTATTATACTGTACTAACGTGTATATTATACTAAGTACTATATTAACGTGTAGAGTGGCTTATTAAAGCCCCCCCCTCCCGATCTGTACCTGACAGGGCTCTCTGTCCTCTATGATTCTGATATAACCTCTGCCAAGACTGACACAAGGCTTTTTGAGCAGAGGACCAGCTGTGCTACACAATTCCACCAAACCCTCTCTACTGTTTAGGTGCAGTATTTCCTGCAGACCTCCCACAATGGACTGCACTGTTACTATCTTACAAAATACAAATACAGCTATGTCTGTCACAGCTATGAAACAGAGACAGGAATTTGAGACAAGCTAAAATATCTCCTCCAGAGTACAGGGCATGTTACTGTAGCTAGAGATCTGTGAGCACTGGCCAGTGTGTATCAGTATATCTGCGTGTGTGCACACAGTTGCAGGTATGTTCCTATATCTGTGCTTAAGGTACAGAACCTGGATAAGTGGGAAAAAACAAATGTGTTATTTGCAATGATGAGCCAAAACATTATGACCACCCCCACATGAAGCAAATAAAATTGAATATCTTGCAAAAACAGTGCATGTCAAGGACTGGGACATTAAGCAGACATTTGGTACTTGAAGTCAAAATATTAAATGTAGAAGAAATGGTCTGAGATAAAGATCTGAGTGACTTTGACAAGGGCGAAATGATTATGGCCAGATGATTGGGTCAGAACATCTCCAAAAGAGCATGGCCTGTGGGGTTCTCATAGTCAGCTATGATGAGTACCTACTGAGAGCGGTCTGAGGAGGGGAAAACCATGAACCACCAGCAGGGTGCTGGGCCACTAGGACTCATCGATGTGGGATGTGAATGAAGGCTGTTCCATGTTGTAAAAACCAACAGAAAGGCTACTGTGGCAGATTTTGATGATGAACATGGGAGTAATGTGTTATGACACACAGTACATGGAGCCCTGTTGCGTATGGTGCTGCATAGCCATAGATAGGACTTGTTGGCCCAATGTATCCCACAGATGCACATACCCAACCATCCACATAATACAACAGAAAACAGGGATTCATCTGACCATACGACCTTCTCTCATTGTGCCAAAGTCCAGTTTCAATGTTTGTGTGCCCATTGTAGGCACCTTCACTGCAGATAGGGGTCAACATTGGCACTCTGACTGGCTTACGGCTATGTAGCCCCAAATCAACAGACTTGATGCCCTGTCTGTCATGACATATTACTCTCATAATCATCATCAGGATTATCTACCATTGGTGCTGCAGTAGCCTTTCTGCTGGTTTGTACCAGACATGATCCATTCTTCGTTCATATCCCATATCGATGAGTCCTAGCTGCCCAACATCCTGTCGGCAGTTCATGGTGTTTCTTTCCTCAGACCACTTAGTAAGCACTCACCACGACTGATCCTGAGCACTTAGGCCTTGCTCACTTGAGATCAACCTACTATCGGATCTGACAGTTATTAGAGGCAATATTTATCACATCTTCGATAATCGGAATCGGTCTTTTAATTTACCAAAGTTACTAATAATATCTCATAATGCGTATTGCATGTTAATCCAACATCCCAGTTTTTATGAAAAATTTTACGAGGTCAGTAAAGCTCGCGCTCCAGCAACACTGAGCTATTAAACACTTATCAAAAATGTTAACTTGGCTGGCGCACACCTTAACATTAGCTGTTTATCTATAAACAGTTAGCCAACAAACACATTAGCTGTATGTTATCATTAAGGTAGCGGATCAGTGCAATGGCTATATAAAATAATATAGTTAATGTGCGAACAATGCAAAAGCGTAAAACAAAAATGTCATGTAGAATCCTGTAAAAAGTCATGCTTTAAAAAAATACTGTGAAACCGATATAACTTTGAAAAATACCGTGATATAAATTTTTGGTCATACCGCCAAGCTTTAGTTCATTCCACATGAAATGAAGGCTCACCTCTGGGTTCCTACACTTTTCAATCCATGACCCCAAAATAAGAGTCCCAGAGACCTGTGACCCCAAGTAGGTTTATATTAGTCATCTCCAACCTTTCTTCCAGTGCAAGCTACCAAGTCCTGATGGCATATATGCCCGACTGGCCATAGTCTGATTTTAGGTTGCTTAGGCATGTATGCTCCAAATGTTTAATTAAACTTAGAATGTCTCTTGTGCTGCATGCTTTCACAAGTTCATTTATTTTATCTCCTCTCATACGGTCTTCACAGCTTTTCTAGAACACAGAGTGATAGTTATTATATTTTTATCTAACCAGTATAATGTTATTTTAATTAATAACTAGTTATTTCATGCTGTGCATTTAAGTTAATAAAGGATTTGCCATTCACTATAGGAGGGCTGCAATTTAATGTGCAATCGCTTCATGTCACCATCTCTGTGCATTGTCAGTCATAGTAGTAGAATACGCTGAGCATATTAATCCAAGCAAGTTAAGTATGGCTTTATTATTCTGATATGTGACATTTTGCAACGCAAAGTCAAAATGCATTCAAAGCTTAAAATACAGAGTGAGTCTTATCCTTTTTATATTTATCTTTAATTTGCAAAAGCTTATTACACAGCCTCAGGACCAAATCAGGGTACATTTTACTACATGCTGTTCTTGCATAACTGTGTATGTGACAAATATGAAATCTTATATCTTGAATCACACCCACTTGTTTGCTCACTTTGAGTGTAGCACTGTATTTGAGGGTAAATATTAAGTATGTCCTCATTTGGATTGGAAGAAAAACGGTAAGTTGTTTGGCCTAGCAAGATGAATTAGAACAAAGATGGGAGATTCAAATTAAACTCTGGCATGACACAGATACACAAAGAGCAGAAGTGGAGGTAGTTCCAAAATCAGGGCAATTCTGCAGAACACTGACCCAGCTTCTATGAGTCTTGTGGGATGTGAGACTTGCAGTATTATGTGAATTGCAGCTATTTTTATATAGAGTGGCTAGGAAAAGTTTATAAGATCTTTTAAGTGTTTTATCATCTTCTACTGATCAGTATGTGAACGCAGACACAATACAATATCCTAACTGAAACATCAGAGTTTAAACCTGGCATTCTGTGAATGTGATACTTTCTCAGTATTACTCTAGGTTTTGCATTTCAGAGATGTACCACCACCATCTGAGGGGTGGCATGGTGGTGCTGTGGTTAGCACTGTTGCCTCATACCTCTGGGACCAGGGTTTGTGTCTCTGCCATGGATCCATGTGTGGAGTTTTTATGCTCCAGACCCCGATGATCTTGAATAGCACAAGCTGTACATAAAATGGATGGATGGATCATGGTCTGGGTGTTGATTCATACCTTCTGGGCAGTGGCAGCTGGGTCCTGCCAGGTTGCTAGTGCAGGTAGCCCCATTCAGGCAGGGTTGTGAGAGACAGTGGTCTACTAGAGCTTCACATTGCTCACCTGTGTACCCTGTAACACAATAAATCATTAAGTAATTAGTACCAAAATAAACTGGCTACAGAACAAAAACAATAACAAACGTTTTACCATAATACACATTAAAATTTGTGTCAGAGTGGGACTGTCTTCCAGCCCTGGATTTATAAATCAACTGAAAATTTACTCTGTCTGTCAAAATGATTATCAGTACTGGAACAGTGCTGAGTAAAAGCTTAAGAAAATCAGACAAAGATTAAATCTACCAGTGGTGACTGCTCTAATACTACGAGAAGCTTCACTTCCTCCAAAAAGTCATGAAAATTTTTATCAAATATGTACTGTTTTATTTTACATTGCTATTTAAAAAAGCATGCTAAAACATGTTCGACTTCAGTGCTAGTTCATTCAGAATAAGCAATAATTTCTCACAGGTCGTCTAATGTAATTTTTTTCCCCATACATTACATTCCCGTGGCAGCACGATCCAATAGAACCCATTGAAGTGCAGCTTCAATGAACTTCAATGGTAGATCTGTTTTCAAAGCCATGCGTCTATTGGACAAATGCCTCAAAGCATTATTTCCAGGGAAGCTCAACATCTCTGGGAGTAAAGGGAGCAGTGGGCTGACCAGAATTTGCATTTTAGTGGGCGAGTCAGGAAACTTATTAATATTCATTAAGAATATTCACTACCAAATTGGCCAGTGAATGCCTTAGATTTGTGGAAAACTCATTAATATTAATTTACTGTCAAAAATTTGGCTGATGGTGGGAATGTGCGGCAATAGCGGTAAGGTAGATTATGTAGCGTGTTTTTTTTTTCTCATCCTACCCAGTTTCTACCTAAATAAATCAGTTGTTTTGTCCTTTTTGACTTTTGTGACATTTCCGTTTCTTATTGCATTTTTAGAGAGGAGGACATCACAGTACTTAATTTAGATGCATGCCAGAATTCACACTCCTTACAGAATCCAAGGAGATAAGTTTTGATAAATGTATGCATCCTTTCATAAACAACTATTCACATTTTATCACCCCCGACTACCAGAGGCATAAGCCAGTCACCATCCCAGAGGACATGCCACCAATCCAACCACCTGAGCGCCAGTTGGACACAAGACCCCCTACATGGAGGGAAGTTGAAAACTCATTAAAAAGGGCAAGAATAGTATCAGTCCCTGGGCCCAATGGCATTCCGTATAGGTTCTATAAGAACACGTCAGGCGTCTTGAAATACCTCTGGAACCTGATGAAAGTGGCATGGGAAAAAGGCATTATACCTAGGGCATGGCGAAGAGCAGGCCCTAGGTATAATGCCTTTTTCCCATGCCACTTCTTTTCTGATTCTGATTCCTAAAGAGAAGAATTCCTCAACCATACATCAGTTCCACCAGATCAGCTTACTAAATGTGGAGGGAAAGATTTTCTTCAGTGTTGTGGCTCAAAGACTCTCAGTGTTCCTGCAAAAGAACAACTATGTTGACAGAAGGCAGGGATAAGGGGTTTCTCAGGATGCCTGGAACATGTAAATATCATCTGGCATCAGGTACCAATGGCCAAGAAGGAAAAGAAAGAACTGCATGTGGTTTTCTTAGACCTGGCCAATGCCTCATGAGCTGCTGTGGGCAGCCTTTAACTTTTTCCAAGTCCCAGAGGCATAGTGCTTCTCTTCCGGTTTGGAAGCAAGAGAGTGGAGAGAGTGGTGTTGAGCTGCAGCGTTTGTTTTTGGGATTGTGCGGGAGTGTTTTGATCGTATAGTTTTGAGTGCTTGTGTGCTTTATTTG
>JAODJX010000039.1:17158516-17174609 GCA_026776945.1 Isichthys henryi | reverse complement strand
AGTTCTCCCCAAGCGAGCTTGATGGGCCGAATGGCCTCCTCTCGTTTGTATTGTTCTTATGTTCTTATGTTCTTATTACAAGGCTAGTCAAAGTCTATTTCCAGGACCTTCAGTTTTGCATAACAATCCAGGATAATATAACTGCCTGGCAGCACCTGGAGATTGGCATAATGGTGGGGTGCACCATTTCCCCACTGGCCTTTACCATGGCGATGGAGTTAATTATTCGAACTTCACGATGGGTGGTTGGAGGTGAATGCCTGAAGAGCGGGCTGTGTCTTCCCCCAATTAGGGCGTTTATGGATGACATGACGACTATAACATCGACTAAGGCATGCACCAGATGCCTGCTGGAAAAACTCCAGGGTAACATAAAGTGGGCATGAATGGAAATAAAACCAAACAAATCCCACAGTATCTCCATCATCAAGGGCCAGCTCACCAACGAGAGGTTCCATATTAATGAAGTGCCGATACCAACAATTCAGGAAAAACCCATCAAAAGCCTTGGAAGATGGTACAAAGCAGAGCTTAAAGACCCCGAACAGATGGAACAGCTCGGGAAGGACACCATCAGTGGCCTAAAGCAAATAAACAACACTGCTCTCCCAGGGAAGCTGAAGCTCTGGTGCTTTCAGTTTGAACTGTTGCCTCGCCTCGTATAGCCAGTTTCCATCTATGAGGCCACCCTATCACATGCCCAGTGGCTAGAGACGCTGGTGAATGCCCAGGAGCGGAACTGGCTTGGACTACCCAGATGCCTCAGTAGCATAGACCTGTATGGCAATGGAGCTCTCTCTCTCCCAATTTCAAGTCTGGTAGAAGAGTACAAATGCTCCAAAGCAAGGCTTGAAATGACCCTCACAGAATCACGGGATCTTTTAGTCAGAGATGCTGCCCCCACCCTGGTAACAGGGAAGAAGTGGAGGCCAGGAGTAGTTGTGGCACAGGCAAAGACGAAGCCTACACCAGTAGAACAATGGCGCCTGGTGATAGAGGAGGTGTGACACCAGGAGGAAGTAGGTAGGTGTGCTAGGGACGTGTCCCAAGCCAAGCAAGGCCGCTGGATGAAGTGGGATGGCGTAGAGAGGAGAAAGATAACCTGGAGCAAGCTGTGGAACATGGAGTCCAATATGTTGAGCTTTACCATCAGAGCCACATATGATGTCCTGCCCTCTCCAACAAACTTAAATCTTTGGTTGGAGAGGATCCGGCCTGTCCCTATGTCCCTAGTGTGCTGCCCCAGCAACTCAAAAAACACACCCTGGTGGGTTGTAAGACGAGCCTTACCCAAAGCAGATACACCTGGTGCCACAACCAAGTGCTGAGATGCTTGGCGGCTGCGCTAGAGGCCAAGCGGGTAGCCACTAATGCTATGCCGTGGAAATCGGAACTGCCTTTTGGCTACAAACATTGTTCGTCCGGGAGGGGAAGAAGCAGCAGGCCAAACGAGCATCTCCAGACTCAGGTCCGCTGAATACAGCCCGGGATTTGGAAATGCAGATGGACTTAAATCAGAGGCTCACTTTTTTGCCTGAAATCGCAGCAACCAACCTGCGGCCAGACCTGGTCCTTTGGTCCAAATCCTGTCAACGTGTCTTCATTGTAGAGCTGACAGTCCCATGGGAGGAAGCAATCGATGAGGCATTCGAAAGGAAAAAGATGTAATATGCAAACCTGGCAGCTGAAGCTGAGGACCGGGGTTGGAAAGTGTTTGTGCGGCCAGTGGAGGTGGGTTGCAGGGGCTTTATAGCTAGTTCCACCACAAGGCTACTGAAGGAGGTTGGAGTTAGAGGGCAGGCTCAGCAGAAGACCATCAAGGAGATTGCAGATACTGCCACAAGAAGCAGCCATTGACTGTGGTTGAAGCGGAAGGAGACAGGCTGGGCTAGCTACTCGTGGATCCTCCGGTGCGGCACACACCCAGGTCTGATCAGCAGAAACACCCAATGACCCCGGGATACACATCTGATGATGTGTCGTACTGGAGGCAGAGCATCATCATATGAAAACCCATGAGGTCACCTACCTAAAAGGAAATCACCACATGGTACTGATCATCAAGGGATTTTAATACCTAGTCCTAGTAGACATATCCCCAAATAAGTCATTAACTGAAATTAGTCACTGTTTGCAATGGGAGCTTAGTCTACATTCAATTTGGTGCATTTTTGCTCTTTTTCTAGGAAGACTTTATCCATGAATTAAAGTGTGGAAATGTCATTATTAAAAATGATCTGCTGTCTTGCAAAGTATGACTGTAAATTTTAAGCATTTGAACCCAACCGCAGTACATTGTTTTCCTTTTCATAGACTAATAGTATCCTGATTTATGGTTTCTGATGTTTATTGATTAGTATAGTTTCTTTGGCACTCTGTTTAAAGCATTCACTAGCCAATCAGGTAGCACTTTTCTCATGAATATTAATGAGTTTCCCGAACCACCCTATAAGATGCAAATTCGCAGTCAGGAAACTGGGCTGCTGCATGATGATTGGAGGAACTGTCAAAGTGGCTGGACCTCTTTCTGATTGACAGCGTTTTGAAAATATACTTCGACACTGGAGCAAGTCCCATGTGGATTTTTGGCAAGTGAGGTCTTTTCGTTTTTTCGATTTTCATTTATACATCTTCTACTATACATAAAATCATAAATATAGTGTTCTTCAGTACATTTGCAGATTTGTAAAGTTCATTTGTTTATTACTAGTCATGGGGGAGGGGGGACTAGCCAGCTTCCCCTGTTTGAAAAACCACCGACTGCCACTGAAATCTACTGAAAGGGAAGGCAAGGTAAGTTATATGGCAAAATTCAGACACAAGGCAATTCAAAGTGCTTTACAGGGACACGTTAAAATTATAAGACATTAAAATCACATTTAAAAGACAAAAACAAAAACTTAAAAGCCATTATTAACAAATAAATATTTAGCTAAAAAGAAGGTACACTGCAGGGGCGTCATGGTGGTGCAGTGGTTAGCACTGTTGCCTCACACCTCTGGGACCCAGGTTCCCCCCACAGTCCAAAAACATGCTAAGGCTAATTGGAGTTGCTATATTGCCCGTAGGTGTGCATGTGTGAGTGAATGGTGTGTGAGTGTGCCCTGCGATAGGCTGGCCCCCCATCCTGGGTTGTTCCCTGCCTCGTGCCCATTGCTTCTGGGATAGGCTCCAGACCCCCCACAATCCCAGTAGGATAAGCGGTTTGGAAAATGGATGGATGGATGGATGGAAGCAAGACTGCAGTGGCAGTGCATGAATGAAACTGCTACAAATTGAATTTATTGAAAAGCTGCAGTAAACAGGAATGATTTAAGCCTTTATTTAAATGCACTGACAGTTTTAGAAAACTTCAGTGGGATATTCCATAAAGCAAGATTTCTTACTTAGCTGGATAACATTTTGGATTTAAAGTAGCCTGGGCTAAATGGACTTCACCTTTGTTCATTTACATTTATCCCAGACTTCCTTAAACCCGACATCTGGCTAAGCAAGAAATCCTGCTTTGTGAAACTTATTCCACAGACAGGGAGCATAGAAACTAAAAATCTGCTTCACCCTGCTTGGTTTTGATTCTGAGTGCATTTGCGTAAACCTTTCCCAGATAATCTCAGAGACCTGGATGCCACATAAGTAAGTATCTGGCGCGAGACCAATTAGTACTTAGTAGACAAGCAATGATACAGTGAGGGAAATAATTATTTGACCCCCTATTGAATTCCTAACTAGACCCATTTACATATAAAAATACAATTTGGTTTGTAACTGTTACACAATGATTTTTCTTGTTTTGTTGATAATCTATCTTTTGCTGTTTAAATAAACATACTAGTGAAATTAGATACTTCTCATTTCTTTATTAATGGGTCAACTTAAGAATTCAGCAGAGGGTGAAATAATTATTTCCCCCACTGTGTTTTAAAATCTGTTCTAGAGGTGAACTAATCTGATATTTGGATCGGTATCGGCACCAATCCATATCTATCAGATGTATCGGATATCGGCCACATGTGATCGATCCACATCTGATACTTACTTATTTAGTTTTTGGCAGTCTGTAAAGTACGGAGCCCCAAAAGTCTTATAAGGTGATTTTTTTTAAATCTCGTGCACATGCAAGTTATCTTGTGGCAACAAGTTTTAAAGTGTAAAAAATTCCATGCCTCTTCAACAGTTTTGCCATTTATATCTATCCAGTTTACAATTTTTAGTTTCAGTGGCATACCATTAAAGCTTGCCTTCCTAACATTGTATATTTTTGTTTTGAACTTTGTTCTAAATTCAGAAGCGTTTCCAAGGATTTCCGATACAAACAGAGACCATATAATGGACAGAATTCAGCTAATCAAGTTTCATTTTCACATTAGAATGTCATACAATTAAATTCTTGCTGCTCTTGTATGGGACGCCAAGTTTCATGCACAAAATACATTCTGTGCCACAAAAAGTATCATTAATGATGAAATCAATCATTTTGTGGACTAAATGCATTTCGTGGTGCCTTTTGTGACTCAGCAAAAGACAAAATGCATTTCGTGGTTCCACAAAAACATTGTGTGATTCTGCAGAATCAGCTTCATCCATGAAATGACTGTGTATTATTCATGACATACATTTCCTCTACAAAATGATTTACTATCACTCACAAAATGCATTTTGTACAGAAAATTAATATATTTAGTTGATAAAATGCATTTTGTGAATTACATGCCTTTCTTCTGTCCATGACAGGCAAGGTGCTGATATCAATTCTGTCCACAAAATGAAACATATGACTGTGTATTTTAATGTTGTAGCGTTTAGTGGAAAACCCCATTATAATGGCTGGGGGTGTTTTACTCACTCACTTCAGCTTGTGATACAAAATGGGCTACTAGTGATGGACCAATGAAGCTTCATGAATCTTTCTGGCGTTCCCCATAAAGTGCCGGAGCATGTTTGGAGTCTTTGAACCATTTTTTCAAACACAGAGAGACCCCTAGTGGGGCTTAGCAGTGCTTCAAACAATCTGAGAATGAAGTACTGTATATGTGTTTGCATCAGCAGGGTCTGATTGTGTTTTGCTAAATATAATCTTAAAAAATACAATGTATATTTTTGTTAAATTATATGTATTATCAGTCAGTATGTATTTACAATTAAATATTTTGATGGATCAAGGATGAATTCGTTAATTGTTGTTTGCCTGTTGCCAATCAGGTGCTGCAATGTGTATGACCGTTTCAGTTGTTGGGGTTTAGAAGGGGAGAAGTTTAAAACATTCCAATTAATTATTTTGATTAGTTTGTTTCAAATTATCATTTGCCCTTCTTTTTCCATCACTACCTTATAGGGTTGTAATGGTACATTGTGAATTAAAGTGAATTCAGTGAATTCAAGCATGGTACTGTGATAGGATGCAACCTGGGTAATAAGTCCATTCATGAAATTTCCTAGCTACTAAATATTCCACAGTCTACTGGTAGCGGTATTGTAACAAAGTAGAAGCAATTGGTAACAACAGCAACTCAGCTATGCAGTGGTAGGCTACGTAAAATCACAGAGCGGGGACAACGCATGCTGTGCAAAGTGTGCAAAAGTCTCCAACTGTTTGCAGAGTCAATAGCTACAGACCTCCAAACTTCAAGTGGCCTTCAGATTAGTTCAAGAACAATGTGTAGAGAACTTTATAGAATGGATTTCCATGGCCGAGCAGCTCCTTCCAAGCCTTATATCACCAAGTACGATGGAAAGCGTCAAATGCAGTTGAACCTCTTGACTTGCTTGTAGAAAATAAGTATATGAACTATCCATCCATCTATTTTCCAAACCACTTATCCTACTGGGTCGTGGGGGTCCGGAGCCTATCCCGGAAGCAATGGGCACGAGGCAGGGAACAACCCATCGCAAGGCACACTCACACACCATTCACTCACACATGCACTCCTACGGGCAATTTAGCAAGCCCAATTAGCCTCGGCACGTTTTTGGACCGTGGGGGGAAACTGGAGTACCCGGCGGAAACCTCACGATGACATGGGGAGAACATGCAAACTCCACACACATGTAACCCAGGCGGAGACTCAAACCCAGGTCCGAGAGGTGTAAGGCAATAGTGCTAACCACTGCACCACCATGCCGCCCCGCATATGAACTAGTTTTTCTGTATCTTTTTTAGACAAAAGGGCGACTTTGTAGCTGTCTTTTTGTAGCTGTTGAAATTTAGGTCTGAGGCCAGAACTACACCAAGATTTCTGGCTTGATTTGTAGTAGGGCTGCAGCTATTGATTAAGTAATCATGTATCCTACTGATTATTCAGTCAATTAATTGACAGGTCTTTTAAAATGAACAACTCATTGGTTTCCTTTTTAGAAACATTTCAAATGGTTAAACTGCATACAATATCTGTCAAAGGAACTAAACCCTTTTAGTGCATTTATGTACATATTTGTTTTATTCTTAAGAAAACACTTTCTTTACTCTTGTGTACATGGGACTTTCAGGAACTACTATTACATACTTTGGATCTTTAGTGACACAGCATAAATAGGCTATATTTAAAAGTCAAGCCACAAATAATTATAACAGCGCAGACTTTTATTGAATATTAATTGAATATTAAATCTTTCCCGAACACAAAGAACAGTTGCAAAAACATTTTTACGTCATTTTTTACAACCCGGAAGTTGCTCTCTTCACATGGAGCATGCTAAAACTTAATTCCATAATTTCTATGGGGGAAAAAATCGTTTGAAAAATTAACACAGAAATTTTAAACTTTCAAACAATGTTGAACCATTTTCCAATCGAAATAACGTACAAATAATAATGCTGTATTTCATGCAGGCTGTCAAACAATATATGCCTTCCAGTTTATTTACTTGTATAGAACACACCCGGCCACCTCTCAAAAGTGCCCAGTGATCAAAAAAAACTCTGGCACATCCAGTCACTGATTAGTTCAGTGCACTTATTAATTAAGGGAATCTAAAGGACTAGTGTTTTGTGAAATATGCACAATTGTGGTTAGAGATGTTATAGTGCTCCATAATCTGAGCAAGGGGGAGCCTGTACATGCCGAATAGAAGAGGCCCAAGAATGGACCCTTAGCGAAGTCCATATGTGATTTTTTTTTTTTAGCTCCCTCAGATTCAGATTCATAATTACCAGCTGACACAAAGTAGTCCATGTCTTGTAATCCCTATATAATTCAGTCTAATTTAACATGGTGCCAAAAATCTCAATCACTTTTCCGGTCTGTCTAGCAGTATCTTATTGAACCAACACTCAGATCCAATAATACCAAGAGTGATCAGGCGGAAGTCATTTAAAATCTTAATAAGTACAGTCTTAATGCTGTGGTGTGGTCGAAATCCAAACTGAAACGTGTTAAAGGAGTTACTTTACACCATGAAAGAACTAAGAATCTGACAAATAACCTTTCCAATGATCTTTCCTAGTTAGGATTGATATGGGCCTATAGTTACTTATTACTGAGGCATCTAGATTGGAGTTTTGTAGAAGAGGTTTGATAACTGCAGTCTTCAGGGCACTTGGGAAAAGGCCTAACTGAGGAGAACTACTAATTATGTGTAGCAGATCTGATGCTATACAATTAAAAACATTTTCAAAACAAGCTGGTAGGTGGTGTCAAAGCAGCAGATAATGGGTCTATGGTGAGTAGACCTAGAGTAGCTTCCTTAGCAAGTTATTGGGCTTTGCTACCATTAAAGGAAACATCAGTGTCTTTCTCTGTACAGTAGACATGACTATGCATCAGTGTCAATTTTAGAATGAGGTATATGCGTAACGCTAATTCTCACTTTTTTTGTTACTTTCTTGATTATGAACAGCATGCTAACACTAGACTAACTTAACACTAAAACCTAGTGCATTTTAAGCTGATGTAAAGTTAACAGACTACAATTTTGCTGACCTGTTTTAAATAAAGCTGAATTTTTCATGTGCTTTGCTGCATCCTCTTTCAATGCATTTTTTTTTTTGCTTTATCCTTCCATTCTCAGCAGCAACTTTTCCCATTATTTCCAGTTTTCCATCCAATGCGGAATGCAGTTTAGTAGGGATACGTGGGTCAAAACTGAAATACTCAATTATTTCAATGTAAATGGTTTCATTTTGAAAATTGATTCTAACATAACAGTATATTGTTATTGTCATGTAATTGTTAGGGTTGGGCCAGTACTGAATATCAGTTACGAGATTGATATCAGCTGCACCAGCCTTGGAGTGAATCAAAATCAGATAGAAAATCAGTGGTATCCTTTCCCTACAGTTTAATTTTATGCAAAGAAGGTTTGTACCATTTTCATTTTTTTATTTTAGTAGGTGCTGCTATCTTTTCTACACAATGCCAGGGTGTAAATTTGGGCGTGGATGACATGTCTCTACAAATATTATGGAAGTATAGTGTGTGTTTAGGAGGGTGGGAGCTTTGGGGCTGATTTGGTCCCTCCCAACATTGGAACCAAATCTATGCCCATGCCGTGATGGTTATATGTACGTGAAGTGGGGTCGTACCACTGGGGGAGGGGCAGTCTTTTTATTGATTCACTATATGCATGTGCATTTACAGGTATTTAGGAGAATTTTAAAAGGTGTGCATGGCAGCTTGACAGGTCTGGAAATACCAGCAGCCCATCAGGAAATCTCGCGGTGCTCCTGATGGTAACTCCGCCCCCTGCTGTATGTCATCTTACATTCTATATCATAACACACAAACAGCAAACTATATATTATACAACAACCTCTACTTCCAAAACTTTAACAGATCCTTGTCTTGCACACACAGATAACCATAAAAATAAGTACTTGTATAACCTAAATGCTTGTATAATCTAAGGCATAAACTACCTTTTCACAATTCATTTTAAAGATGACTTAGATGTATTCTAGTAAAACATATTGTTCTTTTGGACCACCTGCAGTATTGTGCAAAAGTCTTTAAGCAGGCAAAGAAAATGACATTTAAAATGATCTTTATGCTGGCAAAATCTATAATATGTTTGTCAAAGTATTTTAGCTCAAACATGTCAATCCCATTCATAAAGTCACCCCAGTTTTGCTCAGCAACAATCATATACTCCCATATATTTTCTAACTTGACCATTCACACACACCATTTTCTAACACCTCATATGGCTATTGAATACCTCATTGTTTTATAAGCCTAATTTATTAACTAATTCAGGAGCTGGGGTGCCACTGAGGAGAAGTTTAGAAACTGAAGCAATGTGCTTCTATCAGTAACTTTTTGATTACAGAAGAAATTCTTGTTCGTATTTAACGGTGTTACTCTTAATTTGTATATGTTCTAATACTAAATTGGATTTTCCTGACCAAATATATACTTACACTGCAGGAAAAATGTAAAACTTTTACATGAACTTTACATTTTACCATACATGATAACATATGGCTTTGCTTGTTGTTTCTTAATAAAATTTGATATTGCTTTTAGATCATGTATGATCTCTCAACGTTCAGTTGATTTTTTTATGTTCTCAGAACACAAAGTCAATGCATCAACTGCAAAAGAATGTTTTCTTTTGAAAACACTCTGTCTAGTTGTGTGGAATCACTGTCCATGAGTCAACTGAGTTCATTCAAAGAATTATGAATGAAAACTAATACTGACAAAACATTCATTTAATATGCATTGTACATCAATGCAGAACTTGTGTTTGACAAAGCGTTAATGTTATATATATTTTACATGAATAAAGGACATAGACTAATGTTTGACATTACATTAATTTCATATTTATTTTATATGAATAAAGGAGATATATATCGAAAGACACATTAAGTTGTTATGCATTATATATGTATTTTGTGTGTCATATAAAGAGCTTTTATGATTTGGGTAAAACACATAACAGTCACATGTTATTCTTAAAAAAACCTTTCCATATGGGTTCTCTTCACTGTTTTGCCAAACTCATGCCCAAAAAAGTCCCTGTTCCATCCCTGAGTTACATTTTTCTGCCTGCAATCCAGATAGAAGCAAGTCTGACAGTCTGTAGTATGCAGGCCTACGTACCTGATGAGCAAGCGCAGGTGAAATTACGACCTTCATTGCCTTCCCTTAGGTCACTGCATGTGCCATTGTTCTTGCAAGGGTTCAGGTGACATGCATCAAACTCTTCACAGAAGATTCCCGAATACCACTTCTCACACTCGCAGTAGAAGGTGTTCTGGAACACAGAAATGAATAATACAGTTCTACCAGTTTAAGACTTACAAAGTTGTTCACTATATAGTATATGCTATGTGCTGTAAAAAAGAGAGATCTACTACTCATGAAATTAGTGTAATCCTCCATATAATTTCATTTATCCAAGTTTGAATGTTGTGAAACACATATCAATAAACCAGGTAAGAAAATATATCTGTGTTTGAATGAGCAGGCTGGGGAGCCTCTCAGATATATGTAAGTATTTAATATCTCTTTGAAGTATTTTATAGTTCATAATTCATAATTCGCTCATCTGAGACAGTAGTCAGGTTACAGTGGTTCCCTATTAAAGACATGACTAATGATATCGTACACTATACAAACAACAAACAGTTCTGTAATGATAGCATATCAGAATACATTACAGGTTTTAAAATTGTAGGTACCTTCTTTATACAGCTGATACATAAAATGGATGTGCACAGATGAAAGCCAACCAAAACATGCTTTACCTGAAGACAGAACCAGCAGATGAGCAGATTTTTTGTGTGAGAAATGGACAGTATGACAGAACGTTGGCTAGCCTTTCCATTTGGAGATAACTTTTAAATTAACTTTCTTGCTGCTGTAGTGAAACTGAAAAAAGTACATGTTCTGGGTAGCTTCAGTGTAAATACTGAACTGTCCAGTACAGTGCAGAAAATGTGAATTTAATGAATACACGTAAATAATAGTATCCATAAAATGCTACAAAAAAATGAAGTGGTTATCATTTGACGCTTTTGGGTCCCTTGTTGACACCTTCAGTGACCCTTCTTTTGATAGTAATGCTGTGTAGTGCAGCCTATAAATAAAAATAACTATACTAAAATGTTTTGTGCATTATTGTATATCTCTTGTGGCATTCAGAATTCTCAAAGCCCTAGGGGCACTGACAGAGTGCACCACTGTATTCAACCAGGAAGCATGGATGTAGAGGGCACGTTTAGATCACAATGTTGATACTTATACTTCTGTTGTTTCTATTATTAGATTCCCAGTTGGTTACTTTTCATAGGATTGGTCATGATTCATGTAGTGTGTGTGTGTGTGTGTGTGTATGTTTACATACAGAACTGTGCATAAGTCTTAGGCAGTCAAAATGTTTATAGCTATTTACCTGGGTGGTAAGTGCACATTTGTTCAGAACAACAAACAATTTAAAAAACTAACATTAGAACATATGCAAATTTAGAGTAATATCATAAAACAAGAAATTCTTGTTATCCAAAAAGTTACTGATATCTGGTTGTATGGCTAGAAGCACATTGCTTCAGTTTCCATACTTCTCCTCAGTGGTAGCCCAGCTCCTAAATTAGTTAATAAATTAGTTTTAAAAAACAATGAGGTATTCAATAGCCATATGAGGTGTGTGAATGGTCAAGTTAGAAAATATATGGGAGTATAGGATGGTTGCTGAACAAAACTGGAGTGACTGTAGGAGAAGGTTTGACATGTTTGAGCTAAAATACTTTGACAAAGACATTATAGATTTTTGCAAACATAAAGATAATTTAAACGTCATTTTATTTGGCTACCTAAGACATTTGCACAGTACTGTGTGTATTTGTATATATCTTTTAGCCATAGAGAGACGCAGGTGAAACAGGCATGTCCTACTTTGGCAAAGCCTCAGTTCTGACTGCCTACCTTCCTTGGCTGGGTGACACATGTCCCCTTTCCAGAACATTGCGGGTCATTGAAGTGACTTCCTGGCTCTGTGCAGCTGCTGGCTTTCATTGTAACTTGCAGAAGCAATGTCACTGTGTCACCATTGGCAGTGACATCATGTAGGACACCTGCATGGGAACACAAATCATGAGCAAAATGCTTTACCTGGCACCACATGAGATTCAAATAATTTGTATACACATAAACACATGCTTCTAAGATAGGCTCCAGGTTCAACCACGAACTTGTATCAGATAAAGGGTCATGGAAAATGGATGAAAAACTCAGTTGTGACTTCCAACACCTGTTTTTTAGTGGAGTTAGCTAAATGAAGCTAGTTACTGGCAGTAGTAAGTACTGAACGTGTTTTTAGTGAGGGAAACATCTACCACCTGCAATAAATTAGCAGGTAGAATTGCAATACATGGATAAAATAACAAAAGACCAATTTTGGTTTCATCAATTCTAGCACAGTCTATACTGTGTCTATATCAGTATCTAAACTGATAGCTTTGCACCAGTGGAGTGTAGTTTGAAAAGCCCACTGTGCCATGGCAGCCAGAGATGAAGGGATTATAATGAAGGAGAAACCAAATTAAATGGAACGTCATTCTCTGTTAGAATGTCCTCCTTGAGTCATAAAATTGGATCATTAAAGTCTGTCTGTCTTTGTGTCTGTCTGTATGTCTACCAGTTAGAAAATACAATGCTAAATTTTATAAAAAAGGAAAAATATATTTGTTGTGTCATCATTTTCAAGAACAATATACAATGAAATGTCAGATAAAATTGTGGACAAATTAATTGAAATATTTTCATTTTCGGGAAAAGATGTTATAAAAGGAGAAGTATCATTACATTTGAATACTGTACGTGTTGAAATAAAGAGATTCATACATTTATTTATATTTATTTATTTAGCAGACTTTTTTTTCACAGTTACATACAAGTGAGGCAAATAGTTAGTTTTCCATTGTTGTATTTTTAAATAACTTTGTTCTTATTTACTATAGGTTTATAAATTGGTTTGCTGATATATAGAGGCCCATATAATTTTACCTCACAGAAGTATAATATATTTTTATCCCTTTGTCTTATTAATTTTCAATTAAGAAAATGCAGTGACATCAGCACCACTTACAAGTTAAGTTCTATACATAAAAGAAGTAACACAACTAAGAAAAAAATCATTAACAAACCAAACATTCAATATAAATTGTAATTTAATATTGTAGTTCATACATCACAAAAGACGCAGATAAGAAATACCAAATTATATAGCTTCAGACAGACCAGGGATAAATGATTTACAGGGGAGGCACTTACCCACGAAGTAGCTCTGGCCAAGTGGAAGGTACTGTTCCGTCAGAACCAGACCATCAGAAGCTTGTTGGAGCCAAACTACTGTACCATCTGAGACTGTGCAGTGGTGGAATGCACCCTCACTGACACGCCACAAACCTGCAATGCCAGTAATGTTTGCCTGGATCCTGCAAAAAAACAACAGACTATGTTACACCCAACTCAAATATCTGTATTCTCCATTCAAATACTCTCTATCCATACTCTTAAATTGTAATAACCTGAATTTTCCACCCATTGCCATACTCATGTAGTCTATTCACTCTGTCCCAAACACTCATTTTCTTCAGTCACGTCCCACCGTTATGTATCAGAAATAAATGTGAATAATCAAGCATACTTTGAACATCAAGAAACAGCGTTAATGTACACAATTGTCCTAACATAATATTTGACTCTCAGTTTTAGATTAGTCAAAAAGATGCTGTAGTACTGAGTATTAACATCAATTGCGTAATTTTTAAATACCATTATAATTGTTTCTATTGTTATTCTTATTACTTATTAGTATCAGTTTTACATTGACAAATATCTATCCCAGCCCATGGTGACATGTTTGCAATAGCACCTTCAACCAGTGCCTGTGTATCCATTTCTTTGGTCATTTTTACTGGTGACTGCACACAAGAAACAGTCAGTAGCGCAAAAACAACAAAGAACTCATTAGTATTCGGGGGAGGAGGCCATGGCGTCACTGCAGCACATCTCTATGCTGTGAATGTCATTTAGTGGCCAAGGACAGACTCACTGTTTCTGAAAACATTACAAGAGACAAAGACAGTTCTAATGAACATAGGGCTCCTCAATATTTAAATAGTAGAGGGTATATCTGCAATAACTGAAAGCAGTTCTAAATATCCCAGAAATCAAAATGAAAAGGATACAATAAAGTTACAGCAATAAGGAACATATAAATCACAAATGTTACACTAAATGGAGATCATGCTAAGGTATGTTCATCTAACTGTGTCATTCAGTCACAACAGTGTAATTAAAAATATAACCCACTCCAATGATGCTTAGATGGACAAGGGGACCCTCAATTCTTACTTGATGGCTGTGCCTTCAGCCAACTCTAGGGCTAGATACACAGCCCCTGAAGAATCCCTACCCATCAGGCTCCTGCAGTCTGACATCTCTTGCACCTAAAACAAACCATGAACACCATCATGCTTGATTCACAAGTACCATGATTTGGAAGTTAAAAAGAAATTAGAGTCATTTAGCATGAAACCGTGCATTGATTCACCAATCAATCTTCAATTGGCTGACGTCAGTCAAGGTTTCTGTGGATAGGCAGGGTGGGTCTGACTGGGTATAAGTCTAGGGTAAACTCTGAATGAGAAGCCAGTATATTGCAGGGAAAATGTAGATGAACACATGCTCATCAGCTATGAGCAACTTAGAGACATTAATCAGCTTCACTGCCTGTTGTTGGACTACAGGAGGAAACAAGAGTAGGTGGAAAACACCTGCATGACACAAGGAAAACATGCTAAGTCTAGCATATAGCAGAAGGGGCATGTGCTTTACATTCTACACATTTATTAACTATAACAAATTTTGTGTTTTGTACATGCAGTCCCCAGGTTAAGAACATCTGACTTACAGACTGACTAAGTCATACTTACGAACGGACTGCCATGAAGCCTATTATATAAAAAGATTGGGTTCAATACAATGGTTTGAAAAAACAAATGCATTCACTACTTCATGATGCTCATGGACACATTGCACAGCTTCAGCAGTTGGTCGGCTTAAGGTACAGTACAGTATGATATGTAGTTACTTTTATTACCGTATAATTATTATTATATACTGTACTATTTTTCTGATTTACCTACCAATTCGACTTAAGGTCAAACTTAAGGAACAGATCTTCTTTGTAACCTGCTTACTGGCTGTATCTCACAAATTGTCTTTGTGCTTCAGACCCATGATTATTGTTTTATAAGAAAATCATCATCTCTACTTTGGGTTATTTATAGAATAAGTAAGAAGATATCAAATAGGAAGAAATGACCAGGCAAATGACAATCTTACCTGATCATTGTCCCAAATCACTGTGGCCACTCTCTGTTCTGTCGTGGGCTGCCATGGCTGCAGTGTTGGCAATGCCTGCGTGCTGGTGGGTTCTGTGGTCGGGGTGGCCTGCATGGCCTCAGTAGGTACAGCTGATGTGACAGCAGTAGCAAGTGTTGCATGTTCCGAGGTCAGAGAGGAAGACTCCCAGATGGTCATGGGGATGTTTGAAGATGGCTGATCGCACCTCTCCCCTTCGAAACCCTCGCTGCATTCACAGGTGTACATCCCACTCACATCACTGCAATTGCCATGGACACAGGGATTGCTGGCACAGAGGTCTACAAAAAACTACAAAAAACAGTTAAGTTGCATTCTCAGAAACAGTCCAGTCACCGTGTTGTCATTTCACACAAATGAAAACTGCATTTCTATTGAGCAGTATACAGATGTTATGTATGAGCTATATCATGTCATGCATAGACAGTGATGCCAGTTCTGCACAATTGAAATATACATGTTCATATACATATGCACATACACATACAAGTACAGACACCAAAGGCATTTTAGTAGATAAAAATCTATGTGAAACAAAAGTATTCAATGAGCACCACATGTGAAAACAACCTCTTTCAACTGTAACTACAGGAAAACAAAGAATCTCTGCATGTTAAAGACACCTTAGTTTAACAAGACCGATTTCCAAATTTCTTCTAAATTTTAGAATTATCTGAACTAATGGCATCCATCCATCCATCCATCCATTTTCTAAACCGCTTATCCTACTGGGTTGCGGGGGGTCCGGAGCCTATCCCGGAAGC
>JAODJX010000039.1:17145807-17158416 GCA_026776945.1 Isichthys henryi | reverse complement strand
GGGTCCGGAGCCTATCCCGGAAGCAATGGGCACGAGGCAGGGAACAACCCAGGATGGGGGGCCAGCCCATCGCAGTGAACTAATGGCAGTAAACAAGAATTCAGCTGCAGTCATCTTTAACTGCTATCATCAATTTCAGGCCTAATTGCCTTCAAATGAGTCACTAGCTTCTTTCCATGTCGTCTTATCCTGATTCACAGAAAGGGGATAAGGCTTGAGGGACAGAGATGAAGTGAGGAACTCCTGCAGATAAGACAGAAGCGACACAGATGCCTTTCATTTGTGTCTGGAAAATTGCTGAAATAAATTATGGTGGGAACAAATTAGAAAGATTCTCCAGAAGACAATCAAATTTAAATAATTAGTGGAATTTCAGAACAAAAAAATGCTCCTACATCAGAACTGCCAAAGAAAAAATATTAAATAAGTAAATCTGTGTGTTTCCAGGATGAAAATTAAGAAGTAAGTCATTGCTGACTCATAGCATAAGTAATATGTTTGGTAACTTGAATGTGCTCTTGGCGTAATCAGATGGCTTAAGCAGGACTGTTAATTGCAAGATTTAATCAAGATATTTAAGCTAATTTTGGCAAGGCAAAATCTATGTGTCGTGATTCATTTGTGGGTTGAGATATGAGTTAGTAAAGATTATTCAGTTAGTAGAACACCAAGACACAGCTGGATATGGGTACAGTTAGCTAATATGGCTAGAAAGACCCTACTAAATACAATGAAAAATATGATGCCAGAATTCCTCTATGGAGATGGGATGTGCTGATATTATTAGTTGTGTGTGATCTAATGGAGGCCAACAATTAACAAAAATCACCAAAGATTTTGTAACAGAGAAACATAATGAAAAGGGAGAAATGAATTCACAAGAGGGTGTCTTTACAGTGCAATTATGACTATTTCTACAGATCTGAAGGCCACTGTTGCCATGGCCACAGTAGCTAGGTAACCAGAAAGCAATTATAGTAGTTTGTACTCACAGCATGTGCATGTCTGTGAGAGAGAGAAAAGGAGGCACAGATATCAACATTCTACCCAAAGAGTGAGGTACAGCCATATACTGTATTGTCCCACGCATCAGCCCCCACAGATTATTCTGCCCACACATTAGATAAAATGCCATTGAAAAGCATCCGGAGACCCCTAGAGGTTTGTGCTGAAGACAACAACACCACTGCAAGCAAGAATGCAGGTCTGTCAGGATAGTGATGAAAACAACACTATTATTCCAATTGACGCAAGAAATCATCTGCCAAACACGCACGCATCAAACGAATGCACACAAAATGTACATGATACCATTACCTGTAAGAATGAACTTTGAATAAATGGCACCTCTAAAAGTGATTTTTGTCTAAATCCCCTGAAGTTAATGTATAAAGAAAAGAAAATTCTTTTTGCGTTAGTTTGTTCTGAGACAACTTTACATATCGCTGGGGGATCGAGGCATCTGAGGAATGGAAGCAGCCTTATATGGGGCTGAAAAATCCATAATAGCAACAGTTACCGCCACTCTGATTGTTAAATGATGTTACATGAACATACATGTAATAACAATGTGCTCCCATTTGTCTCCTGCTGTTTTCAATTTAATGAGCCAAGAAAAATAAGATGATGTACAGGTCCAGGTTACACATGTGGGTGACTTTACTAACAAGAGTATTACCAGAAAATGCATTCTTAAAGTTCCGTTTACTGACTATACACATTAAATGCTTCAAAATAGTATTAACCTCTTTCCTTAAAAGCTGAATTATGCATTTTAAAAGGGAAGTAGATTACAGCCTATATCATAAGAAAAAGAGTATATTCATATCATAAGAAAAGTAATAGAAATTCCATGGAGAATAGTCTGGGCTGTTTCAGTGACGTACACCCAGCCAGATGAGGCCATACAGCCATTCTTTTAGGGCTCTCTTAACACTGATTTCAGCTCCTTGGAGCAGTTAGATCAGAAAATGCCTAAAATCCAAAAGCTTTATTCTGTGAGTCACATATCAACACTTCGATTGCTGATGCAATCTAAAGTTTCATCATTCTTTTCAAATGAAATTATTGCTACTTGTTGTAGCAGATGAGGTGATAATTTATTTGCCATTGGCACAAGAACATTGGAATTCTGTAAATTTGGCATATCCCATCTTGCTTTCCTTTAAAACCCAAATGCATATACAAGTTAAAGAGAAGCCTAAGATCAGAGCATGAGCATATTTATCTTAGCGGATGCTTTTCCAAAATATATCAGTAAGACAAACAGCACAATACAAACATACAGTTTTTTGAGGTGGCTTTAACTAAGAGCTTAAAAGCAGCAATTGTGTTCTTGGCGGCTTAAGAAAAATCAGGAATGTCCTTTAGAAAAAAAAAAAATACTAAAAACTACAGATCTAAAAATCTTTTTATATGAACTGTGTTGGATGTTCTAATTCACTTTGCTGTGGTCAGATGTAAGTGGGGCAAGCATTTTTGCAGCTTTGGTAAATGGATGGGCGAAGAAGAAGCACCTGAGAAAATCAAGTCTCAGCAGCATATTTCAGTAGAACAGCAGAGGTAACATAATATTTCAGCAGAATATATTCTGCTTAAGACCTTGGGGCAGCAGACCTTCGTAACTAGAAAGCATGTCAAAACGACATCAGTATAGACAGTACCATCTCCAGACAGTATCACCCCACACCCTCCAACCTCCATGATTTGTAAAATTAATGGATGGATCAGCCAAAAGTGTGAAAGCCAACAAATTACCTGAATGCTCAGGGTTCTAGTTATAAGATGTAACTCTGAAACTACACTTATTTATTTAATGAACATTCCATTAACATACCAGTTTGCATCTTTCCCTTTACCTGTATTGATTTGCCTATGTTTTAATGTCCATGTGCTAAATTTTCATTTATATTATTTATATTCTTTACATTTCTCAATATTTATATTGTATTTATTTCTCATTTGCACTATGACCAATATTCTCCGTGACATAAAAGTAAGACATATCACAGAGCCTTGTGTACACAGGAGTGAAGTGTGAATACTATGGGGTTTATTTGCTCAAATATTTGTGATACTGCATAATATGTCTCCCATCCCAACTTGGTCTTATTCTGCTAGACCTGACACTTCTACATCACCTGCCACAAACAAAGTTCCAGCCAATTCTATCATGGAAATTAGGGGTTATTGTCATCTAACTCTGAACACTGTAGTCTGACTGTATACCTAGGATGTGACAAGAATTACCGTTGAGTCCCTGAATACTGTGCATGGTAATGACCAATGTATACATACATCTCAGATAGTAGAAAGGGAAAGTTCAACCCCAGCCAGCATACTGAGGCTGGTCATGTTGGGGTAGGCAAACTAACCACTGACCATATCTTTGCTTTTATTGTCATTTCTGGTTATTTAAACCACATTTCACTCTCTTCCATCCTCACCAACTTTTATCAGTTTGTGGACTGCACCACTAGGGGAAACAGGACTCTGGACTTGTTAATGCTAATACTAAGGAGGCAAACAAGTCCATCCAGTCGGACTTCATCTGCGAGCGATGTAAGTTAGAGGACTCACTCATGGTCAGGTTCATGACCTTGAGGAGCAACTGGCTATCATCAAACATAACAAGAAGTTAGAGGAGAGAGTTAATACACCTTTTAGAGAGACGGTGTGTACGTCACAAGTGGGGAGGGGGGAGAATGAAGAATAGATAGGTCAAGAGAGCTGGGTGAACGTAGGTAGTAGACGTAGAAGACGGTATACCTGAAGTGACGGTGTCTAACCGCTTTTAGGTGCTTCCAGCTTTAGAGCCGGAAGAGACTGGGGAGGCAGGTGGGCCCTTGGGCACCAAGGAGCCCCCTCCCCCCAGGAAGAAGGAGGTTGTGGTAGTAGGGGATTCAATTATTAGAGGTGTCGATAGTTATGTGTGCACCCGTGATAGCGGGTCCCGTATGGTGTCTTGCCTGTCTGGTGCCCAGGTAGGGGACCTTTCGAATCATGTGGACAGGCTTTTGGCCCCAACCAGGGTGGATCCAGTGGTCGTGGTACATGTTGGCACCAATGACATTGGAATGGGCAGGAGGGCTGTTCTGCAGGATAAATTTACAGAAGTTGCAGATAAGCTTAGAAGCAGAACATCCATGGTGGAATTCTCTGGAATACTTCCCGTGCCACATGCAAGCCAGGCTAAGCTGGATGAGATAAGAAGATTAAACGTGTGGCTAAAATGGTGGTGTAGGAAAGAGGGGGTTAGGTTTATGGGGCACTGGAAGACCTTTTGGAACAGGTGGGTCCTGTTCAAGCCGGACGGGTTGCATCTGAACCAGATTGGAACCAGTGTGTTGTGGAGGTGTATGTGTAGAGTAGTTGAGGAATGTTTATACTAGGGGGGCAGGGAGGTTAGTTATGAATATAGGTGGGGGGAGATGGAAAGCCCCAATTAATATTAAAAGTGGGCACTGTAAAAGGCCTACCCTTTGTGGTCTGTACTAACAAAATTCTTGATTTAGAGGCTTTAATTTCATCAGACACTTATGACATTATAGGAATAACAGAAACATGGATGAGTGATAATGATGGGGAAGACCAGATAGGCAAGAAGGGAGGTGGTGTTGCAGTATTGTATACGTAAAAGAAAACTTGCAGGCAAGGGAGCTCACTGATAAAAATAGTACAGAAGTACAGAAGCTGTATGGATAAAACTAAATGCTAAAAACTCAAATGGCCTAATTGTCTGTGTTCGTTATAGAGCACCTAATGTAGCTGCAGAGGAAAGCAGAATGTTATCAGGATTATGAGTAATATACATTATGTGGTGGTTATGGGTGATTTAAATTTACCTGGCATACAGTGGGACACTGTCTCTGGCTCATCCGTAAATGAACTTGAGATGGTGGAATTAGTACAGGATTGTTTTTTTTACTCAGTTTGTTAATAGACCTACCATGAGAGAAGCCCTTCTTGATCTTGTTTTCTCTAACAACCAGGATAGGATTTGAAAATTAGAGGTTTTAGAACCATTGGATGGTAGTGATCATAGCATGGCTAAAAGTTTCTTCCAATATTTTTACTCCAAAAGAGATCTAAAAGCTGTAATTACTAATCTGCAGGATAGTAAGGGTCTTATAATTGAAAATTAAATTGATGTAGATTATGTAAATGAGTTTAATGATTATTTTACATATCTAAATCTACAGGTTGAGTTAAAAAATAACAGTAAACTCGCCAAGAGAAATGTAGAAAGGAAGATAGCATTGGAGGCTAATTAAACTAATGACCTGAATGTCCTCTAATTGCAGGAATTAGTTTAAATACTAGAACGCGTGGCCATAGGTGGAAATTAGTGGGAGAACATTTTAAACTGAATTTCAGAAAACACTTCTTTACACTTTTTTGTAGTTAGAGTATGGAATAGTCTTCCTGCTAGTGTAGCACAAGCTAAAACCCTGGGTTCCTTTAAATCAGAGCTAGATAAGATTTTACCAACTCTGAGCTATTAGTTAAGTTCTCCCCAAATGAACTTGATGGGCCAAATGGCCTCCTCTCGTTTGTAATTTTTTTGTTCTTATCACTCTGCCACCCTGATTGCAACATGGCTCATCTTACACCAACCTACAACCCAGAGAGTCATCAGCTACCAGTCACCACCAGGATGGTAAGGAAATGGAAGGAGGCTGAGGAAGCTCTGAAGGACGGCTTCAGAGACAGAGACAGACAGGGACATACTGTGTGCCTCATACAGGGAGGACACTGAGGGACTCGGCCACTGTATCACGGACTACATCCACTTCTGTGAGGACAATACAGTTCCTACAAAATCAGCGCACTGCTTTTCCAGTAACACACCATGGATCACAAAGGATCTGAAGAACCTTCAAATCATAACAAAGAGGACATTCAGGTCTGGTGAGAAGGAGGAGTTCAAGCAGCTGCGGGCAAAACTGAAGATTCAACCCTAACCCTAACCCTAACCACTACAGGGAGAAGCTGAAGCTGAAGCTACAGCAGAACAGCACAAAGAAAGTGGGAAATGGATGAACACCATCATCAGATGCAAACAAGCCGTTAACATTGTAACGTTGGAAGGGGACAGAAACGGCTCACAAGTTTTACCCTCCCCCAACACCACCAGCATCAGTGTGCTGCCTGAGGGGGCCCAGACCCCTCATGCTATAGGCACACGAAGAGATCTGTACCGCGCCTGAGCATGTTTGACCCAAAAGTTCAGTTTGTTTGACTGGTGTGATCGCGCCGTACCTGGAAGAAGTGGGTCCAGGCACGGTTAGTTGGAATTGGGATCACTAACTGTGCCCGAGCATGGAGCACAGATGAACAGGTTGACCCTTCATTTTCCACAGAATGAAAAAAGTATGTAACATTATTCCATTAATAGGAACTGGCAAGTTGTTTCACTGCTAGTACTGGGAATATTAGACAAAACTATATCTGTTATTGATTAAATTATCCAGTCATGCAGAAGATGTGGACATTATACTGTAGCCATTCCCACCTTTGCTGATGTTATGGTTCCAAATTCTGAGACCAGCTTTTCTGTGGTGCCATGCTTCAGTCATTTTTACTGGCCCAGGGCCAGTTTTTTGCAGTAGAAAGCTCTGAGCCAGTTGTGGATTGGAAAAAAGCCCAGTACCACACTGGTGAAAACAGAGTAATGGCGATGACAAAAGCATGCTCAGGCCTTAAATATTAAGTGCAATGTGAGTGCAGACAAGCGGGGGAGAGGGAAGGGAGCAATCATGCAAGGCAACCGGGCCAAGTATGAGTTCGCCCTCACTGCCCCTTCCCCTCTCTACAATCTCCATCAAGGACACCAAACCCAAGGTCTCCACCCTCACTTCCCTTCCCAGTTTGTCTGTCTTTACTGACCAGGTGAGGAAAAAGCTGGAGAAACTCATGCATAGGAATGTTTGAAGTCCCCAGGGTGCTCAAGACATGTGTCAGCCAGCTCTGTGAGGTCCTACTGTACAGTACCTGTTCTCCCTCTCCCTGAGTCTGCAGAAGTTCTCTGACAACCCTTCATTGTGGGACACATCAGCAACAAAGATGAGTCAGAGTATAGAAGACTAGTGGAGGATTTTGTCTTCTGCTGCTCCAATCAACAAGAACATTGTTTACAAATCATATTAATATACCAATTTCTTGTCCACATCCTAATAAGGGATACTGGCAAACAAGTGAGTTAAATATGTGTATTCTGACATACTCACGGGCCGTGTATATATCTGATGTGTGTAATCGTTGTTGTTACTGTAAATGCTAGGTGTAATTCCCAATAATGGCATGTATGTTTGTCTATTTCTTATATGCACCATGTCCAAACCTCGCCTGTCCTTAGCTTTGTATAAATCTCCCACTGCGTGCGTACCTTACAGTTTGGCATCTGACCTTATTGTGTTTCTGCTGTTATATTGGGTTTGGTGCTTAATGGCTATCTGATGTAGTCCTGTTAAGGACTATAATAAAAGAGCATGCTTTTCCCAGCAAGCAAGTCTCCCCATTCTTTGTTGCTCTTGCGGCACCTTAGTCTGCCTGGCGCTAAGGTGGTATCAGAAATAGGATGCCGGAAGCAATTGCACTAGCGATGCTGAAGCGAACGCTCTGCGACATCATCCGGAAAGCCTGCTCCAGCCCGGCAGGCCTCCAGGAGGCAATGAAGCGGCAAAGCAAAAGTGGTTTGGAGGAGAAGACGGATGGGAGTGAGAAGTTCGTCTGCTATGTCTGCGGGAAGAGAGGACACCAGCTACGCTCTTGTCCGGATGCCTGCCCCAAGCCCACTAGCAGACAAGCTGAGTGCACTGCAGCAAATAGAGCGGCTATCCTGCTTGGCAGAAATGCACTGGACCCATGCAGTGCGCCTTGCAGCCGCTCCTGCCAGCCCACCAGACTCTCATTGGAGATGACGTTGGTGACTGAAGAGGGTAGGCACCACTGTGGACTCCAACCGCTCAGCGGCTGACTAGGACCATTAGGAGGCGTGCTGCAGCTGGGAGGCCTGGTTAGCCCGGGAATGCCACGAGCTTGAGCAGCGGGAGTGGGACCAGCAAGACCAGGAGCGGCTGCGGGTGTCCAAGGAGCACGAGCAGCAGGAGCTGAAGTGGCTGCACAGTGAGCTGGCCAGTTAGGATCAGGATCAGGTGCCAGATGTGTCTGGCCGAGGCAGCGGAGGCAGCATTACGAGGCCATGAGATGGTGCTACTTGGCCAGGAAGAGGCATGTTGCTGCTTGGAAGCCCAGCAGGCCCAGAAGCGCCGCGGGCTGCAGGAGGCAGAGACCATGGTGCAGGACCGCAAGGAGGCATGCCTCACTCTGACGAAGGACCTCTACAAGCGACGGGAGGAGGAGGCCCACTTGGCACGCCTGCAAGGGACTATCCGAGCTGTTGAGCAGGAGCAACTATGCAGGAGCAGGAGGCCCCCCCGGCAGGACAAACCTGCCTAACAACATTAGGGCCCTAATAAGGGTAGAAAGATGAGCTGTGCATCCACAGAGAAGGGGGCCTGGCTATGGGAGTCATTGGGAGTGGTGTTCCCTGGCCAGCAAGACCCCCTGGAAGGGGTACAAGATCGAAATAAGGCATGTAAGAAGAAGGGTTATTGGCCGGGGGGATCTGTTATGCAACGCCTGCCATCAGCAATGCCCTGCCAGCGTTCACTAGCATTGGGAGCTGACAGCCCTCTGTCATTGGAGGTGACACACCGGCGGCTGCCATTAGACCCCTGTGACTTGCTTCAGAACTGAGGTGGGGACTGAGGGTGGTGGTCACAGGGATAGTAGACCTTTGGGGGGGGGTGCCTATTATTGTGCACCGTGTATGCATCTTACAGTTCAGCATCTGACAGCCTTGTGTTTCCGCTGTGTGTGATTGGTTCAGTGCTCGTTAGGTGCCTGACATAGTCCTTTTCAGGACTGTTAATAAAGAGAGTGTTCTCCCCGGCAAGCAATCGTGTCTCTTTCTGCTCCCGCGATGCCTCAGTCCGCCCGACACCAAAATATAAATGCACAGTTGTGAGCAAACCTTGGGGCTTGAGTGCAGGGTCAAGCCAAATATTTGGTGCCCCTTTAGCACTTTATATAAATTGTCTTAATGCAATCAGGTTCACCAGATCATCGTCTGTTGTGTCATGTGCCACTAGTGACTTGGACTAGTGCTAAGTGGTTTGATTAAACTACAACATGAAAAATTTTGCAGAGTTCCCCACAATGAATTTTGCTGACTGGCTGCCAGGCTGCTACCAAAAAGATCTGCAGAGTGGGGGGGCTGACAAAAGAAAACAATATATAAACATTATTTAGGAATACAGTCAGCCCTTGTTTATTGTGGGTAACCAGTTCCAGACTCTACCGCGATAAGTAAATTTCCGCGAAGTAGGATTCTGTATTTATAAATCGAATATTTTCGTAGTTAGAGCATAGAAAACCTGTTTATGACCTTCTAAATACAACTTTTAAAATTATTATACATGAAATAACACCCATTAGTCACCATTACTGTAATGATTGATGGACACGGAAGCAGGAACGAGGAGACAAGGAATCAGGATCATAGGGTTAATTTGGAATCACTACAAATGTAGGACACAGGATCATGTAACATCAAAATGTCAATGACTGACCTGGGGTTACAGATGCTGACATGGACTTAAATACACTGGAGGAATCAAACTGACACGTGGTTAATAAGGGGGTGTGGCACACAAGAGGATCGTACAGGCAGGTCATTACACTCGTACTGCCCAATATATTAGACAAAAAGAGAGAAAATAAGATATATTAGACGCTACAAATATCATATTATTATTATTGTACATTTAATTACGAAGAGCAAAGATACTTCCGATGCATTGCGATGTATCATTTTCACTGTCTCGATCACCTTTTTAATGAATATACAAAAAAATGCGATAGAGCGAAGCCGCAAAAGTTGAAGCGAGAAGTGGCGAGGGACAACTGTATTCAGGAAACCAGATGGCTGTGTTCACAAGATGGCAACTAAAACCTTCCTTTTCGCCCTCTGCTGCTCTCTGTTGGCAGTTTCAGTTTTGAGGCTCAGATGTTAGGTCTATCATGTGTAGATTTTCATCCATATATATTTTTTTGAAGTGGTAACGAGATCCAGCAAAGACCAAATAGAGCAAACAGAGTAATAATATCAAATACAATTATCCTGTTAAGTGTTTGATCTAAAGGTTAGTTCATATTGGCTAATTCATACATCACCTTTCCGAGAGTGCATTTCTGCACTTTCGGGCAGTGAACAGTCATGCGCATGGAAGTGTCATGCCTCAATTGTTCCGATCCTCCTGTCTGCCACACCCCCTTGTTTACCTTGTGTGGAATCCCTGTGTTATCATCTGTTTTTGGTTATGTTAATCGCTGTTGTGTATTTAAATGAGTTTCTGTGAGTGATTCCCCAGCCCGGTCATTAACGTCTTGACGTAGTTTCTGCCTGTTGTTCTGTGCTCCTGAGTGTGTCTTACGTAATAAACCTTACGTTCACCTGCCTCCCTGGACTCCTGTGCCTGCTTCCCCACTCTGTTCCTGCGTGAACATGACAGGAAGCTTGTGTTCATACTACATTTGGCCGCAGACACTGAAGGTTGCGGTCGGTGCATGCCTACAGCAGGGATGTTCCACCAGACCAAGACAGGGCAGATGTATTGCAGCAAATACAAGCAGTGTTGTGAAACATGTAAACTTTTTATTAACTGTTTTAAAGCTGTTATTATAGGCTTGGATGGTATTAATGAAATTTTCTAATCAAAAATCCTTGTAGTAAAATGAGCCAGAATAATTATAACTCCAAGATCTCAAAATGACAGAACAATGTTGTTTTAAAAACAGCGTCTACTGCAGTATAATGTCTAGTCAGTATAAATGATCTGAACAGTAAAAATGTAAAAGTTAAATATTCGGGTACCTCCTCACCTCCTACAACAATTATTCTCCTACTCTTTCTTGACTGACCTCTGCTGTCATTTCTGCCACCTACAACAAACACAGAAGAACCTAAGAGATTTACAAACGAGAGGAGGCCATTTGGCCCATCAAGCTTGTTTGGGGGAAAACTAATAGCTCAGAGTTGTTAAATATAGAGGGGTAACAAGACTAACAAGGGGCAGGTGAGATTAATTAACAAGGGTTGGGAAAACAGGTCACAGGTGAAACTAATTAACTCAAAGGAACTACACAGGGAAACTAAGAACTAACCAAGAAACAAGGAAAACAGAATCTGACACTGGGAGTAACAAAACCAATAAAACATAACAAAGGCTCAAAACAAGAAACCAAAACGTATGTAAAAACCAAAACCAAAATGTAAAAATCACCAGAGACGGGAACTAGAAAAATTCATACAAATGAAACACTAGGGAACAAAATACAAAAACAGAGGAGGTGGGATTCGAACTTCACGGGCAACCGCATACACAATGAGTTGAGGCATGCGGCTGACAGGGAGCACAGGGAACAAACCCAAAGACTGACAACACGAGGGACGGGATGACCAGCAACGCCTGCTGGCCAAATGGGGAAGGGCCACAGACTGGGACAACAGGAGCTGACCCTGACAGGACAACATCAAAAGCCTTCTGGAAATCTAAGTAGGTCACATCATAGGCCTTTTTGTAATCCATTTCTCTTGTAGCTTCCTCAAAGAACTCAAGTAAATTAGTTAAACAGGATCTACCTCTCCTAAATCCATGTTGGTTATCCCTCAGAATGTTATTTAAATCCAGGTAATCTACCATTTTTACTTGGATTATAGCTTCCTTTACTTTTCCAGTTATGCAAGTTAAACTGATTGGCCTATAGTTTGCTGGATTACTTTTATCCCCTTTTTTGAATTTCCAATCAGAAGGTACCCCACCTGCAGATATCAATTCCTGGAATATTAAAGTTAAAGGTTGGCTAAAAATATATTTTTTATATTTTTTTAACTATAAGATACCATCAGGGCCCTGCGATTTATTTATTTTGAACTTAGCTAGGCTTTGTGCTACATCAGTGTCAGTTATACATATATTGGTCATAGACGATGCTGTACTTGTACTAAATGGTGGTAAGTTACTCGTGTTCTCTACTGTGAACACCTGTGTAAAATAATCATTAAACTCATTTACTGTATCAATTTCATTGTCAATTATGAGACCCTTACTATCCTGCAGACTGGTGATTTCAGCTTTTAGAGCTCTTTTGGAGTTAAAGTTTTGGCTGAAACTTTTAATGTCATCCTTAGCCTCCAATGCAATCTTCCTTTCTACATTCCTCTTGGAGAGTCTAATGTTATTTTTTTAACCTGTAGACTTAGATGCTCCTGCTTTATTATGAAAACATTTGAAGTTATTTATTGTGGAAGTTATTATTATTATTATTATTTAATTTGAAGTTATTATTTGTGGAACAGAGCCCTTTTCCACCTGATTTTATTCTTAATTTCTTTAGTAAACCGCCTTGTTTGCAGTTTCCTAGATTTAATTTTGCTGGAAACAGGTATGAAGTCCTCTTGCATTTACAACAATGTGCTTTTAAAAAATTCCCATGCCTCTTCAACCGTTTTGCTATTTAACTCCATCCAGTTTACAGTTTCTA
>JAODJX010000039.1:17107284-17128628 GCA_026776945.1 Isichthys henryi | reverse complement strand
CATGTGTGAGTGAATGGTGTGTGAGTGTGCCCTGCGATGGGCTAGCCCCCCATCCAGGGTTGTTCCCTGCCTCGTGCCCATTGCTTCCGGGATAGGCTCCAGACCCCTGACAACCCAGTAGGATAAGCGAAAATTTGGAAAATGGATGGATGGATATTACACCCTGGTGTCTTCACGCTGTGTCATCTGTACTCAACACATTACTGAACATTTTTGTATATCTTTGACGTGAATGGCAAGTACAAGAAAGAATGCCCACTACGTTCTGCAATGCAGGTGCAGGTGGTTATTACCAGAGTAGGGCAATATCACAGATTCTCTTTTCAATCCAATACCATGGTTGGTATGGCCGATGCATAACCCTGATGGCAGTGAGCTGGTATAACTTGATCTGAAAACTCAGTAGCTGAAAGCATTGGGGAGTTGCAGGAAGGCAGCAATGACAAACCAGCAGAGGACCCCAGGAACCAAGCATTGTGCCTTCCCAGGGCAAACCAACAGAGCTAGCATGCTGTACTGCTAGCACTAGACATCAGAAGGTGCTGTGGGTCTATGACGCAGCTTGTCAATAAATATGAACACAGCAGGGAACAGTAGAAAGACTGCGGTGAGGGGTTTCTGGAACCCTATCTTTCCCATTTGCGCTTGATGACATGGCACAATGGCTGCACATCGATAGAGACTGAGGTCCAACTGTTGCTTGCATTGCAAAGGGAGGCACCCCAGGTCCTCCTCAGCCTTACCCCTGAGGAACAGCAGGACTACACCATTTCCACTGGTGGCCATCAGAAGAGGCCATAAGCGATAAGCTGGTGAGTTGGCAGAGAGATAGGAGAGCAAGATTCTGGGATCATTCACTGCCAATCTCTGCTGCTATGCATAATGGGGTTACCCATGGTTTCCCTCATGCTGGAAGAGGTGGCCCACCATGCTTTTATCAAGGGATTACGCATAACACTCCACGTCTCCACCAACACCTTCAGCTGCGAGCATAAGCTGAACAGGTGGATGCATTGTTAGAAGCAGAGGGAGCTGAAGTGATCTTCTCTCCACCAGGCAACACCCTGTCATCTGCCAGCCCTGCTCTACTGCCTGCTGCAAGACTTCATCTGTAACTGTAAAAGGCCCAAGAGGAAACCAAGAGTAAGTGGCGCTAGGAAGGAGTTTGCACTCATCAAAGAGTCCTCACCTCTGTCTCATCAGGTGAGTTGACTGGGCCATGAGCGGGGCCTCAACATTAACTGCGGTGTGGAGGGCACCCAATGCTGAGCTTTAGTGGACACGCGGTCTTCCATCATCCTCATTTGTCCCACGCATCCTCTGAGGTACCAACCGGTGAGCCCCGTTGCAGTGGGAAGCAATGGAGGTGTGGCTCGCTTTCATCATCATCACGTGTGCTGATGAAAGGGAAGCAGCAGCTTGGCATCATGCTGGTGGGGCAGACCGCTGAGCAGGAAGGGTGTCCGGCTAACATCCATGATCCCTGCTTCGTCAGGCTGGATTTGTTGTTCTGTCCGAGGGCTCAGATACAAATGGCCAGGGCCACACTCCACCTCGTCGCACACACAGTTTCCCTCCAGAAAGATGGCAGAAAATCCAGGAAATTACAGTAGTGGGAGTCATCAAGCCTTCTGAGAGTCGATTGACAGTCAGTCAGTCCATTGACAGGCACTCAAGAAGGCAGTCCTCGTTATAAAGAACGATCATGACATTTCTGTGTGGACTTCTGCCATCTGAATGCTATAACTCAGGAGGACTCATTCCCACTTTCCAAGAATGATAACATACTGGATCACATCATTGGACTGATGTAGTTTAGCTCCTTAGACCTTCAAAGTGGCTGTTGACAGGTCAAATTAGCCCCAGATGCTCGAACCAAGACTCCACTCACCATTATCCAGGGTCTATGGCACTTCTGGGTCGTGCCGTTCGAGCCCTGTCACTCCCCATGTACCTTCAAGAGATTAATGAAACGAGTACTGGGGAATCAGCAGAGCCACTTCTATTGACCTAACTGCATCAAGGACACAACACTGTTTGTGGACTGCTGCAAAAAGTGTACTACCCACTAGGACCCAAGCCACTAGTCTTGGACATACATGCAGCAGTGCAGGTGGGAGTACCCATAGAGAAGGTTGAGGTGGATATTCTGGTTTCTTTCCCTTGCAGCAATTCCGGGAACCACTATGTGCAAGGATTATTTCACCAGGTGGCCTGAGGGGTACGTGGTTCCTTACCAGAGTACAGCGACCACAGTCAAAAAAATCTATTGGAGTTCTTCTGCCACTTCAGGATGACAGAGGAGCTGCACAGCGACCTGCAGCAAAACTTTGAGTCGCAGGTAGTTGCCGAGATCTGCAAGCAGCTGGGCATCGCAAAGACCCGCACCACCCGCCTTCACCCTCAGAGTGATGGGCTGTTGGAGAGGTATAGCCACATACTCCCCGTGTAGCTTACCATACTTTTTGCTGACCACCAGTGTGACTGGAATTGGCACCTGTCCCAGTGGTCCTGTGGGCATACCAGGCTGCAGTGCAGGTGAGCAGCCAGTGAACCCCAGCTGTACTGATGTTTGAGAGGGAGCTGTGCATTCTGGTGGACCCACCCCTTGAGATAGAAGTACTGAAGGAGCCAGTTCTAGAGTTCCTTTGGTGCCTCCGTGAGCATCTAAGGTGTCTGAAACACCAAGGTGCAGTGATTGCCTGGCAGAAACACCCCGCAATGCACACAGCCACAGGCAGGACTTCAGCATCAGGGAGCATGTTTGGGTGTACTGCCCTATTTCAAAGAAGGGGAGGTTGCCCAAGCTGGGCAGCCACTGGATGAGACAAGGACCCAGGCCAAAAGGCCCAAGCAACGAAAGGCTATGGTCCTGCACTAGGATTGCCTGGCACTTTATTGCCCCAAGGTCCAGTTGGACACCCCCTGCACCAGCTGTAGATGACATGCTGGGAGATCAAGGTATGTCAGTCTGTGACACGTCAGTCCTCCTGATGGTGCTAGCCTCTGCCGCATCTGTGGGACTTTTTGGAAGAATTGGGGGTAACTGTAGGGTTGGTCACCAGGACCAATTATGAACTTTACCAGCATGCCTTGCACCTCTCCAGCCGTATCTATAAATAATGTACATTAATATGTGTCTTTGTGTATTTTGTTGTAAATTATAAATGTCATATATGTGTCATGATTACCATGTAATATGAATATTTTATTACCGTGCAACTGTGAATGTGACTGTCATGTTAATTGTTGCTTCCATGTCTGTGTTGCTGCTGCTCTGACTAGTGCTAGCGATTAGTAGAGGGAACAACTTTCACCTTCAAAAGAGCTGTCATCTCATTTATTAAAATGTCTCACGCACTCACCACAATATGAAAATCGGCGTATCAATAAAGGTTTGTTAATGGTCGTTTTATCGGTTTGGCGGGTTTGAGGGAATAAGAAATAACAACAAACATATAAGTTATAAACTGTTGTTTGACATTTAAATGAGTCAAATTTTATCCTTTTTGAATATATGATAATATATTTTTTTAAATAAAGATGTCTGTCTGACAGATGTGTTTGTCCTAATGATGACGCCCGCAAGTTATAGAATGAAACGTAAAATCAGACTCCAGAGTCTGTATTCATTCGGTTTTAGGTGTGTGATGTTATCCAAAGAGATCCCAAGACATGTAACAACATATATTTATGTACATATACCTTTTTCCCTTTTTGAGGGACAATACCTGTATTTGTTACTTCTGTTATGCATAGTTAAATATTTGCAATTTTCTCCACATTTTCAGTTAGTTGGATTTTGGGTTTGTGTTTTACTCCATTGCTACTCCAGTAAAATCATTGGGTCTAGTCTGGCCAGCCCACTGTATAAGGTTTGGCTGTGTCCTTGAAGACTGAAAATCAAATCCATCTGAGGGCCTCATCTTACACTCTTTCTAAAGAAGATGCTTAATTTAGAAACTAGGCCTGCTTGCAATGAAACTCAAGAAACAACACAATTACTAGAAGTATTCTTTTAGGGGATTTCTATGAAAGCTCCACTAAATGCTGCTTTTGTTCACTTAATGATTGCTGTTTCTTTAAAGCAGGCAAGGAAACAGATGGACCAGTGAGTAAATATTAGATTGTTTATTTATCAAAATATATTGTTTTCTCATGTTTAGCATGATATGTGTTTTATGACTTAGAACCTGGTGTTTCCTTAATAAAGTATTCGGTGCATATGTGACTTCAAACCATCAAACCAAATCCCATGGATATTAGCCATTAGATAGTTAGCCTACAACATGCAGCCCTCAGCTCAGCCATTTTTGCATTTCTGTTTTTTTCACTACTTTCTACACTTGCCTAACAAAATCCCACAAATGCCCTCATTATTCACATTCTGTAAAACCAAGGATGAGATGTGTGGATGGTTCTGTATTCTGTTATATCTTCTACAATATTCACTCTCTGTCTCACACTTTGATACAGAATGAAATGCTAACAAGCTATGTGGACAAGTAGTTTGGTTTATCTTTGTCGAATCTTTGTCTTGTTGCCATGGCAAGAAATAAAGAAACAAATCAATTTATCCAAAGGTCTCCAGTGGCAATGGTGAAGGAGCAGACCGGGCTGGGCTCAGGCACTGGAGCGTGCTGTACTGTGCTATTCTGGGAGAGCAAATAGGGCAGTCTCTTGCTGAAAATGTCTGAATCACTCACAGCCAGCAAGAGAAATACTAAAACCGTCAAAGCTACAATATTATCCTGCCAATGTTTTTTCTTATCTTTCCTTTCAGTTACAAGGATTTTTGCCAATCAAAGGGTGCATAGTTTGAAGATACTACAACAAAGGGGCAGAAGCTCCAGCACATTTTATTTAATATCTAAAATATATAAAGACATGTAACTCTTCAATCCTACCTATATGTGGTTTCACCTGTCTTATCAGCAATAATATATCCAAAGTAAAAATTAACTGTCAGAGACCTGACATGTCCTCCAAATCTCCTTGGGTTCATATAGAACTGAACAGAAGCCTACAAATGAAAATCCGCAGTATAAGACACCAATACCTTTCCACACTGAAATGCCTGCAAACAGAACATACAGGTATGTGTGTTGAAAAGTACTTTCAGAGTTGACTAACCAGTTCCTCATTTGTAATTTGGAGGGCAACTATATGAATGAATAACATGACTATATGACATTCAGCACAAGTTCCTCAAAACCTAACTTTAACGTATCTATTACCATGAAACCACGACTGCGTTCATATCACTGTGTACCCCATAGCGTTACAATACAACATTCACCCAAGTGTTTCACCCAAGTGTATATTGAATAAAACCAATGAGCATCATTATCGATTAAAATGAGCTGTTGATTTACCACAATACCATGATGGTCATAACTACATTGGCACATTATCGCTAAAAGTATGGGGCTTGCTAATGGAATTCTCAATTGACAGAAATATGTGGTGCAGCATCCATAACATCCATTACAAACTGATGGTTCACCTTACCAACTGACCTCAAAATCGTATTTCAGCCCGATGGTTTTATTGAATTTGGAAAACAGCCACACCCTCACGCTATACCTGAAGGCTAATTTGAGATACTGCCAGACTCACAGATATATTCACAGATTTTCTTAAAAATGTGTAGAAATGGCAACGAATCAGAGAGATTAATATAACACTTGGGTCACAATTGTCCTTTTCCAACTAGTGAGGAAAGTCACCATATAATTCCCATGCTGCCAATCACATTATACTGCCACTAAACAAGCATGACATGCCACCCTGTTACCATGGTAACAAGCTCAACACAGAAAACAAGCAATGGAGAGGGACTGGATGGTGCAAAAATGGGGAGGATGGAACACTGCTTACCTCACAGTTGTGGCCAGTGAAGCCAGCGATACAGGCGCAGGTGTATGTCTCAGTGTCTGGCGGTTTGTCAAGTATCCTCAGCGATGAGGACAGAGAGATGCAGGAACCACTGTTAAGGCAAGGATGTCCCTCACAGGGGTCTGGAGGAGGTGTGGCCAGAGAAGGTATCAATGAGGAAGACAGAGCAGGGGTCGGCGGTGAGGTTAGGCAACATCCAGCACTGAGCAACAGCAGAGCAAATGCACGGAGCAGCATGCTAGCGGATGCAAATCACAGCGAAGCTGCTGCTTTGCTGACTCGTTCTCTCCCTTCCTTCTCTTCTTTTCCCTGCTCTCTCTTCTCACCCTCGTCTTCTTTATCACGTGTATAAGAAGCTAACTCGTGACGGCTACTTCTGTTCAGTGACTGCGAGCGGAAGGAGCACTGACTGCAGCTGGCAGGGGCTGTAGGAGTGTGTGCTGTGCGGCTGCTGGTGGACTGACTGAGCAGGAATCTGTGGAGGGTGGGCAGGCTGAGTCAGTGATGACTAGTGACGACATACACAGAGACCCAAGGGGACACAGGCTGCTTAAACACGTGCACACACACAGACACACATACATGCACACACACACATAAAGGGTATCAGCCCAGAAAATTCTATCATTCCTACATTGCCTTTCTCTTAGTCCTTTGCAGTTCCTGTGTGGGTTAGAACAAACAAACCCTGATCATCTTAGCAGCAGGGATTCATTAAAAACGGTAAAACACACACACACACACACACACACACACAAAACAGCACAACCCTCACTCCATCAGTAGAGTGAGGATCTCATTCTTTTATCATGTGTTGTTAACCCTAGCCGCATGGGATACATATTTAATATGACAAGAAAGTGAAAAACAGGTGTCATTTTGAATATTCTGTTTTTGATTACAAAATAATCTTGGTTTTCTGTGCTAAGTAAATTAGTTTTCATTAAATTAGTCTTAATCAGAAGAAATATACTATGTAATTCAATAATTCATTATAGGTATATTAAACTGCAATTATGGTTAAATTGTGGTGTAAAAAACTATCATCTATGAGTAATCTCTAATTTTATGTTCTATATGTGTAACTTCTTTATTATATTTGCTTTATTTCAAGCATTTTCTTACATTTCAGACTGCCTTTGTATCACTTGTCCAGGGATGGCAAATGAATTTTAATTTCTAGCTAATTTGGAGGTTAAGTAATAACATGTATCACTTGAGGTCATGAAGGCCAAATCACACTGCAGTAATGGTAATTTCCATTCTCTCTGCACCAACCACGTTTTTTCTGTAGTCCTCACTGCATCAACAGAGGTCATTTATGTGATCATTACCAAACTGAAATGACTCACTTAGGTCCATACAGGGCATTCTCATACTTTTATATAAGATGCCATTCAAATTGTTGGTCTCAATCTTCTCATATTCTCAATGCGAAGAATAATTTAAATGGGTCAGTTTCACAGAGTTCCTACAAATTATATGCAATGATGCCCTTCAACCACCAGAGGGGGATAAGAAGACAAATATAAAAAGATGAGCGATTATTTTAAAGGTTCTTTATTTTTAAGCACATTTTCCAAAATACTTAAGATTTTCTAAACTTTAAATGTAGTCACCATAACAATTTGTGCTGTACAGCTAAACAACGCCTTTAAAATGCCTTATTTATTTCAGCTGCTTATTCAATATGTTTCAAAATCACATAAATTCATCCTATGAACACAAAATGCAGTATCCATGTTGTTTTTGACTTCCCTCTCAAGCCTGACCACCTGTTCTTCTCGCAGTTCTGTGCGTGCCTCACAGCTCCCCTGAATCACCTCCATCAGCACTTTGTGCATCTGCGGCTGGCTCTCTCCATGAGACGCCTGGTGACATTATGGACTAACCTTGGCCCCAAGGCTGAGACCCTGCTGGCCTCCTATAGCCGTGTTGTGAAATGGAGTAAGTCCATCTCGGTAGGTGTCAAAGCAGAGGCCCTGACTAAGCCTTTATAAGGCTTTTCTTGGTCATAGGGGTACTCAGGCTATGCTGGGCCTTGAGGAGGGCACATGAGCTAGAATCCTCCCTAAGGGTTTGGATCACCGGCTGCAGGACCTGAGCTGGCAGTACCTTTATGGTAAGCTGCCAGTCAGGGGTGACTTGGACAGGCATAAGCTGACCAGACACCCTTGCTGACCCAATAGAATGAAGAAGCCATCAACTGTGTTTCGGGACTGTGGGCAAGCACAAAGAGTTTGGGGGTTGGTAGTGGGCCTTTGCAGACGTGCAGACCTGCAGCCCGATCTGACCAAAAACAAGGTGTTGAAAGGGTGGTTTCCTAACCTCCATAACCCCTTCGCCCCCTGGATGCAGCTGCTGGTCAGCATTACCAAGCGAGAGCTGTGGAATGTAAGGACCACACTCATCTGTAGAGGGTTTCATCTGGAGGCACATGGGGTATTTCACAAAATCTGAGCCGACTTGAATTTCAGGATGGAGACTGATGTCATCCAAAGGGTCTACCACAAGGCCAAGGAGAGGTGGCTTCAGACTTCAGCCCCATGGGGTCTTTTTGGGTGACTGTTCATCCTGAGGGTTGATGACAATGCTCTCAGTTTAAGCATATGGAAACTACCTCTGGTATTGGTAAATGTGCTTAATGTTTTGTGTGTGGAACTTGGTTTATTGATTTTATCACTGAATTTTATTACAACTTTTATAATATTGTAATATTCTTGTATGTTGTAGTCTTGGGACTACAACATCGTGAAATTCAAAGATAATGTTTGTGCTTTGCAAAGGAAATCCAAGTGCCTTGTGATAGTCTGCTTCACTCCTGAGTGGTGGTAGGAAGGTGTCTGCTTTGTCCCTATTTTAAAACTTTTAACTTTTTAATAGAATGATTTTTTATATATAGTTTTTTAAGGGTTGTCAATAAAAGAGTCTTGTGTGTGAAGATGACGCCTTGCTCCTTGCCAACCACTCCGTAATTTGGTTCCGCTGGGACAATATTTTAGCAATTTCAAAAAAAAAACTTTAGCAAATATCAAAAGCTGTTAAAGACTCCATGTGGACATTTGGTCTGCTGCCATTCCCAAGCAAGCTCTGCACTGATGGTGCCCCAATCCTGCAGCTGAATCAACTTTAGGAGACAGTTCTAGCGCTTGCTGGACTTTATTGGGCGCTCTGAAGCCTTCTTCATAAGAATTGAACCTCTCTCCTTGAAGTTCTTGATGAACTTAAAAATGGTTGATTTAGATGCAGTCTTACTGTATCCTTGCCTGTGGAGCCCTTTTGGTGCAAAGTAATGATAATTGCACATGTTTCCTTGCAGGTAACCATAGTTCACAGAGGAAGAAGAATGATTTCAAGCACAACCCATTGTATAAAGCTTCCAGTCTGCTATTCTAACTCAATCAGCATGACAGAGTGATCTCCAGCCTTGTCCTTGCACTCTCACCTGTGTTAACGATAGAATCACTGTAATGATGTCAGCAGGTCCTTTTGGCACAGGGCTGAAATGTATTCGAAATGTTTTTTTTTTTTATTAAGTTAATTTTCATGGCAAAGAGGCACTTTGCAATTAATTTCAATTTATCTGATCACTCTTCATAACATTCTGGAGTATATGCAAACAGCCATCATAAAAACTTATACATGTGACATAATGCACATAATTTTTAAATACAAAAAAGGTCAACAACCCAATTCACATATAACTAAGTTTGTACATGCTACGAACAAACATGCTGTCTGCAGTCGAGTCGAGTCTCTGCTTTTTTTTAAAAAAAGAAAAAAAGTCTGTGCTTCAAAACAGGCGGATAGATAGCTCTCAGATCCAATCACCGGTATTGTCAGGTTGCCAAGGAGTGATTGACAGCACTCTGATCAAATGATCCTGGGCATTATGTCACATTAAAAGTATTCTACACCAATGCCGTTAAGGCGGCACCGGGGGGCAAGTGTCACCCTTCTAATCCCGCCCCTCTCTATTTGATCTTTGATGGATCTTAAATTTAATTACAATATTACATGGATGAAAATCTATACCTAAAAATGAAGGGTCGCACACCAGGGCGCTCATTACTCGAAAACGGAAACATTATTATTATTATTATGTTAGTGGGAAAAATCGCGATTCAGACATATCGCCAAGACGGTCTTCTCTTCCATTTTCTTCCACGAACTTCCTATTGGCTTCGCCAACAATACATCAGATCGCGGCACGCCAATGTTCAAGAAAATTGAACTTCGGGCTTAAGTTTACTGAACCATGAGATGCGCTGAGCTTGTGCTTCTTTTGACGTGGCGGAAAAATGGTCCCATGCAAGCCATAGAGAACGAGTTTCTGCGCGCAACAGAGCGTTTGTCGCGTTCGGTCCTAAAAACCATATTATTACAATTTATTAGGACAAATGGCAATCTATGGAACATGTTTAATAGAGCGCAGTGAATATTATAATATTTATAGTAATGACTAATCTATATAGCTAGATCTGAAATTATTCCGGGGACGGGGTGAGCCTAGAGTTTGTTTGGTTCACCAGTCACCACTGATTCAACTGTAAAATTATTAATCACCCAGCTAGGTGGTTCAAATTCGGTTACACAACTGATCTAGATAACCAGTTGTTAATCGTTAATGTGTGAATATTTATAATAAATTCTAAAATAGTATCGAATAAATAAGGAAGTGTATTAAGTAACCATTTCATAAAGCATACAAAGGAACATTTGGCAGCATTTGTATACCATGGCTCGTTGGTCTAGGGGTATGATTCTCGCTTCGGGTGCGAGAGGTCCCGGGTTCAAATCCCGGACGAGCCCATTATTTTTGACAGATACTTTTCTTTTTTTTTAAATTAAGTATTTTCGACAGTACGCCTGGTCCATTGTATTTTTGTAAATGTTTTGCATATTGCATAGATGCAAAAGGTTTATTCACATTCAAACTAGGTTTCCGTTCCAGGGGCATTCATGAAGGCTGGGAAGACGTGCCTCAGCCAATAGTCTTTGGCGCCGTGGTGCATTGTGGGACAGAAGCGGCTGTCTCGTGCTGAATCCTCCAGGCCAGAGACAGCGGTGTTGCGCGCTTTTCGTTTTAGTTTTCTGCTGTTCAAATAATTTTTAAATAATATCTTTTATTTAAAGTTTCAGTTTAACTAGTTTTTCTTTTTGCGGCTCATTTACTTAGAAGCTCTCCCGAAGAACTTTTTTTTCGCAACATAATGCCAAATTTTTGTGCGGCTCCAAATTGTACCAGAAAAAGCACCCAATCGGACCTAGCATTTTTTAGGTTTCCGAGGGACCCTCAAAGGTAAGATTAATTTAATTACCAGGATATAGTAGTTCATAATCAATAAAATGCATAGAAATAGTGGTGTATGTGGCTAACAGGACTTGTAGAAATTATGTGTTTTCAAATTAAACAATGCACTTGTACTTCTGGCAAGAGCTTACTTTTACATTTCCTTGAAATAAAGTATGCTCGCTCTTCACCCTGCGGTAATCAGTTCCAATTTAGCCTACCAAATTAACATCAAACAAGTTCCCGTTAGAATGCCCGTTCGATCTTTTAACAGTTTTTATGTTTAACCTGGGAGAAAACCCTTCAAAACACGCAACACACCCAGCTTTCTTTCTAATACTTCGAGTCCTGTATTTTATTGCGAACACTACCGCTTCATACTGAATGAACGCACTGCGCAGAAAACGTAAACATCAGTTATTGCTCGTTGAGCTGACCGGTCAATCCTTGGTTATATTTAATATGTAGAGTGTAAAATTCGTGTTTCTTGCAGAATATGTATTGCAGTTTTTGATTAACACAGTGTTAGTAATAAACATTAATGAAAAAGTAGGTTAAACGCTGCCTTTTCATCCTTTAGTTTTTTTTTTTTAAATACTCGTTCCTTGAAATTTAGACCACAAATTGGAAGTGTCATACTAGATGCCCTTTTACGTTAGGGACGTAGTCTGCAGCAGAGACTAGACGATGGACAATGAATTGTACTGTGGGACAATTTGTATTGTAATGGAGTTCGTAAACCCAGGATTCGTATGGGAAGTTTTTCCATGCTACTAATGAATATACGAAAGTTTTGTAACTGGATGTTGAGATACACGTTCTACATTAGCAATACTAGCAATGTGTTTATTATAGCCATTTAAGGACATCTGCAGTCATATCATCAAGCCAATTCAAAAATGCAGCATTTGCTTTCCCTGCTTTTTTTTAATTGTGCCTAGCTGTTTGTATCAGTAAATGAGTAAAGTTTATATTGCCTTTCATTGACACTTGTTTACTGGACACCTGTGTACAATACAAGTGGCTTTTACATGGAATAAATCTAAGTTCTTTGCATATTGTATTGTAGATACAGTAGAGTGTTCAGAAGGTACATTGTTCATTGTATTCATTAGCCCTTTTGGGTTGCTAAATTCACAGAATTTTCAAAGTTTGAAGGTTTCCATGGGAAGTAACGGAGTATATGGAAATTAATCCCTATACATTCCATGCAGTTAATCAGAATAAACTGGCACTAATAGTGAAATCATTGTGGAACCAAGGCCTTGTGAATAATTATGTGAGCATAAAACCTTCTGCATCAAAATGCACTGCTTATAAGTTATATTCTATGTTGTATTATTCATACAGTTTGCTTTCTTTGCGTGGAGTTCCACGCAGTTCAATATTTCCTCGGTTTGACTTTCCATGAAAAGTTTCAAAAAAATTTCTGCCTCTTTGCGACCCTTCTTCCCATGGAAAGTTTCCAGAAATTTACTGGAAATTTTCTGTACCTTTGCAACCCTAGTATTGTTTAATCTAGCATTAAGTTTGACAAAAATTCCTTAGTTTCCTTTATTGCATGACATTCTGCAATTGCTTGATTTCCATTATTTATAATCATACAAACGTTACATTTAGTGAATGTGTATGTATTAAGTTTTGCGATTGCAGCCATTCATGGAACTATTCATAGAAGCTGTTTTGCACAAAAACCCTGGCCTTTTGAGATTAACTTCAATTCCACCTGCTTCCAATTTTACTGCCTTTGATTTGTGTGCTGCTTGTCAAGTTATGATCACCTTCTTCGACACCTCAGATCTAGTTTGTATGGCACAGAATGGTTCTACTCTATGTTTTTCTCCATTAGATGCAAGCTGTGGGTGGAGAACTGCCGGCGAGCAGACCTGGAGGATAAAACTTCAGATCAGTTGAACAAGCACTATAGATTATGTGCCAAACATTTTGAGCCATCTATGATATGTAAAACGGTAAGTCGTTCATGTCCATTGTATGTCAGCATACTCTATTGTTATTCTCTTAAGTCTTTTTAATTATAAATAGGTAATTCTGCTGAAATCCAGTAGTCAGGAATTTATTTACATTAAAAAAATGTTTTTGTGATGTACGTGTAATATGTTTTTTTATTTTATTTTTTTTTTGAGTGTGAATCTCAGTCCTCAGAAAATTACCAGTGAGCAGTTCTTGTTTTACGCTCTTCTTAATTACAAGGAATGAGTCCCTATTGGTGTTTGTGATTGTTGCAGCCAGAAACACTTTTTTTGCAGCAGCAGTTTTTCTCACAATTTCTGATGCAAATTGTGGAGTTCTATGTGCTCTTTTTGTGCAAAATTTGCAAGTTTGTGAATTTTTTACAATCTGCTTCCAGTGAAGAAAGAAATGGGAAATTACTTTATATATTTCATATTGTATCACATAATCATATTTCAGTGCTCTCTATGTATAGAAGTTTTCACAAGTTCTGGGTACAAGCTGGCTTACCTGCTCTTACTCTTCGATCTGACTCATCCCAAACCAGCGCTATAAGGTTTAGGACGGGGAATTACGGGAGCCAAGTCATTTGTCACAGCACTTGATCTTTTTCTTATTGCACAAGATAATACATTACAGTACATAACCTTTAGGTGTGCTTAGGGTAGAATTTTTATAATTTAGTGATTGTCATTGTTGACACGCCACAGCACACAGTGCACAACAGCGAAATGTGTTATCTGTATTCTTAACCCATATGTGACAATGTGACATAGCAGGGGGCAGCTAATTCAGTGCCCGGGGAGCAGTGCTTGGGGGCGGTACCTTGCTCAGGGTACCTCAGTGGTGCCTTGCTGGTTGGGGATTCGAACCTGCAATCTTTCAGTTACATGTGCACGTCCCTAACCATCACGTCACCACTGACCACGGGTCAATATCTTGATGAAATTTCAAAAATTGCAAGCTCTTGCAGAGGTCATAATAATGATAATGCATTTTATTTATAGGTACCTTTCAAGTCACTTAAGGACAACTTACGACCTTGCAGCATGTGGTTCAGTGGGCCAAGCGTCTGTGCCTGTGATCAAACGGTAGTCAGCTCGAGCCCAGATTCAGCAGAATAGTCACATACCTGTGGGCCCTTCATCAAGGCCCTTAACCCCCAGCTCTATAGGTGTCAATGCAGGTGGCTGCCCTTCGCTGCCAAGCTTGCTCTTACCTATTTGTGTATCATGGAGAGTAAGATGAGGTAGACGAAAAGAGATTTTTTACACGGGGATCGATAAGTGTCATTATTATTATTATTATTATTATTATTATTATTAATAAGAAAAGACACATAGTAGCTATCCATTATTAAATCAATCTAAGGAGAATGTGAAGAAATAAGAATTAAAAATAATGTTGTATAATACCGGACAGTGTGAGTGTTGCCAAGTGGAATGACAGTCTGAATAAGCAAGTACATTAAGGTATGTTTTAAGGAGGGATTTGAACGTAGGAAGAGAAAGAATATATTCGTATTGAGGGACAGAGGTGAGGAGCGGCATGGCTGAACGTTCTGACGCTCATAGTAGTCAGGCGGGCAGAAAGTTCAGTGAAATTGATGGAGGAAGAAGACGTGCAAATGTGAAGGAGATCAGAGTTAATCATTGAATTCAGGTGTTTCATTCAGATCAATTTCCACAGGTGTATAAAATGAAGAATTTAGACATGCAGTCAGGTTTATAAAAAATTTGCAAAAAAAAATGGATCACTCTGAAGAGCTCAGTGAATTCAAGCATGGTACTGTCATGGGATGCCACCTTTGCAAGTCGGTTTGTAAAATTTCTTCCCAGCTAGATATTCCACAATAAACTATAAGTGGTATTATTTTAAACTGGACGCATTAAGGGAAAACAAAGTCAATGATAAATTGGCAGGCTACTCTGGAGCCATGGAAACATCTTATGTGGAGTGACAAATCGCGCTTCCCTATCTGGCAGTCTGACGGACAAGTTTGGGTTCAACAGATGCCAGGAGAATGTTATCTGCCTGACTGCATTGTTTAAGCAAGGTCCATAAAGATGTGCTTGGGTGAGTTTGGTGTGGAAGAACCTGACTGGCCTGCACACGCGGTCTGACCTCAACCCTATCAAACACCTTTGGGATGAACTAGAAAAGAGATTGCAAGCTAGGCTTTCAAGTTCAACATCAGTAACCTGCCTCACAAATGCTTTTCTGGATGAATGGGCAAAAAATCCCACAGACACACTCCAAAATTTGTGATAAGCCTTCTCAGAAGAGTGCCACCTATTGTAACTGCAAAGGGGATGTTGGGAAGGGGCAACTGCATATTGATGCCTATGGATTTAGGGTTGGATGTCATAAAAGTTCCTATAAGTGTAATGGCCAGGTGTCCCAATACTTATCTCCATGAGTATGGTCTGTGGAAGGAGTTCTGGAAATGACACAGGCAGCTGAATTCTGTACAAGCAGAGGTTTGTGGTGGAGTTTATGCGGAAGAAGATAGCATTGCAGTAATTAGTGTGAGATACAACCAGAGCATGTACAAGAATAGCAGTGCTATTAAATGTAATGACCTTTTTTTTTTTATCAAAGGTCCACATCAGATTTTTGTTCAGTCAGAGGCCTGGAACAACTTTCAATAACAGAACAGTATTTCATGAACTTTAATAGATTAACAATAACTTTTAATATCGACAATATACAATGTTAATGGGAACAATGTAAAGAGTGGTGTAACGGGGGAGGAGGGTGCACTTTGTCATATTGTACTATCCAGGATGATACTCATTTCCGTACCTGGAAAGTTTGGGAAAGTTAATGAGAGCCAAAATTAGACCGAAATAGAAGACGCTGGAAGAGTAGAATTAGGCTTAGAAGACAGAGCTGGGTGTCACCAGTGTAACAGTGAAACTGAATCCTAGATTTCCTGAGAATATGGCCAAGAAGCAATTTGTTTAATTTTGCGTTAATTTTTCTGATCATAGAATCACGAAATAATGGATGAACTGTATTGTTTCAAATATGGCTATATGTGATTGCTACGCAATGATGGACAACTTTTAAAATATATTAAATGGCTACTGCATATGTGTCTGAGACTTTGAGGATGTTTTTGAGAAAAAGTTGCATGTTTTATGTTTTCACAATATCTTACAATTTTTTTGGAAGTATAGATATGTAGGGAATTGATATGTTGAATAAAGGTAACATCTCTCTCTAGAGGTGAATATAATACTCTCTCTAGAGGTGAATATCTTCAGGGTGAATATTTGTTTGCTGAGCATTATTGTAAAGTTATTTTTTAAATTTATGAAAACTATTCACAGCAGTGGTTCTCAAAGTCGGTCCTCAGGACCCACTGCCCTGCTTGTTCTCCAGCTATCCCTGCCCCACACACTGCTGATTGACTGAACACACCTGATCCAGGTAATCAGAAGCTGAAAGACAGCTGGGACTTGTGTGTGGGACAGGGATAGCAGGAAAACAAGCAGGGCAGATACATAAGAGATGCCCATCAAGCCAATCCAACTTGTGGGAGACGCTTCATGAAGAACGGGATGAAATCTCATCAGATTACCTCAACAATCTGACATCTAGAATGCACATGGTCTACAAGGCTGTAATTGCTGCAAATGGAGGACTCTTTCGATATCTGTTTTTCAAACTTTGCTTTTATTTTAATTTAAAAAATGATTATTTCTAACTTTGTCAATGGCCATTTCCTATTTATTTAGCTATATTTCCCATTCAAACTCATTTCATGTATGTTTTCATGAAAAACAAGGAAAATTCTAAGTGACCCCAAACTTTTGAAAGGTAGGGTAAGTATTGCTTGTTGATTTCAGCCTAATGACACTTATGCTATGTTTTAAGGCTTTGCATGATAATTCCCTGACAGGAGATTACAAATGTAGTTCATCTAAGGCAAGGCTCAGACATTGCACTGTAGCCGTGTTGACCTGTGCGAGTCTCAATAACATAATTTCTAGGAATGGAGGACTGCCTTTGTGCTCTACCTTAATATTTAAAGAACCTGGGATCAATGAAGTTCATCTTGTATGTGTTCCAGAGCCCATATCGGACAGTACTTAAAGATACAGCCATTCCCACCATTTTTGACCTGACCAGCCATCTAAACAATCCACACAGCAGACACCGAAAACGAATTAAAGAACTAGTAAGTGTTTAAATTGTTTTTGTTCTTCTGATCTTTTTTTCTGCTTTTTCGAATGCTTTATTTCTGTGCATTCTAAAGGACAAGCATTTTTAGGACTGCTTGTTTATTAAAAGAACTGAATATGATGGGCATTATTTTTAAACAGACGGAAGAGGAAATCAGGAAGATAAAAGAGAGGCGATGTAAGTTTTCATCATTTAAATATAAACTATAGTATATAATGAACACATCTAGTTGCTTGATTACTCTCTCTTTCTCCTCTTCCTCCTCCTCCCCACTATGCCAGTGGAAGATGCTGTTGAACCACCACAAATTAGAAATGAAAATGTAACAGGTGAAGATGAGGAGGAGATGAGGAAGACTAATGAGGATATGCCTCTGTTGACTGCAGAGGAAAAAGAGCTGAGGGATTACCTGAAATCCCTTTTTGAAATTATTATTGTTACTGGAAAGCAGAACATCCCATTAAACTTTTCTGTAGAAAATGAAGAGAAGAGTGAATGTTTCACACCAAGCAATTTTCAAGCCTTGCTGGAATATCGCATCAATGCTGGGGATGAAGTACTGAGGAAAAGATTTGAAACCACAGCTGTGAATGCTGAGTACTGCCCCTTCATCCAGCAGGCACAGATGCTTGAGGTATGTGAAGGATGTGTTCGTGAAGAACTGCTCCATGAGGCCAGAGATGGGCGATTCTTCTCAATAGTCACTGGTGATTTGGTCCAGTTTCCTGAGGGGCTTTACCTTCCCATATTCCTTCGCTTTGTTGACAGTAATAGCTGCCTTCGTGAGGAATTCATAGAATTTCTGCCTTTTGAAGAGCATGAGGAGGTCCTCACTGGGAAGCTGGTAAACCTAATCATTGAGAAGTGGGGTCTAGACATGGAGTGTTGTCGTGGTCAGGCCCATGTTGCCTCAGGTGTTTTTGTTAGAAAGATCAAAAGTATTGCAGCTAAACTAATGGAGAGGTATCCCATGGCAATATATACTCCCTGTTCTGCTTGTGCACTCAATGTTTATCTGGCTAACAGTTTGCCCCTGAGTAGAGTGCAAGTTGTTATGTCAACACTGAAAAAGGTAGACTCATTTTTCAGCAAATCACCTTCATTACAAACTGAGTTGGAGCATGCCATTTCCATATTCTACCAGGGCAACAATGAGAAGGCCAATGATCTCAAAGAGGCTTGTCATCTTAAATGGACAGAGAGACATGATATCTTTGATTTGGCAGTAGATTTACTAGAATCCATTTTGCTGTGCATGGACAGTATTCACGACAATGAGGACTGCAGATGGAGCGACCAGTTAGCCAACGATGCGTATATAATCTCTGAAGCTCTGTCAGACTTTGAATTTGTAGTGACATTAGTGGTGCTGAAAAATGCTCTGTCCTTCACAAGAGCATTTGGAAAGAACCTGCAAGGAATGACCCTGGATGTGTACTTTGCTGCCAACAGTTTGACAGCCGTATTGCATTCGCTGAATGAAGTTTTGGATAACATTGAGGTATACCATGAGTTCTGGTTTGAAGAAGCAGTTAACCTGGCTGCTGCCATGGAGATTTCAGTGAAGGTTCCCCGACTGTATTTCCGGAAGCAACGTGCAGAAATCACAGCAGACATCCAGCCAGAAAGCTACTTCAAAGAGCACTTGACCATTCCGGTGGTTGGACATGTCATGCAAGAACTAAAGGAGGTCTTTTCAGAGAATCACTTAAAGGCTCTCAAATGCCTTTCCCTAGTTCCTGCAGTCATGAGGCAGCTGAAGTTCAACACATCTGAGGAGAATAATGCGGACATGTACCGGAATGACCTACCCAACCCAGACACACTCCCTGCAGAGTTACACTGTTGGAGGATCAAATGGAAGCACAGAGGTAAGGAGATAAGCTTGCCTTCCACCATCCAGGAAACACTCCAGCTGTCAGAGGTGAAGTTCTTCCCTAATGTCCATGCCTTCCTTAAAGTCCTGTGCACATTGCCAGTCCTACGACTGGAAAGTCCCAGATGTGAGACAGCCCGTAGGCGAATGAATGCCTACCTCGCAGACACACCCATCAACCAAAGGTCCAAGAGCTTGGCACTGCTTAACATCAATTATGATATTAAATATGACTTGGATGTAATGGTTGATACTTACAACAAACTGTATCCAGAAAGAGAAACTGAGCTGGAGGTAACAGACAGTTGAACGTGCCTTATTTCAATGTGGAAGACAACAGGTCCCACCTATTATGCTCTATTTTCTTCATTGTTGATTTGGCAAAGCAAGAACCTAATAGATCTGCTGGGCAGTGTGTTATAGGAAGCGGCTTTGGAATCTTAAAGGTTTTGTTTTGCTCTTCAAACAGCTCCAGCTTGTGTATATCCAAGTATACATTCTTTAAATAAAAAACTTACTTTCTGGTATTCAGTTTATAATGTTTGTTGTTTTTGACCTTTTGATCAGTTTTATCACAGGGTGTAAACTGTACAAAACATATGTATTTAACTTATTTCTTAGCTCTAAGATGTTGAATGTGTGATGCAGCACGCTTAAGTTTTGATTGTAGTAATAAATTGCTTTGAATATTTTGTCATACTGAGATCCTGAATTGTAACGTAGTTTCATATTTGTTTTTTTCTTTTAGCTTGTCATATCATTTGACTACTAAAACCAGCTTTCATTTATATATTAATAGTATAATTCCAGGCAGCTATGCAGAATGATGGAACAAATGTGAAGTTTATAACCTTTATATTTCATTGTTTTAATATCAAGTCAATTAGCTGATGAACGCACTACCATTTTCTGTCCAGATAATGGAATGAAACTGTAGTCAGTATCCTGTTTAGGAAACAATTGAATATTTGCTGCCATTACTTAAAAATAACCTGTTGAGTAATACTGCATCCAGTAACTAACCACATGTGGGTATCATTAGTATTTAAAATATGAAAGATGTTTGGAAAAACCTTTGACTGTACCAATAAAAATGTTTGTTGCATGGGTTGCAGAGAATGTTGAAAATGATTGTTTTGCAGAAGTCAGAGAAATCTTTATTACTTGGGTATTTACATATTAGGTACATATTTTATGGCCGTTAGTACAGTTTTCTGAAGTGACATGCTCTAGTAAAACTGGCAAAAAAATTGAAGGGAAAATCTTTTCTCTTATAAAAATGAAATAGTACTATAAACACATTTTGAGTCAGTTCAATATTAGATGATTTTATTCTGTGGCAGTTCATTTTAAAGTTTATTTAAAATGTAAAATAATTATTTTCATACTTAATATTGACAGCAAATAAGTGAAACCGCATGTTTTTTTTTTTTACCCTTGTTTATTTTTGTGATAAAGTATAAGACTTTGTTTTGTATAAAGGAAACCCATTTGATATTGTCTTTAAATAAAAGAAAAAACTAAGAAAATAGGTGTAACTATTTATTTAGGGTGAAACAGTGGCTCAAAATAGTCTTGTGCTTACAACCTATCATTGGGGATTTGATTTCTGTCCCTGTCTGTGTATGCACATTCACCTAATTTTATTTTCACATGGTTTTTCTCAAAGTACTCCAATTTCCTCCCCTTATCCAAAAATTGGCTACAGTGTGTGTTGTCCCTTGTCTTATGCCCAGTGTTTATTGTGATAGGTTGCAGGCTCATTTTAACTGGATAAAATGGATGGATGCACTATGGCAGGGTTAGGCAATCCCTTTCCTGGAGTGCTGTTATCTAGTTGGTTTTCTCTCCTACCTGGAGGTGTTCCATGAAGCAGGATTTCTCAGTTAGCTGGGTTAACTTAAGCTGTCAGTCATGATTGTCCAGAAGGAATGCGTCTTACCTAAACTCGTATTGGACGATCATGTCTTCTAGTTTAATGCAGCTAATTGAGAAATCCTGCTCTGTGGAACCCCACCCCCAGTCATTGATGAACCACACCTGTGGCCTGTACTACGAAGCGGGGTAACTGGCTTATCGGGGTAACTTTGCGAGTAACTTGATGACGTGTGGTGT
>JAODJX010000039.1:17075471-17088620 GCA_026776945.1 Isichthys henryi | reverse complement strand
AGGCGCCAACCTGCTCACCAGGAGCAATTTGGGGTTCAGTGTCTTGCTCAAGGACACTTTGATTGGGTCAGGAGGAATCAGGGCTCGAACCTGCAACCCTCCGATTGCCGAACAACAGCACTACCTCCTGCGCCACCATCTTCCCCTATACCTGCATGCCTTTATTATGTAACAGAGTAAACCAATACAATTGTGAAAATAAATTATTACTATCCCAGAAGCAATGGGCATGAGGCAGGAAACAACCCAGGATGGGGGGCCAGCCCATCGCAGGGCACACTAACACACCATTCACGCACACATGCACACCTACGGGCAATTTAGCAACTCCAATTACCCTCAGCATGTTTTTGGACTGTGGGGGGAAACCAGAGTACCTGGAGGAAACCCTATGACAACATGGGGAGAACATGCAAACTCCACACACATGTGACTCAGGCGAGACTCGAACCTGGGTCGCAGAGGTGTGAGGCAACAGTGCTAACCACTGCACCACCATGCCACCCCCTGCTCAAATATTATAGACAGATTTGTTGGTACCACTGAAGAGACTATCTTTGCATTATAGTCATGTTTCAAAGTGTTTAACCTTAATTAGCATCACAGGTGCCTTCAAGCTTTCCATCAGTCATTCAGCCTATTTAAAGGAAAGGACATCCATCCATCCATTTTCCAATCCGCTTATCCTACAGGGTCGCAGGGGGTCCAGAGCCTATTCCAGAAGCTATGGGCACAAGGCACAGAACAACCCAGAATGGGGGGCCAGCCTATCGCAGGGCACACTCACACACCATTCACTTGCCCATGCACTCATACAGGCAATTTAGCAACTCCAATTAGCCTCAGTATGTTTTTGGACTGTGGGGGGGAAACCAGAGTACCCGGAGGAAACCCCACGACGACATGGGGAGAACATGCAAACTCCACAAACATGTAACCCAGGTGGAGACTCGACCCTGGGTCCCAGAGGTGTGAGGCAACAGTGCTAACCACTGCACCACTCTGCCGCCTCCTTCAGGTAAATTTCATGCAGGCTCAATTAACTGGTCATTGCATGGGGGTATGTATGGATGGAGCCACTGACATGACAGGTATGCATAGCAGTTGTTGCATTAATAAAGACCAAAACTCCGGAGGCTGTGGATACACACTGCATGTTTCAGAGAGAAACACTTGTCACTAAAAGACAAGGATACACTGAAACATGTTCTTCAAAATGTTGCTAGTTGTTAGCATGTCACCTTAAACACAGAATGTTTGGCAAACTATGTAATGACATGTATGGGTGCCAATTTTGAAAGTCTCCTGCTACATTCTCAGGTCCAGTGGCTGTCTCATAGTTTAGTTTCTTAATGAGTGTTTGAACTCCACAAAGAGCTGTGTGACTGCCTCTCATGTGAGCACTCAATTTGCCTTGTGTTCTAGGAACCAGCCATGAGTTCTAAAGCTTCCTTACTTGTCGAACAAATTTCAGCTGTTAAATAACCTGAATAAAAGCATGCAGGGCCACGATCACAACATACTTCATTTGTGCATTCATACAGAAAATCAGACTGTGGGGGAGGAAGCTTAATGAACTTAGAGCATTCAGGGTCACTGCAGAGTGTCCAGCCTATAATATTGCCGCATCTTATCCACCTGAAGGAATACTTCAGCAGCCATCATTTATACAGGATCTGAAAACATTTCAAATAAAGAACTGATGATGAGAGTCTTGATTAGAGGTCACAAGAGGAATTAATTGAAATTGTCAATGCTGGACAATTTTGAAAATGTAATTCTGTGCTTTTCCCCTGGTAGAATTTTGGAGTAATCAGAGAAATGAATACCCAGTTTCATGTGAAAAAGACACCCAATACCTATTGCATTTTGAAACAACATGTCTGTGTGAGGTACTTTTATATATATTGAAAGTACTAAAAACAAAATACAAGGCATGTTTAAACGTGGAGAAAGATTTGAGATTGTTCCTAAGCCGACTGAACCCGGAGTGGACAATCTATGCAAGAATAACCAAGCCCAAAAGTCTCATTAGTTTTATTTGTTTGTTTGATTGATTGTTTTGGTTATAAGGAGTCTATATTTCAGTCAGCATGGAATCGTCTCTTTGATTTGTGTATAACGTGTCTTGTTCTATATAGTTTTATTACATGCTCCTAACAGGTAACATAGTATATGTAGCATATATATAGTCTACAAATAGGCATATGTTATGCGGGGTATGTGTAATTTTTTTTGGATAGGCAGGCTGAGACAAGTGTCTTAGGGGGTTTGGCATGAAACAGGTTGGAAACCCCTGATACACATAGTTTTAAAGTGGAAGGTACAGCAACAAAACTCCCCAACAAAGCATAGCTGAAAATAATCATCTGTGAAGAACAGCAGAACATCTCTCCACAGATTTGTACAATATAGTATATGTAGCATATAGTGTATATATAGTAGTCTGCAAATAGGCATATGTTTTATTATTCTATAGACATGTTTAATTATTATGACCAGTATCATCAATGGCCAGGAGATTCAAATCAAAAAATGTATTGTCACTAATAAATAGTGTACAGGCTTAATAATGCAGTTTGAGCTAATTTATGGACTTCTCATTATTAATTATTGTGACATTTATGTTTTTTCAAATTGGCTTCATTCTTCTCGGAATATGGCTACAAGGAAAAAACTATTAAATGGAGAGAATTTGTCAATAAACATATTAGCTAATTGATAAGGGGTGAACTTGGTTTTGTTATATACTGTATATGTTGGCTAATAGGAATGCATACACTTTACTATGTTTAGCTATGAACGGAGGGAAAGGGACACAGTGGGAATGTGTGTGTGCACCATTGCCATGCGTGTGAGTGGGCATCTACCTGCAACAACCACCTGCTGGGTAGCTCATGACGACTGACAATTTGATGAGTTCAAACATTCAGATATTCAATCTCATTTAGGGATGCTAGTTATTTTTTTTCCTCAAATGTGGGGTGGGGGGAGTGTCGTGCTACAGTGGTTAGCACTGTTGCTCATTCCTCTGGGACTGAGGCTGGAGTCTCCACCCTGGCCCCAAAGGTGGAGTATATTCAGTTGTCAGTATATTCTCCATGTATCCTCTGGGTACACCAGCTTACCCCCCACAGTCCAAAAAGATGCTGAGGTGAATTAAAGTTAAAATGTCTGAAGATGTGTACGTGAGCCCTGTGATGGACTAGCACTGCCTTGTGCCCATAGCTTCCATGATAGGCTCTGGATTCCTGCAATCCTGGATAGGACAAGCAGGTACAGAAAATGGATGGATGCATGCATGGAATTGGGGGGAGGGGGAAAATCAGGATCCCAATATAACTGGGGGGATGTTAAGCAAAGCGACTGATGAACTGTCCAGTTCACATCTTTCAACCAATGGTCATGTTCTTCAACTTATGATGAATTTCCACATTGATAAAAACGACACAAAAATTTTGTGTCAATTGGCTGTTGGTGCTGGAAATTTGGCAGCGTGCAAAAATACCACATCAGCAAACAGACTCTGGGATTCGCATATTAATGAAGCTTTATGATGCATATGCAAAGGCAACTGGCCTATTTTCAGCTGGAAATAAGAAAGTATGTATTTTAACTTCTTTCCATGTGCATCGAACGTGGGGGAAAAATTTATGTTCAAAGTTTGTTAGAAAATTAATTTTAATTCCGTATTTTCATTTTATGTATTAAATTAGCAAAATCTGAGCGACCTCTAAATGTTCACCAAAAGGCTTACAATTTGGCACAATTAACAATGGACAAACACAGAACAAAATTAGACTTGTGGAGGTCATGTTTCATGAAATTCATTTTTCTGGACCACAAGTCCCCCCCTGCCATCTGCACCCCAGTGTAAATGTAACTTTAGCATTAATTTGCCACCTAAGACTGCTTTTTGTTGGTGGTACAAGGTTTCCTCCAAACTGGTTATGGGTGTCACATCTGCAATGACAAAACTGTCAAGCAGACTGAAGACCAGGCTGGTTTCCAGGATGAAATCACGCCTGAAGCTGTGCAGGAGTGGCTGCAAGGCTCACAGGTAGCCTGGAGAACTGAGAGCACCAGGCCTAAAGAAGGGCAGAGTTCTTTTTAAGGTAGTATTAGCTTCCTTCTGTTGTTGTATCAAAGTGCTGTGTGAGGGAGAGAGTGTTTAAGAAATACTGCATAAACTGCAATGCACTAATAATTATTTCTGTACAGTGTAGATAGTACTTTGCATTGTGACTGATGATGTATCTATTATTAGGTGCCATACAGGTGCCATCATAATACTCACAACCCTAATGCCTTTGCTGAAGGACCTAAATACCAGTTGCTCAGCCAGGATGAGCATCATCAAGTTTTACATAAAATTACATAGAAATATGGCAGGGAGAACCAGAATGTTTTTGATTAAAAGTAAAGTGTGTATTGTGCTCAAAAGTCATCAACTCATTATATTTGTACAGTGCTAAACTAGGCATTGACATGGCATTGTGGATAGATCGTATGCTAGCAGTGCATAACATTTATTTCATTTTCCAGCTTCTGGAATCAGGGAGAAATTGGATGTCCTGTGCCAGGAGTTTTCAGCCATGGTCTTTAATCAGGAGGCGTATGGAGGCACATCAGCCTTCAGGAAAACCTTTGAAAAGCTAAAAGGAAACCGCTCAAAGTTGGTTATGCACACATCCGATATGCACACATTTGGCTGTTTTGATGCTACTAACTTGGCATGGAAACATGGCACAGGCTCTCTGATGGGTTCACAATATCTGTAGCTTGTCAGAATTTTTTTATTGGAGGAAGGTGGCAACTACCAGCTGTCAGACCCAGAAAAAAACAGCGACCCAGGACCATTGATATAGTCAAAGAGCAGATCAAAAACCTTTCACAGGCTATACAAAGTTACAATCCCAATTAACCCTCTCTCCCACCCCTGTACCTTACAGGGGGGCGAGATGCTAGGCCGCAATGCTATACTTTCACCTTCCATGAGGTGGTCTGCAGTTATTGCTTATAGTTGCTTTTAAAAACAATTGAGTTCACCTAAAACAAATGCTATTACTTACCTTGAATTTTAACAATATAATTTTAGGCATTTTTAAATTTAAAAAAAGTGTTATTACGATGTATCTGTTACATACAATAATGTTAAACCTTAGTGGATGATCTGAATTGGTTGCACAAGAGACTTACCAGTTGTTTGCCATCAATTTGTAATTTCTGACATTTGTGTGCTTGGGTAAATGTTTGTATTGCATTATTTTTCCATTGATATTTGCATACTCATTGATCGATGCAATTCATGTTCTGCAGCAAAGAGTTATTTCTTCCAGCTAATTTTCATGCATGTTTTCATGCAAGTTGCATGAATGCCAAAATCCCTTTTACAATATTACTTTATAAAAACATAAAAATTTACAAATGAGAGGCCATTCAGTCCATCAAGCTGGTTTGGGGAGAACTCAACTAATTGCTCAGAGTTGTTAAAATCTTATCTAACTATGATTTAAAAGCCAAGGTTTTATTTTGCACTACACTAACAGGAAGATTATTCTATACTCTAATTTACACTGTGTAAAGAAGTGCTTCCTCAAGTCCAGCTTAAAATGCTCCTGCTAATTTCCAACTATGGCCATGAGTTCTTTAAAACTGTTCATAAGACTTTACTCATTTCACTACACTGCTTGCATTCTACTTGCTGCAATACATATGCCCTCTCCAGGGGGTATTCAACAAATCAGTGTTTTTTAGCCATATCATTTAGGAAAAATAAAAGGATTGTCCAACAGGAATGTCATTTACTTCTCTTGCTTTATGACTGTTTTCACGTTTGGCTTTAGTTAGCCAGCTATCCGGGAAATTCTGCTTTGTGGAATACCTCGTGGTCTGCTAGAATATCATTGCTGTAGGCATGCGCCAACCCCGACCAGCTGAGTTCACGGACAAATGTAATATGCACATAAGAGTCCGCAAGCACTAAAAAGCGGGCTTAAGCGTGCACGAAAAAGTAACGCTGAACTAGGCTTCAGTTACACCTCAACATGTATGAAACCTACGAGGATAAGGTGCACGTGACAAGCGTTTTTTCCTCATTACTTCACCTTTGGTGTCTGATGACGTCAAATTCAAGATGGATGAAATCTCCGCCGCTACACACTCGGTGGAAATCTGAACTGCTGTTGAAACTAGCAGGAAAATCCCTGCCTTGTCAAGGTGAGTTAAATAACTTTTGTCGTGAGCAGCAGTCTTTGTCATAATCGTTGCTGTTGAGGAGAGGCATCTTGTCCTGACGTAACTGTCGCTTTTCTTTATTTTACTACTGTCGGGGCTGAGTATGCGCACAGAATGAACTGTGTGATGATCGTACGCATGCGTGCTGCGTACATGTTTTCACACAAGTACTGTATTTATGTCACTAAAGGTAAACGTTTGAGTTGGGGGGGCAAGTTACTGCCGGCTGTGGCGTCACTTTTGGGAGCTTTTTCGAGATGTCTTTTTCCGTCAAAATGTGTAGACCTCAATTGGATCTGGTATTTAATGAAAAGGTTCGTGGTTTGAGCACAACTTGCATGAGAGTACTTCGTTTCGTGACGCTTCTGTATAGTACAATACAGTACTCGGGCATTAACGATTTTTAACTTAATTTAGTTCACACATTAACATGTCTATGTGAACAATTTTTAGTTAAGGGTTATGATATTACTACGTTGATTTCATCTATGTACGAGGTATGAGCAATTGGAGCAAAAAAAAAACCCCAAATAATCTACAGTAAGCGTGTTGGTTTGTGTGAGTACACCAACCTAAACTAATTGTTTTATGGACAAACAAATTTATTAGTGTATTGCATATTACCTAGTTCTTTCAGCCTAAATTATTGGATATTTATCATATACTGAAATTAAGGTGAAGTCGAACTTCAGGCAATGTGAATGGGCACCTATAGTGCAGCGTTTTTGCACCCTTTTTTAAGTATAGTAATACTGAAAAAGTACTTAATAAAGATTTTAAGTATACTCTACTCTAGGTAACTTTTTCTGAAAAAGAAATAAATAAATAAACTGACATTGCCAAAGAATATAAATTCAGTTTAATGTCTTTACTTAAATATTTTCTCCAGCCAATGAAATTAAGCAAGTTAATTTAGATAGAGATTCTTAATATCCAAAGACAAATTTGAGTAATAATCATAGTTATTACTATTATCACCATGACCACTACATAATTAGTACTGTTACTAATGAAAGTAGCAGGTGGATGTTAGCATGTAAAATAATTTAAACATAAAATAACACAAATAAACAACACAAAATTCTTTCTTCAAATCTGTATTATTTATTTTCTGAAAATACAACATGGCATACAGCCTTTCCTTTAACAGCCAATGAAAATAAATGGTGAAAAAAAACACAAACACCATATTTCTCAACAAATAAATGTTGCCTTTCTGGTACATAAGTATGTTTGCAACTCAAACACAAACTTGCAATGTAGTAAAATCCCCTTAACCACTGTCCACTAAAAACCTCTTAAGTTTTAACTGAAACACATAACAGTATGTTACATTATCTGTTAATATAATGAGTTCTGAGCAATTAGTTGAGTTCACTGCCATAAACTATTATAACACATTACTTCCCACTGTTAAGATCCAGTAGAAGTTTTTGGGAAAGTTCAGATGTGCATCTCAGTGGATTGAGATAACTTGGATTGATCAGATATGAGGCCAAGAAGGATGACACATGCATTTGGGATACTTTGCAATCCTGCAATCACCTGGGTGTCCCCCCATAAAAAAACATTCCCTGCCTCTAACTTACTGTCATCTGCAGTGTGTGCTGTTTCAGGTCATTAAGGTTCAGTTCACAAACACTACAGAACACTGCAGGTTCTGAAGTGAAAGTCATGTTAGAAAAAAACTGAGTGGAGCAATTTTGTGATAACAGTAACTACAAGGTTATTCCATATCAAATCAACCAATTTTCCATAAATCCTACACACTTCAGTCTCACAAATTCAGAATAAATACCACGTGTACCCATGCAGCCAATTCTGTGATGGGAGAGGGGTGTCAGGGTGATACAGCCTGAGTCTTTGATAAACTTCTCAAATCATTTATCAATAACTAAACCACCTAGCAGGCTCCAGTTCTGCATACTGGTACCTTTACAGTTATTCCATATAACAAAATCAAAGTGTTTTATAGGGATGAGAGCAGACCTTAAATTGGAAAAAAACAGCTCCATCTTTGGTTTTGCCAGCTTTAAAACAATGTTCATGATTTATTTCTTTCCGTCAAAAATTACTGATTGAAAGGTCAAATATCTGTTTCTGAGGGCTAAACATTGCTTAGCCAAAAATCTAAAAATTTTGGCAATTTTAAGGGTATATTTAACCATGCTGGGTCATCTGGGCCACGTGTTAATTACGTAATGTGCCAGTTTTCAGTGTCTGAACCTGCCTTGTAGTTTAGTTCTTGAGCTATGGACTTGCTTGTGAAATTTGTTGAGGCCAGATAAAATCACATTTGTAGTGGTAACAGAGGCACTTCAGGATCCAGATGTACTACACATGACAGTGGAAAGGTGTGGTAGATGTACACTGTGCTACACTAACCTGGTAATGTGTGATGAGGTGCTCGACATTTTCAGAGAAGTGTACCATCAAGCCACGAATCACTACATCTCTACGGTTGTCCACACCAGCATCCTTAATGGAACACAGACAGACAAACACAAAAAAGGTTATAGGTTTATTGAATCTGCTTATTTACTAATTATTTAGTAAATGCTAATAAATGTTTCATTAGTAAATACTTATTTATTACTTGGTCCAGCAACATCAGCAAGTCATGCATTTTTTTTCCTCCCTTGGAGTGGTATAAACTGAGGAGTCTGTGTTTTTGTCTAGGTTAGAATAGAATTATGATTCCCAATCAATGGCTGTCAACCTTTTGAATTCTTCTTTCACCTGAAATATAATATCCAATCATTATTAACAAAACTGTCTGTGATTAAATAAATATAGAGCCACATAAAGCATACAATCAATATTCACCTCTTTACATTCAATGATATTCAGAAAACAAAATAAAAACCTTTTAAAGCTATTATTAAAATTACTGAAGTTACCTGGGTGACATCAAAAATCGCCGGCCATCTCTGCAGCAGGTCATGTACAGGAGGGCTGCCCTCAACTATTTTCTGTCTGCGGGAGGAAAAGGTTCTGGCCATCTTCTCACTACCAACTTTCCAGTTGTCTCAAACCTTGATTTCACTGAGAAGCTCTATTCTCAGTCTCTCCAAAGTTTGCTTGTTTGATTTCATCAGCTGTGGGGATTTGCACACACAGCTAATACTTATGATAAAAATTAAAACACATTAACGATATTCATGTCAGTTGCTGGAAGGTCAATTTAAATATTATTCAAAACTCAACTCAACTCAAGATTACACTGGGCAACAAATTTTGACAAAAGTCATGTAACTGAAATGAAATTAGCCAATTCTTATCAATTTATCTGTAAGTCTTGTATATTACATGCTGACGTTGCTCATGCTAGTACATTGCTGACGTTAGCTTACTTCAGCAGCCGCCTAGCAGGTTCATTATTATTCAGAAAATGATGCAATAAAAAACCCTGGATTATAATTATTGTGCCATTTGGTGCAATATTACGTCATTCTAGGCTTATTTAAGATGTTGTTACAGTCCTACTAGATAAATTTACACGGTGAAACGTAGAAAATGCGCTATATGAATTATCTTCAAAACGAGAGTCAATAAAAATATTTCATGGTCATTTTCATGTTCAGCACATCAGAATACTATAGAATATGACACTTTTAAGTCAGTTACAAATTCAGTGTTGCCCAGTGTTATTAAACAATTCAGGAACTATTCTGACTTTAATTTTAGTGATCCAGATCGCTGCGAATTTATGTTGCTCTTAAATCCTACTGGTCACAGCATTTTCATCAGTGCACATGCCCCTCGCGGTAATACACAAGTTATATCAAGTAATGAATTCTAAGAACTGATCCAACTTGGAATTAGTGAATTTTCAGTTTCACTGCCGAATCTGCCAACAGCAGACAAATTCTCGTGCAGTGAAAATACCTTTTCTAGTGTAGATGCACCCTAACAGATAATATACATGCTTATGTTTTGAACTCAAAATCCATTCTTTACCTTAAACACATCAAAATGGCCAGTAAGTCTGCTCTTACTTGTAATATTATTCGTTCGTAAGCATGTTCTTCAAACTTTTTCTTCCCCCAAACCTTCTGTGTCAAGTGTAATCCCATGAAGTCTTAAAACATTTACTTAGACGTGCTCCCTTCTAGTGAATGTCGGCATTCCCCAAATTAACAGCGTTTGCACAAAATTTGGAGTATAATAAAAAAAAATCCAAATATTGGGCTACACATATATACTCTTCTAATTAAATACATTTAGAAAAATGGAATTTTAGGCGAAATCTTCTCATTTCAAACAGCAAAGATTACGAAGATCAACAATCATTTTTTTCAGTGTAGTTACTCATCAGCTAGGATTCTTGCAAAACTTGCTAGGATTATCTCACACCATAAATAATTATCCACTTTTGGAAAAAGTCATGGCGTTAATTACAAGGTCATTCCATTTAACTTTTACAAATGGGCTTTGCATCAGCATTCTTGATTTTGATGGAATTAGGCATGTGTATCTACCAGTGCTAAGAAATGTTATTTTCCCTTTGAATTATAACATTCTACTCTGTGGGTAGCAAAAAACTATTCAGTGTTTTCTGATGAGCCATAACTTTTTTTGTACTATTACAGCTATATATATATAATTAAAATATTAATCGATAATTATCATACATTCTCATTTTAGGGGCTGTTTGTGCCATTTGGAGTCTGTGCTGGAGTGTTTTCTGAGAAAATTGAGAACACAAGGCAAATTTGTTTTGAGTATAAATCTTTTTTTCTTTTTCAAGGCAAATGTTATTCCATATAACTGATCAGAACAATACTTGTATACGTCAATAGTAGCGCTGCCCACTTTGAGGGATTTGAACTGAGGTGGGCTTGGTTTAACCTGGAAGTCTGCACTCTGTTTTATTTTGACCATAGTAAACACATATGTCACACCAAGATATACAATCCATATGTGACCATCAATGTAGTCAGTATCTAGTATTTATGTCAAACACTCCTTCTCATGTGCATGAGTGACTGGTGTCAGGTATAGATGCTGAAGTATGTACTACCATACCTAAAACGTAGCATTATACCACATTACCTTAATACTGCCCAAGCCTGTCAAACTGCATTTTGAAATTAAACTATTCGTATTGACTACTAATTTACATTTTGTGGTGGAGACCTTCCCACATGAACTGTTGCATATAAAGCTGGACACCCCTAGAACTTTTTTTTTTTTTTTTATGTCACACTTCCTCGCCCATTACCACAAATACAGGCACTCATGCATGCATGCTAAAGTTTACATATTTACAGAGGTGTCAGAAATGGGGGGACAGGTGACGTCCCTAAATTTTAAATGATGAAATCTTTATTATACAAATTTTATTTTTAACTATTAGCTGATATACAGTATATGGACAAAAATATTGGGACACCTGGCCATTACACCTACAGGAACTTTTAAGACATCCATTTTTTAATCCATGTTATCGGAATCAGAATCTTATTATTCGCCAACACACATACAAATAAACATACAAGGATTTTTTTGTATTTTTTTTACAGGAGCTGTTCAATGCTGAGTCAAGCATATGGACAATAAATAAATAAATAGATGATGGATGTAAGCATAGGTACAGTGCAGATGAGTTCAATTAGCTAAAATACGGTAATGAAGTTTGAACAGTGTGTGGTTCCTTTATGACAGTTTTTCATGGGCCCTTATTTAGAAGGGCGATGGCCTGGGGGCAGAAGCTGTTTACGTGATGATTTTTACTTGTGCAAAGGGCTCTTATTGTATGCTTTCGCTTGGATGGAAAGTGCTGGAAAAGGGAGTGGCCAGTATGCAGATTATTTTTTGGCTCTGTCATCCAAGATGAGTACAGTGTTTTGAGTGGGGGAAGCTGACAGTCAATGATCTTCTCAGCACATTGCACTATACGCTGTAGTCTCCTCTTAGAGTGCAATGTTGCAGAGCCAAACCAGACACATATGGAGGATGTAATAATTGATTCTACTTTAGCCGTGTAGAATTTAGCTATGAGCTTCTGCGACAGCTTAAATTTCTTTAGCTGGCGCAAGAAGTATAGGCGTTGTTGGGCCTTCTTAGTGATGGAGGTGATATTTGTGTCCCATTTGAAGTCTTGTTGGATGGTGGTGCCCAGAAATTTGATGGTTTCAGCTCTGCTAACAGTAGTGTTCCATATAACCAAAGGAAGTGGTGTTGGGGGATTTTTCCAGAAGTCAGTGTTCATTTCCACTGTTTTTTGTGTGTTGAAGTCTAAATTGTTTACATCACACCATGACACCAGTCGACTTACTTCCTATCTGTAGTTGGATTCATCCCCATTTTTTTATGAGTCCAATCTGGATGGTATCGTTTGCAAACAAGGAGTTTTACAGATTGATATTGTGAGATACAGTTGTTCGTGTACAAGGAGTAAAGCAAGGGAGAGAGACACCAGTGCTGAGGAAGGTGGGATCTGAAATGTGGTTACCTGTCTTAACAACCTATTTCCTGCCAGTTAAGAAGTCGTGGATCGAGTAGCAGAGAGATGACGAAACATTGAGAGACATCAGTTTCTCAAATAGTAGATCTGGCTTGATCGTATTGAAAGCAGAGCTGAACTCCACAAATAGAATCCGAGCATAAATCTGAGGGTTGTCCACATCTGTACTGGTCCACTAGCTATACTAGCACCAAACCAGCACTAACCAGCATGCAACACACGGAAGTGGCCAGGAGCTTCAAAAGTGCCCAGTTGAGACAGCCCAGGGACTTGTAACCACCCAGACAGCAAAAAGTATCTGTCCCAAATCCGGGGTCAAATATACAATAGTTGTAAAACACATGCACACAACACACACACACACGTAGCACACACACACAACACACGCACACAGCACACGCACACTAGCCTGCATCTTGCCTACACAATTAAGCACACATGTA
>JAODJX010000039.1:16994580-17012382 GCA_026776945.1 Isichthys henryi | reverse complement strand
AACAATCCCAAAAAACAAACGCTGCAGCTCAACACCACTCTCTCCACTCTCTTGCTTCCAAACCGGAAGAGAAGCACCTATTACAGACTGTTTTGGAACAGCATTAAACCAAAAATCAAGCATTTCAATATAAAAAATTGTGATAATGTGGTTTGGGTTTTGGAACAAGTTCTGAAAGCTATTTAAAATCCTCACACAATACTGAACACTTTAATGGAAGCATATCTCACATTTTCCAACCTTCCTGAAGCCACAAACTTCACCAATTTAAACCTCAACAAAGCCAGAAGTCTAAGTAGAGTCAACTGTATGGTCGTGCCTAAAGAACGCTTTAGGCCAGTACTGGTGCTGAAATGACATGCTGACACGACTAGGATACTAAACGCAGCCCCTTTCAATCACTTTATTTCTGATTTTTCCTTCTCCCTAAGCTTTACACAGCATCTACATACATGTGGACTCAGGGTTGACATCATGGGGGGCATTCATCAGCCATGCCCACCCCAAAGGCCAAAGATCAAGGACACATCTAATTTTTTGGTGAATGTGTTCACCCAGCACCAATTAAATTGTTCAGGTTTGTTCTGACGCCAGCACTCTGTGGATTGTCAAAGACATAATTTTGAAAGAATAAGTACACTGAAGATAAAATTGATACAAAAAGCCAGTTGCTCAGCTACAAAAAGCATACTCTGCTGAATGTTTATTGTGTTTAAGTGCATTACTGCCATCTAGTGGATTGTCTGCCCTGTAACCATGTTGTAGTTTCCTGGCACACTTTCTTTAGTCCTATATCATATGCATTTAGATTAAAAAGCCAGTTATGGAATGTACACTATTACATGTATCCACACTAAATTTAGAGGATATATAGTGAACTCCTAGCCATAGTCTGTTAATATTACATCCCATACCCCAAATGGAAAACCCATCACTTCACCCACTGCCCATAGACTTTCATATACTTATACACTTCAATAGTTATTTTGAAATTACATTCAGGTAACAATTGAAGAATAATTTTAATATATGCATCCCTTTGTCTTCTGACTTGGTTAATCCTGGCCACAGTAGCTATGAACAAGGCACAAGTCTGGCCCAGACCAGAATGTCAGCCCATTTCTGGATAGAAATTGTCACACTGATTAGGCAACGCCTTTTTCAGACATGCGCTGCTTCCCAGAACTTTTTAGTCATTACCCAGAGGGATTGTATGTGTGAAGGTCGTATTGGACATTAAATGGACTCTACCCTGCTAGCTCCATAGTACAAATTTTAGGTAAGTTCTGATTGACCCGCATGTATGAATGGAGCAGGAAACTGTCAGTAGAACTCAACATGAGCAAAAAGTGTCATTTATACAAAGACCCAAATGAACATTGTTAACTGGGGAGACGACGAGAATCAGGAACTTCTCAATAGTGCTATAAAGGAAACGCTGCGATTACTACAGTGTACTTTTTGCATTATGCCCTGCCTCCTGCATGCTCTACCCAAGGGCCACTCCACATCTAAGTCAACCAGAGTATTTCTAGTAGGTGTGAACACACATGTAACAGACAATCTGTGGTTGTGTGCCATGTGTGAAAGGGCAATTCAGGATGTCAATATCTGGACCTGGGTCTCAGGACAATGTCTGGAGTTCATGTGTGAAAACGGCTACACAAGCACACCACTGATCAAATCACTGCTGTTATGTATGTTTATTTTCAGTTAGATCAGAATGAAAACTACACAAACCAAACTGGCAGGACAAGCAAGGTTATCAGGCCTTAAAATTCCCTGTTCTGTACAGTCAACAGTGACCTTAAACATCACAACACCCAACACATGTAAACCTCAGCACAGGTTAGGGATGAGTAAATACACACGTTTCAGGAGAACAGACTCTTCCCTCCAGGAGGACAGAAATGGTGCCACAGATGAACACTGAATACTGGAATCATGAGCCATATGTGAAACATATGGGGCTATATAAACAAAAACAGAACTCAAAATGCACTTTATAATATTGGTTTGAATTTACAAGGACTCTAGTGCTACAGACCCATGTAGTACATACTGATATTATTGTTTGTACTTAAAGTCATAGAAGCCATAAACCAACTCATATGCTAAGGATACTGTAGCTTTTTACTGCATTTTACAGACTGAAGAAAGCTGCTTGCATACAAACACATACACACAAGAGATTCTACATTAATTTCTGAGTGCAAATCAGACGCCTTACAACAGACTTTAAATCAAGAGAACAAGAACCCGCAAGCCCCTTGTGAACATAATTTTAAGGAAGAATGGAGGTTTAAGTCAAGACAATTCTAGTAATACACTGGTAAAGGATGAAAGTGTTAAAACAGGCTGTCCAGTTTGTTTTCCTTCAGGAAAAAAGAAATAAAATCAAGTTCAACAACAAAAAAAAATGCTTGTTGTGCATTCCCCACTGCAAACAGAAGACCAGAATCGGCTGGTGAATAACTTAAGGAGATGGACCGATGGCTCTGAAGCAGAGAGGCCTACATGCCATAGCCAAAGCCAGGTTGGGGCTGTGTGGGGTGGCCGTAGCCTGCAGGTGCAGAGTATCCATAGCCGTAAGCCTGCTGTGGGACAGGCATGCTGGTTCCTGAAGTGAGCATCAGCTGAGCTGTCCCTGTAACGTCACATCACATTTGCATTTACTTTCACACTGGCTCATACTGACAATGCCTATAGCCGATTATTGGCAATTATACCACGGCTTTGGATAAAACTAATTTTCCTATTGGTTCATAGATGTCATATGGGTATTGATTTTATTCAGGTAACGACAATCAAATATTAATATGTTTTAATTTTAATATACAAACGTTTGTTACCTTTTGATCATAAAAGGCATTCAGCATAATTTTCCGTGGTTTGCAGTACACAAGCGACCATCTGTTGATGGCTTCTATGGTAACTTACTGGATTTGCCAGTTCCAGTGAGTAGCCTGACTAGATATTCTGCCCATATAGGGACTAGATTTTTAAGAGCACATTATTAAATGCTAACTGAAAAATTCTTCTGAAAAATTAAACTGTGACTAGTATATTCTATTTTTTGTTCATTAGCCGTGGTATAAGTGGGATAAATCACAAGGAGATGTATGGTTATATGACAACAATCAACTCCAACTTGGTCAACGGCCTTCCACTTAATGTCGGGCCACATCACACCATGAAGCCGGTGATTATTTTCGTATAACCACACACCTTGTCATGGATTATACCTTTCTATCCGATGCAACTGTTTTGTTTAATGCTACCAAAGCTTTCTTGGGGACGGCTCCATTTAGGGCTGAACGATTTGGGGAAAATATATAATCGAGATTTCTTTCATAGATATTGTGATTTCATTTGCGATATTAGTTAAAAGCTTCAGTTCAACATTCAATGGGTAAAAGGTTTAAAGATGTAACGCAACATTACCACATGAAATGCCATGAAAATATTAACTGGTCTATATTCTAATGCAAGGATGAGAACTTAAGGATATGAACTGCTTCCAACATGTATTTATGACTTTTTTAATCCTTGTGTACAAACCTAGAGTCTTTAGGGACCTGGCATATATACATGTTAAAATTTAAGCCAGAAGTAACCTTAACTGTGTAAACCTTCATTGAATACCACATTCCTGAACACTATGGACAGTTTCTAAACAAACTGACCTTTTTACATCGCCATTTGAGGATAATGGCCATATGACTTACGCCAAGTAATGTTTATCAGTAACAATTTACTATAAATGTAATACAAAATTGCTTTAAATCACTGTTTTATGGTCATTTACTTGCCAAAAAATGTGCCCGGTTGTTAGCAACCCAAACATAGTTAAATATATTTTTACATGAGCATTATAAGTGCTGAGTCTGCAAACAGCACTTGACCACATTTTTACCCATAGTGAAGTAATAGTGTTTTGTGAATGTACACAAGGGTTACATTAGCAGAGAACAATGAAACATAAAAAAATCATCACAAAACCTGTGACTTAATTTATATAAAGTAATAAAAGAAATAAAACAATTCCAGTAAGACAAAAAAAACAATAGGGGTCTTGCAGCTAACAACGTTTGGGCCTCTAATAATAGGACCTTTCTGTAAACAATCTCTGACCATGAAGTAGGTGGGTAATTCACTTCAGCAGCGGAATCAATATTTTTTCACACCACAGGTTTCACGTGTTTGCTGTTTGTGGGCGTATACACAGTTGCCTTGTACCACTTCTGATTGGTGAACATGACTGTCACACAAGGAGGGCTGCGCGAATTTGTAAAACAATTCTCACGACAGTTTTAAACCCTGGGTCAGACGTGCAGTATAATTAATATCATAAATAGCAGCCTTTAGCAAATTGCTAATCCCACTGCTTCAAATCTTGATTTTGATCTGAAATCGATAAATCGTTCAGCCCCAGCTCCATTCTTATTCATTCAAGAATGCACAAAACCTACTTGTCCTCAGAATCTTGTATAAATAAAAACTATCACTTAACTTCCCACGTTTCACTTTTCTTATGAAAACGCAAGGAAGTTATAACAAAGGAGTTCCTACCATAAACAATGGGCTGGTTATCCGTAGCTTGCTCCTCTTCTTTCCTTAAAGACTCTGAGGCATCCAGTTGGTCCACCTAAAATTAGCAGCCAGAGAAATGAACAGGCAAACCCCCCAGCAGCTAATGCCAGCATGGACCTGCAAAGGGAGGCTCAGCCAACCCGTAGTTTTACTTTTAGATGGCGGCTGATAGGCGGGACCAATGTAGGCAAAAGACAATGTAAGTAGAGATACTGGAGAGAGAGGAGCTTCTTCACTTCACACCTTAATCTAGGAACTCATGATGCATAAGGAAAAGCCAAAAGCTTGCATTAGTTTGAGAAACAGAAAATTTATTTTTGGGAGGGTGAAGAGTTGGGGGTGAAATAAAGTTGATGCCTGGCAATGGTCCCACCTTCAAGCCAAAACTTGGATTTAGCTTGTTACTGTAGTGAGATAAATAAGAAAGGAACCAAACCCATTTGGTAAATTTGAATGTACAGATGCAATATCAAGGAGGAAAACTCTGAGTAATTCCTATATCATATTTTCACATTCTCAAAAGAAGTAACTCATATTTACTTCCATAAAGGTAGCTAAATTCAAAGAAATTTAAGATTCTTAACGATTTAAGAATGGGATGCTTTCATACCCAAATCTCAAAGTATAACGATATTCTCTATGAACCTCCTCAATCTGCCCAATTAAAACATTTATCATTTGATGTCCTACAAATGTGTAAGCTTTGTAAAAGCTGAGCAAGTGATTTTCCAGGTTTGGAAGAGATGCCAAATTAGTCAAGCAAGGCCATTTAAAAGGCATCAGAGTCAATTTCAAACCCAAATCAAATGCTTGTAATCTGAAATCAGTGCATTAAATACTTCATATTGAATCCTAGAAACTGGGTTTAGTTCCCTCCATATTTTGTTAAACAAATTACCGTTTTGTTAAAAAAGGGTCTATTGCAAGTACTTGAACAAAGTGACAGTTTACTTCAGGGGAAAGTCATGCTAGTTTTCTTAAGAGTACAAAATCAGTGTATAGGTAAAAGGTGGGAGTACCAAGGCAGGGACAGCAAGGCCACAGGGAGGTTATACAAGCAGTCAGGCCCTACGAGAAGCATGTACAGCCAAGAGCAATGTCACCTATTGTTTAAACAGGCACTACTACTACAAAGAGGTTAACACATGCTACTTCAACACCAAACGAACATGTACGTACTACAGGTGTGCTACCAGCTTTTAACATGTGCATATTCAGCCTAACAAGATTTCAGTTTCTCAGCTCTTTCATTATTAAACTGGTCCAAAGAATGAATGAATAGGTGATCTGTGAAACTACAAGAGGAATATACTGTTCAACGACAAAACATCTGAAGGGATCTGAAATAGTCTGCGCACATGAACTTTTGAAAGTTTTGCAGGTTTATCCATTTCACTTGTATACTTTAGTTATTTACATAACCAAGGGAGACTGTACTTAGGCACATATGTGACCGATCCACGTCCGATACTTATTTAGTTTTTGGCAGTTACTAAAATGGTAGCTCCTAGTACATATTAAATCTATTTGTACAATCAATTGCACGACAGCCCTTTCCCATTTTAGACGTGCTTTTTGCAACATTCAAGCTTCTAACAGCAACTAGTAGCACAGCGATTTGTAATCTTTGTAAAAACAAAGTTCTGAAAGGTGGGAGTAGCTTTTAGTGGAAACTCCCATTAAACAAAGCAAACACAACTGTGCGAGACAATGTGAGAAATACGAAAAAAGCGGTGGATGACTTGGGAGTCACTTCCTTGGGCTGTTTGCCCTCTCGCTGTAGTGATACATGAGGGACTGCCATCACGGCAAAATGTGATGCTCTTGCCAGTGGGGGAAAAATTGTGGGGCATTTTAAACATTCGCCACTTGTGTATCCTCGCTTGGAAGATATTCATATTAAACTGCAAAATGCCTCAAAAACGCTTAAAGCAAGAGGTACAAACGAGGTAGTACAGTACGTTATGCATGTTCGTAGTAGCTTAAAGATTTTTTGAAATATAGTTTTTCATTTGCATTTACTAGTTTTACTATATTACTTATAATATTATTATATTACTAATTTTATATATTAAAATAAAAAGAGCTCTTGTATCGGAATTGGCAGTTGTGTATCGGAATCGGATTGGAACTGAAAAAAACGTGGATTGGCCCAGTGTTTGGGTGAGGTGGAGGAGTGAAGTATGCCAAACTGTAAACTACTACCAGGCTGACCTGCAGTTTTCCTTCTCTCATGTTATAGAATGGCAGAATATACTACAGGCGTCTCAAACCCATCTCCCGAAGAGCCTTCTCCCAGGTAGTCAGAAACACTGCCCTGAACCTTCTGTCTTAAGGGGAACCACCAGTTGCTCAGTCACTTACAGAGATCTACTGCCAATAATGCACCAATGAGAAAGAGGACATTTAAAGACATTATTCAGATCCCAAATATGTTCTTCCCCACTGAATAAGTGACTGGCTTAGGTTGTCATTGGTCATCATGTCACGACATGAATTCCCTCTAAGAAATGGGTGATCATCTCTATGACAACCTGGATGGGAGCTCTCTGGGTGCAAAGCGGGAGGCCTGTGTGCTACAGGAGAGTACAATCTCCCAATACTGTCTGGTCAGTGACAGGCTTGTTTGAAAGCAGCAATGTGGCATGGGAGGAACAACATGCAGATTCCCAAGGTGTCACTCATCTGCACTAAAGGAACAACTAGAACTGAAAAAAAAATCAGCTTTCACCTTTTCCTTAATTGCATCGACCTGAAAAGGAATTCAAGAGTTGCAGCTTAGAAAAAAAAATCCCCAAAAAAATGAAATTAAATAAAAAAGCAGGCACAGACAGTAAACAGATGGAAAAGAAAAAATACTGCAAGAAACAACATGTAAAATGCCAGGGCAGTCAAGACAGTGGCTTGTTCTATTAATGCAGCCAGGCCTTTCAATATGGTGAAGCTATGCATGCTGATAGCAAAGTGGCCATTACTATTTGGCTATAACTGCATGAAAATAAACAGCCCCCTTACTTGAGCTTAAGACACAAATGCATATTATATGAGGCTGAGACTGTGCCTTACTCACTCCATTCAGGAGTCTTCAATATCATGAAAATTACTCCCAGCATGCACTAGTGTTTGTCCATAATGACCAGCCTCAGGCTCAGTTCTTTGTCAGCTGGTACATATTACTGTATGTTGTAACTAGTTAGAAAGTCCAGGTAGAAAATCTGGCAGGTCAAAGCTGATAAACTGATCAAATTGGTTAATAATGTCTGACACCGTTTGGTATCTAGGCTTCAAAGAAAGTCATTAGTTCTGACTTTTTTTTAGTGTTTTTCTTTTTTTGCACATTGACCAAAGGAAGAAATTATGAAACTATCGATAACCCAAAAACCCAACTGCACCTATAAATTTCAGTTCCGAATGCAGAATGATGAACCAATTTGTATCGATTGGCTTTTACAATGATCCATAACTGAAATGAGCTTCCACCACAACTGCATGGGAAAGTACTGATAAGCAGACAAACAGCATGATTAAACACTGCAAGCAGGTAGCTTAGCTGTGTTTCACAGGCTATATGAGCAGGGGAGGGTGCCGAGTGCAGGAATGGGGGCTATGATGATGGACAGACAGGCTGCAGTAAACTCTGCAGGGACAGAGAGCAGCAGTGCAGCAGCCGAAGCTGTCACCCTGACGATCCGCCCCACTTCAAGCCATAAAACACCGCTAGCTTTCCACATTAGCTCAGCGGTAAGTTCCCAATAAGGTCCAGGAGGAGGGGCAAGTGTAGAACACTGATGATTGTGTCATTTAATTTCTGTTTGATTTAGGAAAATCTTTAAATCCCTGCAGCTCTAACTGGCGGCATGAGCCTGTTTTGGTTAGATTTCCCCGGATCAGAAGGTGACCTGCACACTAGCTCATGCAAGCCTGCTGCTCCTTACCTTGGTCAGATACTCCCTCATGACCTGAATGAAATAAGGCATGGAGAAGTCCATGATATTATGCCTCCAGGCGGTCTCCAGGACCACGTCGGGCCGTAACAGATCATAGCAGGTAAAGAGGCAGGCAGCAAAGCACTCCTTCTTATCCTCCTGTAGGAACCACTGGAAAAGCTCTTCTGCCACCTCTATATCCTTGGACTCTGCAGCGTATTGCATCGCATCCTGAGTTGACCAGAAAAGCACAGAGATTGCACATGAGTCCAGATACATTGCTGAGAAAACCTTTCAATGCAGAGGAGGAGTCTATGAGATACATTTCCATTTGTCTGAATTAATAACTGACTGGGTTCTCAAGGAGTTTGTGACCTTGTACAACTGGTCCTTTTTGCAGAGCTCAATACTCTGCTTCCAACGATTGTTGCCTTTAAAGAGGTAGGCGGCAATTCTTCGGAACTCAATAAGCTCATGCTTTTCTAGGCTCTGAGCTAGTGAGATGTTATCGAAGTTGTCGTAGGCATCTATGGATGTACGCAGAGCCTGCAAAGAGAGAATACTGTTTTTTGCTGGAACATAAATTCAGGCAGCTTAGGTGCTTTGAAAAGGGCAAAGCACAGAATTTATACTTAGTATATAATAAAATTCAGAACAAAATATTAATACATTATGTATCCATGGAAACCTTCTGGGGAGTTCATGTCATTTAAAAGATATCTTGCAAAACCTCCTTACCTGAAAGTCTTCTTCTATGATGAGAAGGTTGTTCAGTGCTTCATTTACAGACTTGTTGTTGTGGTTTTGTACAGATCTCAGATAAGGTTTAACAAGTGAAATCTGATTCATCTAATTGGAAAGAATGTGGGAAGTGAACATAGTTATATTTATGCTGATGATAGTAAAGCAAATGTTAATTACTGAACTGGAGGTAGACAAAGTTAAAAATGCATAAAGTATAAGGATCAGCAACCTTTGTGAAGAAGTTCACAGCCCGTGTGTGGTCCAGCCGGGGTGACAGAACAATGAGCAGGTCGTTTAGTAACAGGGGCTTGAAGTCCAGATAGAACTGGATGGCTTTGTAATACAACTCCACATTGGCGACCTACAAATGGCAGCAGAAAAAAGAAAACAGTTATGAAGGAAGGAAGGTCCAAATGCCACCAGTGGCAGTAACCACTTATTACAGATGCACTATGGAGTCCAATCTCACCACTGTCTTGATATGGCAGCTACTTGACACAAGGCCACAAATAACTATAGGGCATTACTGACACAGAGCTTACAGTAGCCCGGAAGACTTTAATACTACCTCTGAAAAACAAACCATGGAATAAAGGATTCTAGTTACTCTGCGCAACCACTTCTCTTCCTTTTCCCTTCTAGCAGTCCTCAGCACCTTGTCCTACTTGTATGCTATTGCAGGGTTTCTCAAGCAGTGGGCTATGGCATCAGGGAAATGCAGTTCGGTCCGTAACGGGCTGCTGCATGGATGCAAACCTAATTTCTGCCTAGCCCTGTCAATAAGGAACAATGCTTGACAGCACACATCAGCTTATCACATCACAGAAATAAACACAATTCCAACCAATCATACGGCAGTCTATCAAGAACGGACAACCTATGCACAGCAAGGTTGGTTGAGTTAGCAGAGCACATATGAAAAGTTTTGGTAATATCATGGAAGAAAAATGCACTTCCTCGCAAGAATCTTCAAGGATCAATGAAGAAGGCGACAGCCCAGCAACCACAACATCTTTTTAAGAAGATACTGTGGATAAACAATGCAAAAAGGTATCTGTGCTGTGACACTAGTTTTTGCAGTTTAAAGTCCGACATGCAACAGGCTGGTTCTGGGTACTGTAAACTCTGCCGAAAACGAATCCGAATTACAACTGGAAATACTACCAAGTTTTTTTCGCTACTGGAAGCACTGCCATCTAGTTGAATATACAGATGAAGTGTTTACAATCACAAATACCAGCAATTCGGGTTTCCACTTTCAATCAAAAGAAATACGGGACAAATCGTGCTCTATAGTGGTTAAAAATGGGACACGGCATTTAATTTTTCATTCCAGGACGGGCGACAATTCTACCAGCAATGTCAAATCCATTCACTGTAATGAAGAGCAGGCAGCCAGAGAAAAAAAAACAGCAACAAACCGCACTGTCTCCGTGGTGTTATACCCTATGTCAATTATTATTATTTTTTTTTACTTTTGTATGATTTCTGTATTAAAATTCCATTCATCTTTTCGCCTATTTAAATGTGCAGCATTTATGGGCAATTCTAAGGGAATCTTACGGAAAAATGGAGCCTCTAAGTAAAGTAATAATGACTTCTATTATATACTGATAATCAACGATATCTGGAATTATATAGTGTTTCTCTGATCTGGGGAAAAAAAATACATATATATTATGTGTAAAATTTGACGAAAGAGAATACATGATTTGGAAAGTTGAGAAACCCTGTGTTATTGTATATTGTATGTATATTGCATGTATTTTTGTATATATACACTGTAAATATTGCATATACATTATTTTCCTCATTTTTCTGTTACTTGCTATTTACTGATCTTTATAGTTAAATGCTGTCTGCAGGGAGGTACACAAACAAGTACTTGTATATATATAACAAACCTTTTGAATGCTTGTACCCAGTATAGTAATGCATTCCCTCTTATTTGTCATCGTTATTTCTCATCATCTGCCGTACTTATTGTTTTGGATCTGACATTGTGCTCTGCAGGAAGACTATATACAACCAATTATTCTAATCAGGGTTTCGGGAAGGACTGGAGTCCATCCCAGGCAACAGACAAGGTGCATGCTGAATGTGATGCCGGTTTCATCTCTGAATACATGCATGCACACACATCGTACTACGTACACATTTCCCAGTTTCATGGTTACCTTTGTGACAATGTCCTTGAATTGCCCTTCCTTCCAAGCATCTGTTGCATGGTTCATCATAGTGATGATTGCATTGTCATATTCCTCATACTTGTCATATAGGAAAACAAGCTCTGCCCACAGATGGGCCTGTTCAGCAGCCCTGAGAACCTGCAGAGAAGAGACACATTTCCACATCCTGAAGATGTTCTTGATGTTCTGAAGATGCTGTAAATCTATGCCTTACTCCCATTCACCATACCTTTGGAATGTTGACCCTGGACCAGAAAAGTTCCAGGTGCTCTCTCATCTTTTGTGGTTTAAACTTGGAGTAGAGAATGGCCAGCTCTGTGAACATGCCCATGTGGGCCCTTTCCAGTCCCAGCGCTGCTTCCAGCATAGTGATTAGCTCCTCGAAATAGCCACGGTCCTGCAGGAGGAGTGAAGGGGTCAGCCATTCAGCACAAATCAATCGCTACGTTGGCCGCCTTGACTTATAAATCTGTTAACTTTATCCAGCTTTAGCTCTAACCTGATAGTAATTGATGAGCTCCTCCAGCTCATCAGCATGAACAACGATGTGCAGGCCACACATCTGGGCCAGGCGGAACTCCTTTCCATCCACACAGGCAAAGCATACCTAAATAAGAAGGAAATGAGCCAATACAGCCATAGTTTGAAACATCATCACGTTCAAATAATCATTTTTGGCCTGCGTTATTTGGACAGACAATGTAAAGCCAGACAAACAAAACCCGACCTCCTTCCAGGTGCGTGTACTGTTGGCCTTACGGGCTCCATCCACAGCAGCCTGGAATTCTCCCAGATGAACCAAAGTAGAGGCCAAACGACCAAAGTTGGAGACATTGTTGTACAGTAGCTTTGCTGCGTCATACATTTTCTCATCATAGCATCGATCACCAACCTTTGGATAGAAACAAGAACATCCAAACATAATAAAATGACTGACTGAACTCATTAACAAATTGCAGGATCAGCAAGGAGGCAAAACATACTTGCTGGATGTGAGCGTTGTTGGGCCCATTAATGAACTCCTCAAGCTCAGCCAGGCGATTGGTTTTTGCAAGAGCAAAGATCAGCTCAGTCTCTACGTAGGATTCCCGTGCTTTCTTCCTAGCCATCATCAGGAACTTCACCAGATCCTCCCAGTTCCCTGGTTAAAAAAAATAAATGCCCAAAGAGATAAGGCCGGATTTTTACTATGACCTGTGATCCAATCAGGCAACTCCTTCCAGTGGGATTCTTACCACTTTGATTTGCTGCCTGCACCACCTCCATATATGCTGATGGATCATCTGCCTTGATATAAGAGTCAATGGCCTCCTTCACCAGGCCCTTCAGTAGCTGAGCCTTGCCTAGCTGACTCCATACCGCTGGCTCATTGCAACGCTCGGCAAATTCATAGGCCCGATCAAGGTTGCCAATGTGCTCAATAAGAACCTACAATATACAAAAACATGCAGTGTACTGAAGGCTAATGACAACCAGACCATTCTAAACCAGTACGATGAGTGACTAACACAGTTTATCTAACCTGAACAGCTGAAGTGTTGACATCAAACTTCCTGAAGATAGCAAAGGCCTCCTCAAAGAGCTCATTGCTAATAGCTATGTTGGCGATGTCAGGTGCATCATAGTTATCCAGCCGGCTAATGTACTCCATCACCCGAGTGCGGTCTGCTTTGATGGCTGTGAGGATTAGGAGGTTCTGTAGGTTCCTGAAAATAAATCAGCTCTGCTTTAGACTAAGCCATGCTTTCAATACCAAATCTATTGCTCACCTAGAACATTTACATTTACTTCAGCTGTCTTGTTCAAGGCACAGAAACAGGCAAACTTGTTACTTGATTATCCTTAAATCTTATTACCTGTGTTCACTAAAAACGGAATTGTCCAAAACAATCTTTTCCAGAAGTTCAATCAGTTCATTAGGAAGGTCGGCTGTCATAAAGGCCTTCACAGTGACAGACACCTCTTCAGGGTCCTGAGTCTCAGACAGGGCAGTCTGCACAACCTGCAAATAGAAAATAACTTAAGTTTGAACATGTTAGTATACGAGTGCTTAAATCAGTAAGTACTAGTCTATTCCTATTTCTCCCCACCTGGTCTATCAAAGGCCTCCGGTATGGATTAGACTCCAGCAGCACGCTACCCCAAAGTTCGGGGTCTTTACGGCGAACCAGGTAACGTGAGAGACTCTTAAAGAGGGAGTTCTCATTGCAGACCTACAATGGTACAAAACAGAAAAACAAGGAATTCTCATTTTGAGCAATGATTGGAAAAATGAACAAATAAACCAATATTACATTAATTATTAGGACTTGTATGGAGATCAGATCACATTTTCTGAGCATTTAATGCTAGTATTAATACAGAATTGGCTATGAATTTTAATGTCAGTTATGATTTTGGCTTCCAGTAGGGCTGGGTGGTATATCGAGATTTTGAAACATAACAGGATATAAACCGAGCATGATATGGATTGAGGAGGTTTCGTTAAATGAAGTTTTAAAGTTCTTTTTAAAGAAAACTTCTGTTTCTATCTTGCGGAAAGGCTTTTTTCTTCTCCCTCACTGTCTACTGCAGGCTCCACTATTCTGCTCTGCAAACCCCACTCCCACTAGTGTACACGCTTGCTGTGACGGGGCAAACCCCACTCCCACTAGTGTGCACGCTTGCTGTGATGGGGCTAACCCCACTCCCACTAGTGTGCCGCATGCAGTGACGGGGCTAACCCCACTCCCACTAGTGTGCCGCATGCAGTGATGGGGCTAACCCCACTCCCACTAGTGTGCCGCATGCAGTGATGGGTCTAACCCCATCCGTTCTTTTTAAAGTGCCAGTGCAAATACTGCAAGTTATATCAAATCAATTTTGACTGAGTAAATAGTGGACTGAAGGGAAGTACTATTAAAATCTTTAGGCTAGAATGAAATGTTTAGATAAGACCACCTCTTACTTTGGAAGATAGGACGGCTTTACAAGTTAACTGTTTGCACAGTTATATACAATATTTTGTTAAGGAAAACCTAAAAGCACTTGCTATGGGCTACGGTTCATTAACTTCTATGGTTTTAAGATTTGTTAAAACGATGGAGAGCATGTAAGAGACAGAAAATAGGCAAATAATGACCTTTTATAACATTTTTATATTTGTGTTTTAGGCTACACTTTCGTATAATTTGAAACATTTTTGCAGAACAGTTAGACCTGACAGTTTTGGTTTACATTTAAATACTTTGTTGATATTTGGGGGTGGCATAGAGGTGCATTGGTGCCTCACACCTCCACCAGGGATCCATGAGTTTGCATGTTCTCCCCATGTTGTTGTGGGGTTTCCGCCAGGTACTCCAGGTTTCCCCCCCACAGACCCAAAACATGCTGAGGCCAACTGGAGTTGCCAAAGTGCCTATAGGGGTGTGTGTGTGTGTGTGTCTGTGTGTCTGTGTCTGTGTGTGTGTCTGTGTGTGTGTGTCTGTGTGTCTGTGTGTCTGTGTCTGTGTGTCTGTGTGTCTGTGTGTCTGTGTGTCTGTGTGTTCTGTGATGGGTTGGCGCCACATCCTGGGTTGCTCCCTCCCTTACGCCCATAGGCTCCGGATCCCCCGTGACACTGAATAGGATAAGCGGCTTCAGAAATTGGACGGATGGGCATTTGTGTTGTGTTCTTAATCTGCAGCTTAATTGTACTATGTTACTAAATGCATTTTCAGATACTGTAGACCTGTTAATTATATAATATGTTAATTTGTTGTGAACTTTATTTTCTTGAAGTTTTTTTGTGACATCCAAAATTGCTTTGACTTACAACTGAATTTTTTTCCCCACTTAAAAAAAATACTGAGATATATTTTAGCTGAATGGCAATATACAATATATCGCGATTTGACTTTGTCCATATAGCCCAGCCCAAGCTTCCAGTGATCATAAAAACAAAAATAAATCAAGATAAAACGATGATTGTGCTGCATTCCATTTTGCAATGATGTTCTGGTACTGTCCCGATTTGCATTATAAATCCAGATCCATCCCCTTTCTAGCCCCTTTTTCTTTGTTTCTCAGTTGAATTAAGAAAATTAAGAAACTAAGAAAATCCATTGTTAAAAGTAAAACTTTTTAACTTCAATAAATGCATATTTCCAAAGTGAATGAGTAATCACTTTAAATAACTGATCTCAATATCAACCGAAATAATTGTGGTTATAATTTTCACCATAACTGAGCAGACAAACTATGTATGTGTTCAGACATTGCAGAGAAACACTCAACGTCTTTAAGACTATGTTAGTAGTGCAGCTGATTACATTGTGCTTAATTGACTTACGTGAATGAGTTCCTGGTCGCACTGTCCCCTCTCATAAGCAACACAGGCCAGGTGGGGGTCCCTTTTCTCACAGTACTTGCCCACCACTCGGCTGTCATAGAAGGGATTCTCCTTCAGAAAGCGTTCTGGATTGTTGTTGCTGTCAATGTAAATTTTAGCTAGAGCATTGTGAGTTGCAGGCTCTTCACAGCCCTCATGGATGCGAGCTTCCAGCCAGGGCAGCAGCAGTTTTAGCCTGGAAAGTACATGATAGCAAACATATAAAGTATTAATTATTTCCTGAAACAACCACAACTTTTCATAGGAGGGCAGTGTCAAAATAATACAAATTGGGAATATGCAGCACATCCAGTTTGGATACATCTGAGATGAAAGAGATGCATAGCACCAAGATGCAAATACTGCAGAATCCTCACTAGAGGTAACTGCACATACCGGTTTCTCTTTTCAACCTCAGCTACCAGCTCGTCGGTGGAGAACTGGCCCCTCACCACCATAATGAGGTTCTTGATGACATCCTCAGAGCAATCCACATCCAGCAGCCCTCCGATCACCACAGGCAAGCGACTTGGATTTACCTGGAATCAGTCAAACAAATAAACAATGAACCTACCTATATGTCAAAATGATTAAATAAATAAAAAACTTTTAGTTTCTTTGTCTCTATGGGCAGTTTATAGCATTTTGCTTGAATGCATAAAACATTATGTCAAAACTACAACAGGAATTAGCACATACCTTCTGCACGTATATCTCGATGTATTTCTGCAGGCTGTTGCGGTAGAGGTAAAGGACCAGGTCATGAACAAAGTCAAAGCGGTCACACACGATTATCAAGGGGAGCTGGTCAGTTAGCTTTGCCTCCTGAAGAACGAAAAAAAAAAAAACAGAAAGTAAAATTAACTAGAATTATTTTGAACAAAAAAACATTTATTTGAACATAATAGTGTCCTTAGTTTAGAACCAATTGGTATATCAGTCTTGTGTAAAACGGCAAATGTAATCAAATACTGTGAGTTTGTAATATACATTTACTGTAGAGAAATTAAAATTAATAGTAAGTTTACTCTAGTTAAATTATTTCTAGGGCTAAGCAATATGCCTCTGATAAATACACATAATTCTTATCATTTTACACGTTTCTTCACGTAGACATGAATTAATCTCATGCTCATTTTAGAACACAACCACCCTGTGGCAGAGTAAGGAAATGGCAGTCAGCTTACTGTAGTATCATGCAAACAGTTTTGCAAATGAGATGAAAGACGGGAAAATGAATGCCCATCACCTTTAGGAAGTTCTTCACACGCTCGGCATCGTAACAGTTGCTCTCCCGACAGATCCGTTCCACCTCCTTGATTTGGCCAGTTTTGCATGCGGCTTGGATGTACTTGAAGTGAACTTCTGGGTCTTGGCTGAAATTCACAATAGACCCCAAGAAATAGAATAGCCCTGGAACACAATCAATGGGCTCAAGTTTAGAGACAAGTTGCACAAAGGGTCTCATTTGTTGCACGCCAATGAATCTCCCTATCTCACTGCATAAAAGTGCAGTGCGTTTTAATTCACATTACATGCACACTCTCTCTCTCTCTCACACACACACACACACATTATATATATACACATATATAGACTGCGTGTGTACTACATATATATATATATATATATACATACATATATATACATACACACACACACACACATATATATATATATATATATATATGTATATGTGTGTGTGTGTGTGTGTGTGTGTGTGTATATGTATATCAATCTCCATTCATCTATCATTCTATAGTTCATACATAACATATATATAAAAATTCTACCAGGGTGGATAACCATACCCTCGAAGCTCTTAAAGGACTCAAAAAGGTCTGTGAGAGCCTGCGTGCCCAGCTGCTCATGGTACTTGGAGGCCACCTGGACGCAGATCTGCAGGTTCTGACGGATATTGGCTGAGAGCATGGCCTTCAAACACTCGAGGGAATCCTCAACTGACAAGGAGCCAAAGTAGTTCACCAGCCACTAGGAAGAA
>JAODJX010000039.1:16975341-16994480 GCA_026776945.1 Isichthys henryi | reverse complement strand
CCCCCCCCCCCCCCCCCCCCACCCCCGGGGGGCGGGGCACAGGAGCAGGGGGGGACTAGTAGACATGAACATGGGAATGATGGTGGCTCGGCGCCCACCTCAGGGTTGAGCAGATGGGTGTGGACGACGGCCCTCTTGATGTCATACAGGTCGGTGTAGTGCTCCAGGGCACGTTGAAGGAGCCCTGACTTTTCACACAGCTGAGCCACATGGGCGCGGTCATAGTGTGTGAACATCTGGTTCCCGAGGATGGCATCAGCAACCTAAGTGACGCAAAGACACACTTCCTCAAATCAACAAGACTACATCAAAGGCAGCTTCAAGAAACACAAAGTCCTACAGCAGTTCACACTAGAAAACCTTCAGACAGGTCTCAGACATGTCAGTTTAATGACTAGATACCTGTGGAGCATGCATCAGGTTCATCTCCAGAAGGCGGGTTTGCAGGGGTCCCTCAGTGGGACGGTTATTTTTCAGAGCATCCAGCAGGAAGGAGGTACACTGCTGGATTAGGTTGTATTCCATAAACACGTCCACTATCTGAAAGCATGAGGAGGGAACAGTTTTGGAACAGGTGTGGGTGAGCAACAAACATGAAGAACACCACTCTATTTCTTCATTCCTAGCATAAGATTTTATTAACGTTATGGTGGGAAGACCCAAAAAGAGCTGACCTGCGTGATGTCAGCCAGGGGTTCCTCATCCTGAACCAGCATCTGAGAGAACTGCAGGCCTTGCTCTGGGCTGATACGCATCACGTTACGCAGCAGAAAGATCCAGTCAGGAGTGTACCCCACCTGCGTCAGCAAACAAACGGTGATGATATATGACCTCCAGCATCCCTTCTCTGCAAATCCCCAAAATGGAACATTGACTTCAATGGGCTTTAAAATGCCACAGAGAAAGAAATTACGGCTTTTGGGGGGGTAAAATTCTTATACTTCCAGGTTACACACTCTCACGTACATGTGTTGCAGGTAGATGCACAAGTAGCAATGCTGGCATTTCCAAAATACACAATGGCAGGAGAAGGCAGATTTCTATTCATAGAGGAAGCATTATCTGATCATCTGTGCTATGGTGATGACCTTTGCACTACAATGCGTTTATGAAAGTTGCCCATTTTGTAGCACAGAATGGCATGTGGTTAAGATATCAGAATGGTTAAGATATCATTTCTCATCACAGAACAAAGGTTGAGAAATGCTTCTCTTTTGTAGCACAAAATAGTCATTGTTTTTGCTAGCTACTGTATGGTAGCAATGATCAAGACTCTGAGGTAGCTAACTAACTAGCTAAGTAAAAAGAAATATTGGTTAAAAATATTCGGCTGATATTTGTCATTTGTCAAGATAATCAGCATCAGTCCTATGAATCAATATGGGCTGATATTCCCAGCCAATATTCATACTTTTTCCAATATTGAAAGCTAGCAGCACTAGAGCTAAAAACACAACTATTAAAATAACGGAGAAGATGTATTGGATGATCAGCCATTTTCCTTAATGGAGGACAAGGGATTTTGTCATTAATAAATCTAAGATTCTTTCTTTTATTCCATTAATAGTGTGTAATTAAGTCCCCAGGGTAATATTTGTAAAATATTTTCACTGAAGTTAAAAAAGGTTTGAATTTAGGTTATGAAAATAATCGATTAATCAAAGAGAATACTGACAGCAAATTAAAGATGCATCCAATGCATCTAATCATTCCCTCAAAAACTGCAACTGAATCTGAACATCTTGGAGCCAACAACTTGCTCCCCTAATAGCAGCTAAAATGGTCTAATTGCTTCTGAGCTCAATAAATTCACAATTGTGTATTACAGCTTCCATTTTATCCATATCTCCAGCTGAACTACTATTTAAAATTTCTAAGCATACTAGAGGTATATTTCACCTTTTTGGCATACAATACTATCTTCTGGAACTGTCCTGTCTCTGCGAAGCACTGGATCACTTTGTTTGGAACATTTGCTCTCAGGTAGACACTGAGGGCTAGAGTAGGATCCACAGATTTCACCAGATCTCCGAGCTCTTCTGAACACTCCAGCTACAGGGGCACACAGAGACAAAAAAAAGGATTTCAGTCTGCGAAAGTTCCATCTAAAGGGTACAATTACTTAAGCAATATTTACCAAAGACCATAGTTAATCATTCACTTTAAAGCCTGATGCATTCCGATTAAGCATTCCTCTAATTGATGAATACTGATGGCATTTTAAAGAGAAATATAGCCACAAGAGTCAAGTACCAGGGTCCAAGCACTCTCAGATGTACGATCTTGGCATAAATTGCTCTCCATTTTATATAATCAGATGCATTTATTAAGGTGATACATTTTTTTTATAAAACCAGGAGTAAACCGATTTTCATGATTTTTTTAAAAAGGATTGTAAAAATAAGAGATTATCTAAAGAGCACCAAAATTCGAAACTACAGGATTTTTTGTCTGAACCAGACATTACCTTGAAAAGGTACTGACCAATAATCTGGGAACAAGCAGCTATGAAATCAAGACTCTGAAATATTCCTGAGGAAAAAAGGAGGTCTAAGCCTGTACTTCATAGGTTGATATATGAAATGGGTCTCTAACAGCCTTTGATCAGCATGGTCCACATTCAATTCTGTGAGAACTTGTAACATCATTGGTCCTTTAACGAAGTGGGCTTCATCAATGTCAATTGATTCATACTGACCCAAGGAATTATGCATTTTAAAAAAAAACTTCTGAGTCATGATCATAAACATGAAATGCCTCAGCTTTCTCAAGGCTGATTCCTTGGTGGCAGTTTCATTGGATTTTATCATCTGAAAGCTTTGGTGCCAGATATATGCAATCTGAACAACTTTTGTATTTTTTTCTAAAAATTACATTGTTTTTTCCATTCAAATTCATGTGATTTTTTTCCTTTTACATTGTTTTCCTTAAAATGTGATTTTTCTTCTTAAAAGGTATAGCCTTCACCAGTTAGCTATCTGGATTTATACACCAGGTCTTTGGAGATCTTGGGTTTCCTCTTAGAATTTTTTTAAGAAAATTGCTTTGATGCCAATGTGTTTATGAAATAAAGGATTTTTTAATTTTCTGAAGTAGTGCGGTGGAGTATCTTCTTGTAAACTGGACATCTTCGTTGAAATGTCCTTCTAAATGTACTTTTCAAATTTTGTAAGAATTGCACCTTATATTACAAACATACAAGCCACTTAAGTAATGAATGTATTATGTTAAAGGATTGTCGTATCCTTAAACAACTTTTAATCGTTAGTTTGAACAGATGATTCTTGCCAAATTTTGTGCAAATTCAATGGTCAAAGACGAGTTAATCTTCAAATTATTTTTCCATACTATTCAAAAGTGGTATATTCAAGATGGAAGACAAAGTATTTAAGTATCTGAGTTTCAGCCAAATAGGCAGATTCAGATGAATGTAGAACGTACAGATTTGTACATAATTCTTGTGATATTTGTCCGTTCATAAAACGCTTCCCTGCAGCATCAGCTAGAGGAGTATATTTATGAAAATTTAGATCAGACCATTCCACAGAAGCATTGCTTACCAAGTGGACATCTGAATTCTAATTCCAACCCAAAATAATATTCTACATATACATATACATGTACAATTACAGTGCTCCATAAAGACCTAACTGTACCAAAATTTGGCATCATTTGACTAATACTTATTTTTTATTATTCATAAGATCTCTAGGGGAAATCCTTTGGACTTATTGAAATTTTTTTAACAAAATCTGAAGATTATCCTTTTGAAGTTTTGTGTAAATTGAGTGTCTTGGGTGAGTTTCTTTTAGAAATTTTTATTTTTTATCAAAATCACGGGGGTTGGAAAATCGCCTTGATGTGGTTTTCAATGCCATTAGAATGGGTTTGAATGATTCTTCCAGATAGTATGAGAAATTTGATTGTATCTTGTATGGTTTTTGAGAAATTGGCCAAAATGAAAAAAAATATATTATAGCGCCACCTTGTTGCTTGGACCACTAATTATCAGGAAAAGTGAATTCCTTACCACATGCCACAGCCCAGAGAAATCTGGATGGCACATTTGGCTCCAAGATGAAATAATGAAAGAAACTACATGTGAACTAAACATGAACACAAAAACTCCCTCACATCACCGATACCTTGTCCTCTTTCAGCCATTTCTCTAGAAGCTGCTTGCGGCCTTGCTGCAGAACAGGCCTACAAAGCTCCAGAGACTCAAATTTGTTGAGCTGGCCCTGGTCCAGTAAGATGCCGAAATACTGCAGCAAGGGGGACGTCTGGCCAGGCTGGGCTGGGACACTCTGGAAGCGACGGATGGTGTCAGGGGTCCGCAGGATACCCTGAAAAAAAAAAGACTGTCAGCCTTCCCTCCCTGGGAAACACCACTGTTAGCCTGAATTAGCCTATGGCATGTCATAGAACACAAGATTAAATACTGCTGCATGCGATATTTGAGTTACCTTTGGTGCATTAGCTGCCACTTTTGCGGCCTCTGAGTAGCTTCCGCCTGCAAAGAGGTTGTTGAATTTGCGTGCGAAGAGCTCCTCAGCCCCGGCCAGATTGTTGCGGACGGCCATGCGCAGGGCCAAGTCAGAGTTCTGCAGCACGTTGGTGATGTAGGGAATGATGTTCTCCTCCTCCACGCACACTGAAAGCACCTGCAAGTGCAAATAACAGTGATAAATACACACAGGCCCAAAATGGGATAGCTTCACTCAGCAAATAGAGACGTTAACCAATGGTTGAAAAAAAGAGGGAAAAAAACAGAACTTCGAATAGGCTGGCAGTACAACAAGCTAAAGGGGTAGACAGTCCTAATAAAGCCTTATGAAACAGATATACAGTATATGAAGAACAGGGGTGGTGGTGCAAATGCAACCCATGGCTCCGTGTCTGTGGAGTTGACATGCATCCGCGCGTTTGTGTGGGTTTTCGCCCACAGTCCGAAAACATGCAGTTAGGCGAGTTGGTGTCTCTGAAGTCCTCCTTGCATGTAAGCCTGTGTCCTGCGACAGCCTGGCATCCTGTCCAAAGTGTCGCTTGCCATGTGCCCTATGCTACCTGGAATAGGTTCCAGACTCACCGTGATCCTGTAAAGGATCAGCAGTTATGGAATGAAATGGAGAGTACGATAATGATTTTTAAAACATGTAGGCAAGCAGCTGTGGGAATACTGCAGTACACCCCAAGCCACAGACAAAGCCACTCGAGGCTAAACAAAAGTCTCAAGGTCTAAGAGGATTAGGCTTAATTGTGCTTCCCCAGATCTATCACAAGCAGGCCCGGCAGGGTGTGTTTCCACTATGAATATGCTAAAGATGTGGCACTGGGGAGATTTTACACTAAAGGACACTGGCATATCTTTTCCCATTTTGCACTATTATTCAACCAGAGAGGAAGCCAGTGGTGAAAATGTTACTGATCAGAATACCAAAGTGAGCACAAATACTGGGGTGAAGTTTAAGGAAACACTGAGAAATATTCTACAGAGCCAGACTATCACTAAGTATACCGACTCAGCCAACAGGAGTCATCAAGTTAGAGGATGGAAGTATTAAGGCTGATCTCTTGCTTGGAGTAACATGTAGAGCCCATCAAACAGGTCTATATCCCATTTCAACTCCACTAAATATTTGATGGACATCAGTGGTTTACGGAAGAATTATTTATTACTGGTCAAGATCAGGTGTCTATAAATGAAAGGAGAGACTGCAAGAGCCTTCCTGCTTGTTTACTCTGCTAATCATACTCTTCTGTTTCAATGGAAAATTACCACCAAGTTTACAGTTTTTTCCTTGCAAAACCCATAACTTATTAAAAAAAAAAACTTGTTCTCAATTTCTCCCAGTTCACCTGATCTAAAGATACCAATAACAAGAATTAAAAACAAAATATGCAGTTATAAATGTGTTGACTTGCAATTTCGCAAACAATGAATTGCTAAATATATAAAAATGAAGAGGACACTGTAATGCCTAGTTAGCATCCAGCTAGAAGCATGCTAGTAATCACCAAAGATGTAAGGTGTTAAAAGTGCAAGAAGGTAGCCCCCAAAATAGTACTGGAGAGTACAGTCATGAGTTCTGGAGCTTGTCTGCCAACATCAGCCAGTAGCCAAGTCAACAGCCAACCTTCTGCATAATGCAAAAGAGTTTCCATACCTGGAGTGCAGTAAGCAAACGGTGTTGCACAATGGTTGCTGTGACGGACAATCACACATTCAGTTGCAGTAAAATGAAAACTAATGTAGCAGTTTGGTTTGATTTGCCATTAAAAGAACTGTATAGGAAATGTATTTCAGCTACTATCTATAACCCAGCAGCTGTGCAACCTGTGACTAATCCTAGGCTTACAGCCACACCACTGCCTTAGAGATGTTGCATCCTGCACAGCATGGGTGGTCTGCAACACATAACACAGGGAGCGGAAAATGATACCTGTCCCTTTCTGTTGACTCCAATGATGCCAGCAGTGGCTTCATGGGGAGCCGTGACGAAAATGGTCTCCCCACTGATCCTGTTCATGTAGATACAGGTACCCGTCTCCAGGTCATACAGATGGATGTAACCGTATTTGGTGATGAGAAAGACAACATCCTGCTTGGAACTTATCTAGAGAGATGCAGGGGAGTGAAGTGGGAGAAACATTAGCTTACATTTATTTATTTAGCAGAAGTTTTTATGCAAAGTGATATAGAACAGCAGGAGCGAGGTCAGCCGGTCCCTGGAAGAACTGGGGTTAAGTGTCTCGCTCAAGGGTGAAATCACTCTGTGACCTATGAATTTGAGCTACTGAGTCTCACATTACCCCAAAAACATGGACATTTCATTGTGAGGTCTTAAATGGGAAAGGAGAGAGAAAAGAATTCGTAATCCTCATTCAGCATATTTCCCTCGAATGTTAATGCTCACTGGGATTCAGGATATCATCTCGCAAATCACGTGAGCAGCTGAAGCAGTTTAGAGTTTATCTGTAGGAGAAACAAATATACTGATCTGTGAGATGGAGATGTGAAGTCCAGGAGAGATAGACAGAGTGCAAAACTAAGGTGCAAAATCAGAGTGCTCAGCATGCAACATGAATGAGCTTTGGTTAGATACAAGGAGACCTGCAATACCTGCATGGCAACAGGGAAGTCATTCTGGGCCTCAGGAGGGAAAAACACATCCATGGCTTTCTTCGGAAAAGGCTGGTTACCCGTCGGTGGCGTTCCCACTTCAATAATATGTAACTAAGCAAAAATAAAAGTACAGAACGTCTGCCCGTCTAATTCTGCAGAACAACACATATACACAAATGTTCACTATTAGTTAATCATCTTCGACAGGTATCAGCATCTAGATCGCACAGACGCACAAAAATCCTGGCTTTTCTTCCTTGTTCATGGATAATCACATATTATAGCTTTAATATAACTGGTAAAGAAAATCAAGATCATTTCCAGGGTCGTTTCCCCTAGAGGCCTCCCACTGTCCCATTCCCCTCATAATCATACCTTGCCCCCAGCTTGACCTCGAACAGCAAAGCAGAAGAGAGTGGACTCCTCCGCATTGCCTTCCATCTTAAACTGAGCAAAGCTAGCAGCATGGCCTTCTATTGGTTGGGAGACCTTCCTGTCCACAGAGTACAACTGCATGGCACCAACGACACGGTTTTGCTAAAAAGCAAAAGGAACTCATTAAATTCATTAAATTACAAACCAAAGAAGACAGACAGACCTTTATATATGGCAACATTATGAGCTGCTTTTCTAGAGAAGTTGTGATGAATGTTTTCAGAGTTTATCACTACTGTACATAAGACCAGCAGAATAGCATTTTTGTGCTTGGTGTTTGCGTTTCATACATTGAATAATGTGCTGATTGATAAATCTTCCATTTTGACTGAATGCATACTTGCCACACTCTAAACGGAGATCACAGCCCACTATACCTGTGCAGAAATGCCAATCAAAAGTAGCCACTTCTGCTTGGCATCGGTGCGATAGTTGATGATCTGACAGCCTGCCAGACTGGAATGCCGGTCGAAAACTTTGAGTGGTTGCGACTCGCCCTCCATGCCCCAGTGGTAGACCGCGTTGTCTGTGACCAGCGCCACTGTGTTGAGGGAGATCCACTTCCAGAAGGTGACATCTTCAGTCATGGTGTGGGCCTTCATCTTGCTCTTCATCTCGATGTTGAAGATCTGAAGGGTTTTTGCCGCTGTGAATAACACGAAAGCAAGAGTTAAAAAAGTCAGACTGGAAAAAAACAAATAGTCATTAACTTTTTTCCACAGTGCATTAGGCAAGATAAAGACAAAGACCTTAGAGGTAAGAAGAAAAATGCAGAAAACACCAGCAAAGGATCATAGAAAATCCCTGCCATTGGACAGGATTGATTTTTTTTTTGCTATGGTCACTATAGAGGAAATAGACCATAACTTCACCATATAAACATTATACATTTATTAAGTATAAAAACCGATACAGTAATAATGATAAACATCAGTGACTTTTGTGATCTTCTCAGAGATCTTGTAGAAGAATTGGCTGTTGCACATTATCTCATTAGAGAGAATAAATTAAAATATAATTATCCTTTACTACATTAGGACAAAGCTGTCCAATTTATCGATTATAAAGATGAGAAATTTCAATACAAATGTAACCTTAATACACAACTGCAGCAAACTGCAATGAAATCAACTCATCCAGAACCAGCAGGAAAGCCCAAACGTGGAATTACACAAAGCTCACAGAATATACCAAGAGCTTAAACCCCACACACAGGCAAAAACATGCAATACCCACGCTAATAAGGGTAAAACGTACACCAGTCTTTTAAAATCTAGAGAGATTCATATCAAAATAATAAAAAGAAAACATTAATACATATTTTCAATGTCTTGACAAAGAGATGATAATAATCACGGGTAAGTCAGTAAATTTAAACTTGGCAGGAAATCTCAGGCTTGAAGGCTGGCGGTCTGCAGATGGCAAGCTGAATGAACGGACAGAGAGATGCATCAGTGGTAAGGTAAGGCACCACTGGTTGACCACAGAGAATTAAATGAGAGCAACACACATACACACATAGCAAAAGCAAGATATCCAGGCACGCACAGGTACACAGCTGGAAGTCAGGAAAAAAAAAACAATATTTGATACGATTTACAATAGGAGGGGAAAAGAGGTTTGTTGTACGAAGCTTGGTGACCACACATAGAGGAAGAGTGAGACAAAGAGAAAATTGACACGACCCAAGAAATTAAGCTTACAATTATATACACAACATAACAAAAAGCAGGCTACAAATCCCACCACAAGAGCTAATAATACTGGAATCACTCATTACCGACTGAGAGCAAACAGAGAAGACCACTAGACAGCTTAGATGGCACTCAAACAGCAGACATGCCAAAGCAGAAAAGAACGAAAAAGGTGCAATATAAAAAACAGCCTATATACCAGCTACATTTTTTGGTTTCTGGAAATCCAAAAAGTTAGCTGGTGTTTTTTCCTTGAGAAACACCTGCATGCCATTCAGAAAAGCAGTAAATAATGATCACAACTGTTTTGCTTTATGGCTGAATAAATACAGAACACAGAACTAAATATACAAGTTAAAGCATACAGGTGAATTTAAACTGCTTTCACAATCCCGAATGCCTTCAGTCGCCAGCTGCATCATAACACATGACCGGCTTCTTTTATCGAGTGAAAAGTGACACCTTGTTTCAATAGCTAAATTATTCACGCAATATCAGTAACAATAAAAGGGAAGAGCAACAGAAACACCAAAACTGAAAAAAACAAAACCAACTCATACTCATTCCATTCCTATCGAAAAATATGCCAAATCACTTTGTTCAAGTTAAATACCAAAGTTATTACCTGCTGAGTTGCCATATTTAAATGGCCCTAAACTCTGCTACAGTTGCCAAAAAAAAAACTGCAATGAGCTATAGCCAGTAAAGATGCACATTCCCATCAACTGTAATGCATGTTGTATATCATGTGCTAATAGAGGAGAATGATGGTTTAGGCCACATATGCTGACATCAAATAACCAAGCAGGAAGTCCAGCTATATTCTCATTTTTCAACTATTTAATCAAATGTTTGATTATAACTGAATCCTTACAAGTACCTTGCAGTAAATAAACAAACCAGTATTTGATCTGAAAACGACCATTAGAGATTACTCAGAATACTAGCCTGTGTGTTCATGCTGTTGAGGCTACTGTTTGTGAAAACAATTGAACGGCCTCACATGAATTGAGTCATGCATTCAAGTGCCAAGAACATGATAGAAGATCAAGGGGAAATAGGCTATCGAAACAGCTAACATTCAACAGTCAAGATTTTCATAGCTGCTGGAGGCAGCCCTCTATTAGACTGCCTTGGTTGAGTCCTTGATTGAATAATGCACCGTCAATTACATAAAACCCAAATATATTTGTTTAACTATAATTAAAACAGTAAATCAATTTAATTAGAAAAAAAACGTTAGCTTCAAACAATAAAGGTAAAACACCTGTGTTTAAACAGATATTCCATTAAATTCTTCTAAGATTTTTCACGATAACAGGTACTTCTTAATGAGCGAGTCCTTAACTGACAATACACAAACACACACATTCACCCAATCAAGGCTTATCAGTCAACAGCACAGCGGCAAGAAAAAGTCTGAATAGCTGGAAAGAATGATGGGAAATCCTGGTTTGCATGATATTAATATCCACAGATAGCACTAAATATAAATGTAGCTATCAAAGTATATATAAAGCTTTGAAGGTTATTTTATTAACTCTTCATATTAGGTATCACAGTCAAAATAAAAAAACACCAGGGCACCTTCTGGAATTAAAACCTTCAATGACACACACACACACACACACACACACACACATCCACACATACACACAGTCCAAAAAGTGTTCTCAAAGACCATTCAGGACATGATTGTAACTTCCACAATTTGTGAAAAGTAAATGTTAACTCACCGTCTGCATACATAAGAAAGCCATAAAAAAACAAACAAAAAAGAAATAAATTGTCATGGTACAATTTTAAAACATATATTCATAATACTCCTAATTTTAGAAAAGCACAGGAATGTGATAGCCCAACACACGACTTAGAAGACAGACCAATATAAAAAACTAGGATAAATATCAATTACATGACATAAAACGCTGTGCAATAATTTAACAAATGCTGATACATCCATCTATAGCATGACTGTCAACTACTGACCCTTATATTATTTTGGAAAAAAAAAATTACAAAACCAACTGTACAAAACTGATAAGATCAAGGGTTACATAAGGAGAAGAATGTAACTCTCCTTTTCATCTGTGCTGCCTCTCCTACCTTTGAGGGCGATGACTTTGCTGGCGGGGTTCATAATGGCGCTATCTGCAGAGATTGGCCTGCGAATAGGGTTGTTTGGGTCGTTCATGTCAATAATCACCACCTGTGCTTGCTCGCCAACCTTCTCCCGGATGCAAATGAACTTGTCTGACTCCATGGTCAGAGTGCTGAATCCAATGTTGGCTGGATTTATACCCAGATTTTGGAGCTGTGAGGAAAATAATAAATATTGTAACATAAGAAATGGAAAAGCCCAGATTTGCAGAGCCGATAACGGAGTGGAGAACTGCTTCCTAAAACATTTACATTTCAGCAATGTCATAACCAACATCATAACCGCTGAAACCCAGCACACAAAAGTAGGTGCTACTGTAAAGCTCCACTGAATCCTGAAGGAAACACAAAAAAGGTTGATCAGTTAATGAAGAAACATTCAAAGGCAAATTAAAGAATCATAGCCAACAGCAACACAGCCATTAACACAGAGGTAATCTTAACATTATACTGACATGGGGAAATCTGGGCGCACACTCCACCGAGAATCAAACAATTTCGATGCAACTGTGACCTCAAGTAAATGAACTCTAAATATACTGGCGGGAACTTACTTAAAATGTAAAACCTACACTGCCTTTTCCTTTCCTATACATTCACGCAAATCCTTACTATTGTAATATTAAAACACACTTGACCCTAATATCTTATTTAAAATGTTTCAGAAACAAGACACACAGCTGGTTAAATGCACAGGACACATTTCGTTGTGGTGTGCTGTATTAATGACAGTGATAATGAAGTACTAATACTGTATATTAAAACTGTGTGGTGTCTAAATAGAAAGTGCTATGTGGCTAAACTGCCTGTCAGAATTGGAAGGCAGGAAACCCAGAGGAAGCCCAACATAAAGATTACATACAGGCAGGGGGGAGCACCCAAAGTTGAAACCAACAACAATTAGGACAAACTGCTAGCATCTTCCAAGCTGAAATGTGCCAATGGGAAAAACTTTGGACAAATATTCCAGAGCTTCGGGTATGACATGCATCATGTATAAGAATGTTCTGCCAAATAACTAAAAAGACTAATTAAATGGAGTATAAATCTGCTTTATTTGTTGCTGCCCTGAGCATGAAGAGTTAACAGTAATTAAGTAAACAAATACATAATTTAGCTGATACTTTTATCCAACAAAAGTTCACTCATGCCCCTGAACACTATATAAGTTGCTTCCCCCATAATGACAACTTCTTTAAGATGTACCTTTTTGAGACTTTTATATGAGTTTCTTTATATATTTTCAAGTCTGTCGCACACTATATTTACAATGCGAAATATTTAAGTATGCATCGCTGCTCAGCATAGCAAATATACTTAACTAGAAAAAAAGCTTGGATGACATCTATGATGAAGAAGTCAGACTAATACATGCATTATTAAGAAGTAGCTTTCAATGACCCAGAAAAAATAATTTGGAACACCTGTCCGTCAGCTGTGGCCTATGGTCCTAGAGGGATACAGGAATTACATTAGATCACATTCAACTTTATGGTTACTGTGCGGAGTACAGTGACAGAGTCAATGAAATATAGGGAGCCAACAACCAGACCCTTATGATCTTACAACCCCCACAAGCATTGCTATGGGCTACTCATATTTGATTGCAATTCTAGGGGCATTTAACTGCTTTTAAACATCTGAGCCACAACAGGATATGCTCAAATAATGTACAAATGACACTAAAGGTACTGCTTTTCCATCAATCCATCCATGTATTCATCCACCCGTCGTCTATACCCGCTTGTCCTATGCAAGGTCGCAGGGGCTCCAGAACCTATCCCAGAAGCTACCGATGCAAGGCAGGGAATAACCCAGGATGGGGTACCGAGCCATCGAGATCGCACGCACAAACACACGCACACACATTCACACCTATCGATAATATGGCAACTTTATAAATTGTACTTTTCTTTATATTACGTATTCCCTTTTGAGCACAATCCAGGGGGTAACTACGCAGAGTGTATGGCTGTAAATGCGACATAACTTTGCATAGTTTAGTAAACCTACGTTTCTATATTAGAAATGGTCATACGATGCTAATGTTTTACGTGTTAGAAATTAGACTTTTATTCATTGATTTCATGCGTGTACTATCTGAGAGTAATAACAATTAACACTATACACTCGGGGATTTCCTAAAGAATATACGCCAGCAAGTATAACTTATAAACATCGCCCATTAAACAGCGTTTGGATTTCGTATTAACTACGAGGATACGGCATGGCGGTAGACACAGACAAAATCTAATGCAATCAAACCGGATTTCTAAAAATAACCATACTTAAGCCTTAAGCGCAGCATTATAAAAATATAATAAAGCGGCCTTGCTGACGGTGACTTTGACAGCGAAAGCATCTCCCCCCTTCGCCAGCTGAGCATCCGCTTACCTTCGCATTTACCTGAGACCTCGCATTACGTTCAATTAAAGTAGCATTTAAAAGATTAAATAAGCCAAATGTCTATTTTATTAGTACTTCACTAATTCGAAATCCACAATACTAGCTATTTAATAACTAGTTAAGCCTAAAATTAAAAAATATGCTAAATCCAGTTCCTATCTTTTAGCCCCTAACACATGAGACATGACACTAACATATAACACTGGAAATGATAGTTTATAGTTCATCTGTCTAGCTGATCTGTTCCAGCATCATAGCAACGGTGATGCTGGGCGAGCGATCCGAGTTGCCAGCTAACCCTGTTGTTAAACAAATAAGACCGGGAGGGAGGTCATTCATTTACAGCAATGAACCAGCTTCCTCGCACCGATGGGCTTTCTACCAAAAACCCTCCCTATTATGTCCACTTTCCTCCCCATGATACCTGCAGGTGCTCCTGGAATCGGATAGGCAAGATCTGAGCCATGATGGTTCCTCTCTCCTCCTTGTCCCAGTTCTCCTAGATAACCGCTACTGCTTCGTTTTTCGTCAGATGGGATCCAAGAAGCTAAAGAAGCCAGAGGGTCTGAAGAATGGAAGGTAGGGGGTTCAAATCTGGTCAAGGTGGCGGAAAAATATCTTGCTGACTGGCGCGCTTAACTCCCCGCAGGTTGATGTTTCCCCTGAATGAAGATCATCGGCCCCACCACTGAACTCCCAAAGCCCGCAATGGCGGCGGAGACACCGTAGAAGGGTACAATGCGGAAAGAGCTCCGGCCCTTAAGAGGCGGAGGGATACGGCTCCCGTAACGGCGCCTGCACCAAGTCAGAGGACGCATATACAGGTAGGTGCATTTAGTGCCCTTCTGTCACGACCAAGAGATTTTGTAAGATCTTTGAAAATATTTGAAATTCAATAATAGGGAATTAATCTGAAAGAACGTATGCTGGCCCCAAGGGCGACGGAAGCTTTAGCCACTCCTATACAGAGAAGCATTCCTTTTTGTTCAATTTTATTGGGATGGATAATTTAGCATAACTTTTAGGCTGGATGTAACCCTAATTTGAAATTCGACTGGTCCGAATTTATAAGGAACACGATATTCCTGGGACTATTTCTTTGCTATTCGTGGTGGTATATTGACGTCAGTGCTTGTTTGACAGTTTGAGGCATGATGCGGGACTTGCTGCGGAGACGCTGCTTAGAGCATCGCACTGTTATTTAGCACCTGGTTGAAAACAGCTTCAAATTTTATAAGCGTTTGTAATCAGAAGTTAAATGTTACTAGCTATATATACACATTTTGTTTGCCTCCTGATGTTATAACAAATTGTTTTTGTGAACATACTCCGTCACCATTTGCAAACAGGTTTCGGTCTCAACTTACACATTTAAGCCTAGTTCATATACACTTTTCCGCGTGCGCTTACGGTTGTGCGCGCGGAATCTTGTATTAAAAAACATTCCTTACAATATACAACAGGGTTCTCCAGTTGCCAGTCTGCAACACAGTTTGCAGATTTCTCTGCTCAAACACACCTACCAAACCCGACAATTAGCTGATGAGCTGAATAAGGTAGCCTATATTTAAGGAGGGAAAACTGTTGCAGGTTGGCCCTCCAAGACCAGAATTGGGGAACCCTGATATACAACATAAAAGCACTTAAAGTCACATATGTAAAAAGAATAAGGTAAAAAGATATTGCACAAAATTAAACTGGAGTATTGTTGCTACATTAATACAATGTGGTGTGTTGTCTGTATATTATTGTAAGTAATATGAATGAATGAAAGTGTACAGTTCTGGGGAAGAAGCTGTTCTTCAATCTGTTTGATAGCTTTGAACCTCTTCCGTGATGGCAAGGAGACAAAGAGACTGTGCCCTGGGTGGGTTGGGTCCTTTCTGATGTTGTTAGCCTTCTTGCACAGGTGACTAGCATGCACAATTTCAATTTCTAAAGCTCAGTTCTTATGATTTTCTGAGCAGTTCTTGCCACCCGGGCCAAGTCCTTTTTGTCTTCAGAGGTGCAGCTGGCACACCACACCGTGGAAGAGGATGCTGTCTATGGTGCTGCAATAAAAGTTGGCCAGGAGCTGTGGGGGGAGTCCACTTTGTTTGAGTTTCTTTAAGAAGAGCCTATGTTGAGCTTCCTTCATAAGGTGGGAGATCTTAAAGGACCACAAAAAGTAATCTGTTCTGTGAACTCCCAAGAGTTCCCAGGTCTTCACCATTTATATGGAGAGAGGAATTGGTGGTCTTCCTGTGTCTCTGACATCCAAAATGATCTCCTTGGTTTTAGTGGTGTTAAGAACATAAGAAAATTACAAACGAGAGGAGGCCATTCGGCCCATCAAACTTGTTTGGGGAGAACTTAACTAATAGCTCAGAGTTGTTAAAATCTTATCTAGGTCTGATTTAAAGGAACCCAGAATTTTAGCTTGCGCTACACTAGCAGGAAGACTATTCCATACTCCAACTACACGCTGTGTAAAGTGCTTACTCAAATTCATTTTAAAATGTTCTCTCGCAAATTACCACTTACTGTATGGCCACGAGTGCTAGTATTTAAACTAATATTGAAATAGCCATTTGGCTGAACAGCATCCCACACATTTATCTATGTTAAATTTCATCTGCCAGGTATCAGCCCAGTCGCTAATTAAATCCAGATCCCGTTGTTGCCTCTCTGCTGCTAGATCAATACCTGCTACACCACCCACCTTAGTGTCGTCTGCAAATTTAACCAGTTTACTGTATGTATTGGTGTCAATATCATTAATGTAAATTAGGAACAATAGTGGTCCTAAAATTGAATCCTGGGGTACCCAAGTATGAACGCAGGCCCACTGTGATATTGTGCCTCTATTAACTACTCTCTGCTTCCTGTCTGTTAACCAGTTTTCAACTGTTCAACTGTGTTCAAGAGCAGATCGTTGTACATGCACCACACACCAGCTGTTGGACCTGCTCCCTGTACCACAGGCACGAGTCCCATTATAGTAGTATAGAACTTCACTACAGCATTAGATGAGCGTTGGGGGTGCCATCATGGGTGTATTGTAACAAACACAGATACAATAAGTACAGTCAAATGGGTAGATTTTATGTCATCTTTTAAGAGTTTGCAACTTGCTATTAGGCTTGGGTGGTATTTAGGTATTACAGCATCTCTCAGAATTTTGAAATACACCCCCCCTACCCGGTGCACAACCAAAAGTGAAGTAGGAATTGGCTTTTACTTCACTTTTCCATGTGCACTTCAGTCTGTGCACAGGGTGAAATTTGAATTGTGTGTAACCCAGATTTTTACATCCAGCTGACATTATGAGCCTCAGTGCATGTAGACTGTACATATGCAAGAAAATTGACTTCCAGTAGGTGGCAGCACTGACTTTCACAGAGTAGAGGTCAACCAAGCAACAGTAGAGTAAGAATAATTGTTGTAGTAGTAGTTACCAATTCATTCCATCGGTTAGTTTTAGTGCAAGGTGAAGTATGTGTTTATAAATACAGAACATTTTATTGTATCTTATATTTAACTAACATTTAGCATTTTTTAATGAATGACTTTTTCAATTCTAATATATAGTATCTGTTGTGTAGAATCTAAATTACAGGTGTGCACACCCATATATAATAGGTACAAAAAGGCCTGTAAGTTTCTCACACACAGTATCATCATGGCATTTTTATTATATATGTGCAGCCAAATACTAAGGGAGCAAGTATTTAGACATCACAATGATTAGTTTTTCAAATGATTTGTGGCTTATTAGTCATTTTATAACAGCAAGAGTAATTCTGAAGTGTGATGATTTGACCCTGGTCCTTGAACAACCTACATTATGAAATCATGCTGTTCCTGTCCATCTTTAAGTACTGACAGCACTTGGACTTTTAGCGACAGGAACATACCAACGAGAACTGGCTGGCCGATCAGGTATTTCCCAGCCATTCACTCCCCCAATACGCAGACCTTTGTATTTAAATTATTTAAGCTGTGCCACCCAGTCTGAAACACTATGCCATTGATCCCAGCCCTTTATTCTTTAAGTTATGGCTGGTATTAACTAACTGTCAAGACAGAATATGAAGCTTCCTTAGTGCAAATGTACAGGCAAACATCACAATGGAATTTGCAGCAGTGTCTGGCTTTCCTAATGTCAGAGCTATTGACTGCATACACATTCTAATAAATAGATCCATCAGTGAATAAGGCTGCTTTTGTGAACAGAAAGCAGTTTCATTCCATCAACGTGCAACTCATCTGTGACTTCAATACTAAGAAACTACAATGTAAGACATTTTTATATACAAGAGGTGAGAGAGGTATGCCTTTTTGTACATACACTATATGTATATACTACATGTATATATATAGTATTGGGTCACACCTCTCACTTATTGAATTCAGGTGTTTCATTCAGATCCTTTGCCACAGATATATAAAATCAAGCACCTAGCCATGCAGTCAGGTTTACAAATATTTGTGAAAGGAGTTGTGAAAAGATCTCAGTTAATTCAAACATGGTACTGACATAGGATTCCACCTTTGCAATAAGTTGGTTTGTGAAATTTCTTCTTTGTTAGATATTCTATGGTCAACTGTAAGTGGTATTATTGCAATGAGGAAGTGTTTAGGAACAGAAACTCAGTCACGAAGTAGCAGACCATATATAGTAACAGAGAGCTGAGGCATATAGTGCATAGAGGTCCTCCACCAATAACTGCAGAATTCCAAACTTCCTCTGGCATTAACCCCAGCACAAAAACCATGTGCTGGGAGCTTCGTGGAATGGGGTTCCATGGCTGAGCAGCTGTATGCAAGCCTCAAATCACCAAGCACAATGCCAAATGTTGAATGGAATGGTGTAAAGCACGACATCACTGGACCCAGGAGCAGTGGAAACATATTTTGTGTCGTGACCAATCACGCTTCTCCAGCTGACAGTCTGATGGACAAGTCTGGGTTTGACAGATGCCAAAAAAAAATTACCTGCCTGACAGCATTGTGCCAACTGTAAAGTTTGGTGGAGGAGGGATAATGATATGGAGTGTTTTTTTTTAGGGGTTGGGCTAGGCCCCTTAGTTATAATGAATGGAACTGTTACATGCCATAAGAGTTTTGGATATGTCTACAGGACACCTCAGTCTTCTGCCCCAAGCTCCACTCACTACTTGCTGCTTCAGCCCGCTTCCCAGTTTCCGGCCACGCCCTTTCCACCCTCTGACCTCTGACCCTGTGTTCCAGTTCAGGATGAAGCCTGCTGATCACATCCAGCTCGAGCTCTTGCTCAAGCGTTGTCTTTTGCTGTGTTGGTTTGCTGTTTCTGATTG
>JAODJX010000039.1:16912736-16924384 GCA_026776945.1 Isichthys henryi | reverse complement strand
ATAACGTAGTGCAAGCTGAATCATTGGGTTCCTTTAAATCAGAGTTAGATAAGATTTTAACAACTCTGAGCTATTAGGCCGAATGGCCTCCTCTCGTTTGTATAGTTCTTATGTTCTTATGTTCTTCCAGCAAACTTTACAGTTGGCACAATGCAGTGAGGGAGGTAACGTTTTCTTACCCAGACTCATCCATCAGGCTGCCAGTCAGAGAAATGTGATTTGTCATGACACAGAACACGTTTGCAATGCCCTAGGGACCAGAGACAGCGTGCTTTACGTGCCACTCCATTCGACACTTGGCATTGGGCTTGGTGTTGTGGGGCTTGCATGCAGCTGCTTGACCATGGAAGCCCATTGCATGAAGTTCCCAAGGCACGATTTTTGTGCTGGGGTTAATGCCAGAGGAAGTTTGGAACTCTGCACTTTATGCAGTATGTGCCTTAACACTTGGTGGCCCCGCTCTTTTAATTTACATGGTCTGCCACTTCGTGGCTGAGTTTCTGTTGTTCCTAAATGGTTCCACCATGCAATAATATCACTTACAGTTAACCATGGAATATCTAGCAGGGAAGAAATTTCATGAACTGATTTATTTCAAAGGTGGCATGCTATGATGGTACCTCGCTTGAATTCACTGAGGTCTTCAGAACGACCCATTCTTTCACAAATGTTTGTGAACCTGACTGCATGGCTAGTTGCTTGATTTTATACACCTGTGGCAATGGGTCTGAATGAAACACTTGAATTCAATGAGTGAGAGGAGTGTCTATGTAGTGTAAATATATATACACACACACAGGGGTATACAGAAAAACTCTAGGCCCCCCAGCCACATTTTGCATTTAATTTTAGGGTGTCTATGCCCACCATCGCCACAGGGTATATGTGTGTGAGCGGGTATACCTACCCTAATGGGGACACAATGTCCCCATAACGTGACAAATATCTGTTTTTCCCCCAAAAGAGGAAACTGTATTTTATAGAAATTGGTGACTGCTATGAAAAAACTAAAAATGCAAAAACTTTTGTATTTTGTTTGGTTACTTATGGTGTGTGTGTGAGTCCCCACAAAGATATTATTACAAACCTGTGTATGTGTGTGTGTGTGCTGTTTTGAAAAATGTTTAATTGTCTAGATCATAGAGTAATTCAGGACTTCTTATATTGTTCGTTACAGTTGTAGAACAAATGAAAAATGATACCACCAAAAAAAACAGTACTCTAGAAGAAAGTAAGTATATTATTTTGTCATTGTTTAACTCCTTTTGCATACACATATTTTGTAGAGCTAATAAGCAAAACACTATAATGTATGTGTGACATATGGTGCATATTGCATATTGTGCCAAGGATAACTGCAATGAATTTAAAACTGTTTGGGACATAAAACATTTTGGCTATAGTTAGAACATTGCTATTCGCCCTCGGATTGTGTTCCATTGTGACATGCAGACAATGACAATATCTAATTCTAAGCAGCACTTCCTACTGGGCATCCTGATTATAAAAGAATAGATGCCACTGTGCTGATCCACCTATACCACTTTACAATGAAGTTTATAATTGTCTATTAATGATTTACAAAATGTTATAACCTAATTAATAACCTGATTATACTCATTCATAAACCCTTTATAAGGGTAACTTTGTTGTGAAGTGGTACTGACCTACTTGTATATCTCTGCTCTTGGCGGATCACTTCACATGCTGCTTTTTTCAAAGTTGAAACTGTTCTCTGAGAATTACTCTTTAAAGTCAGATGGTTTAATGTGATATTTAGTGGTTTCTACTAAAAGATCCAGAGATGCACCGATTGTATCGGCTAACTATCAGTATCAGCCGATACATCAATAATTGACCATTGGCCACTGATTAAAAATGAGCCGATATTTACTGCTAATAATTCCCTTTAAAAGGTGACCTGTATTGCTTTGCACACCCATGTACTAAAGTTAGAAAAATGTCTGTTATGTGGAATTATTTTAACGTTTAACGTTTAAAATGATGTTAGAAATTCTTTTTGCAAGCGTTGCTATTCTCCCTATCCACATACGAGTGCTTGTTTTTATTTGGCTCCCTCTAGTGGTGGTATTCCCACGGCATTCTCGCGATATTTCAGTCTAAATAAGGAAGTAAGTGGCGTACCGACCGTGTGTCTCCTGTGACGGGATAGCAGGAAAACAACCACTGTTCTAAGAACATAGATGCGAACCACAGTAATAGGGCAAGTTTAAATCTCCATTTCATTGGGTGTCTAACTAATTATCCTGTTGTGTGCTGCAGCTAATGGCAAGACCAGAAGTAAACGTGCTAACAGGAACAACAACAACAATAACTATGAGGAGGATGAAGGTAATGGGCATCTGGTACAATATTATGAAGTCTCACAGGGCATCTGAATCCAAATTTGAATGCACCATTCAAACATAGATAGGCATCTATTAGAACACCAGACATTTAGTTAATACAAGTTTAGATAAAAATAATTTTTAAGAGAAATTTTTTTCTTAAATGAGATTAATTCAAGTCTCAATATGATGATTTTTTATAGATCAGTCTTTGTGAAAAAGATACTTTGCTAGCAAAATAGTTTAAAGGAATGTTTTATAGCAGCATATATTCCCTAATTTAACCTTTTTTTATAGATGCTGGAACAGAAATTGCCTTTGTTCTTGATGGATCTGGAAGTATTGAACCTGAAGACTTCGAAAAAGCAAAAAAATTCATTTGCGATATAATGAAAAAAGTTTGGGAAAGCTGTTTTAGTGTACGTACGTTGGCTTAATATCTGGCATAATATAATATAATATATGGGAAGTCGAAATTTCCTATTTATTTTAAGCTGCTATTACTAACTTATGAAGCCCCAGATGAACACGCCCCAGGCTACTTGTGAAATCTTTTTGTTCCATAAAAGGTCTTTGTTCACAGAAGAAAGGGAAAGGAGTTACAGAGCAAAATCCTCTATAGTTTTAAAGATTTGGACTCACTATTTACATGTAGGCTAAAAAAATTTTTGTTTTGTTTAACATACAGGAAGGTTATCTCTTGGTAGTTACTTGTCTCTAGCTCGGCTCATAGAGCTGGGTGTGGATCAGTGTCATCAGCTTCAGAGGAGCTGCCCTTTTGTCTGGGCTCCCAGTTACCTTTCCCTCCTGGTTATACTTCTTTATGGTTCCCACCCTGCTCTCTTGCACAGTTGCTTTTCTGCCCCGCATTTGCTCATTCATTTTGCTTACCCTCTCCTCCCTGAATACCACCCCCCTGCTTCTTCTACACCAGGGTTCCCTAATTCCGGTCCTGGGGGGCCAGTATGCAACCAAATTTGCAAAGTTTCCTGTTGAAACACACCACATTCAGCTTACTAGCTACTTGCCAGGTTTAGTAGGTGTGGTTGAGTCTGGACCCTCCTGGACCAGAAGTGGGGATCCCTGTCCTACAGCCTGCTAGTGCCACTGAACCTGCTACCTCACCTGTTCAAACTGCCTGTGCCATACTTACCAGCGCTATCCCACCCTGCTTGAATTAATCATTTATCTGGACTCTCCAGAAGACAATGGGCTTCTCTCAGTCTGGTTTCTCCCAAGGTGTGTTACTCACTGGGGACTGGGCCTGGGATTCTCTAAAGTGCTTTATGACAAGGGCCCTTCTTAAATGTTACATGTCTTCTATATAAACATACGGATGGAAATGGAATTGATTAGAGATAAATTTAATTAGTAATTAGGTTTTTTGTATACATCTCATTTGGGAATTTAATCTACACCTCCAGCCAGATTTATGTCTGAATTAAACATATAAACGACCATATAAACTAAATCAAGGGATTATAAACACTTATTTTTCTTTTTTCTGATAGTGTAACTTTGCTGTTGTTCAGTATGGAAATGTAGTGCAACCAGAATTACTACTCAGTGAAAACGCCGAGAGTGAGAAAGCGCTTATGAAGGTACAAAACATAAAACAGATTGAGAAATACACCATCACTGCATCAGCCATAAACTATGTGCTGTAAGTATGGAATTTTTTGCCATATGTTCTTTCAGACTCATTGCCATTTTTTCTGAACTTTTTCTACTTACATTTTTATTACAGTGAGCATGTTTTTGTGCCTGAAAATGGGTCAAAAGAAAACTCAAGAAAGATAATTATTGTGCTGACAGATGGAGAGATAACAGAGGATAAAATGGATCTTGCGACAGTTATAAATTCACCTAAAATGAAAGGCATCACCCGTTTTGCTATTGGGGTATGTTTTTTTATTACAACTTCTGCATTTTATGTGTTTTAGATTGTCAAACTTTTAGGAATTATCCATTCATCCATTTTCTGAAACTGCTTATCTTAATCTCACACGCACAATTTGGTAACTCAAGTAGCCTCAACATGTTTTTTGGACTGTGAGGAAAACCAGAGTACCCAGGGAAACCCCATGACAACATGGAGAGAACATGCAAACTCCACACACATGGAACCCTGGCAGACACTTGAACCCTGGTGCTAGAGCTGTGAGGCAACAGTGCTAAGCACTGCACCACTGTGCTGTCCCACACTTTTAATAACTACAGTAAATAATTGCAAGTTCAGAGTTGTATTTGTGTGATACCCTGTCATTTAATTGAAAGCATTGTGAGAATGGGGCACAGGCGGATGGAAATGGTAAAAGTTGTCAATTGCAGTGGAAGGGGGGCTTATTTTCCTCATTAAGTACAGCAAGAACTTTTATGACTTTTAGGTAGGAGAAGCAACCAGAGGAAAGGGGCAGAATGAGCTAAAGCAAATTGCTTTGGAACCACACGACAAGCACTTATTTATGGTGAATAACTACGGTGCCTTGGAGGATTATCTCCAGCGGCTAGAAACAAGCATAATTGGAATTGAAGGTAAGACTACTAAAAGAGACTTTGCTGTTGCTCAGTATGTATCACAGCAGTATTTTAAAAAGCTGCATCTGTTTGTACAGTTATTAAATGCTCTGCCTCCACAGAAATCCAACAGGGGGCAGCATTTCACTTCAAAAATTCAATGAAATTCATTTCAGTTCTAAAATTCTAAAGTTATCAAATGCTCTGTCTCCACAGGAATCCAGCAGGGGGCGGCATTTCACTTCACCCTTTCTGAAGCTGGATTTAGTTCTCATTTAGCGCATGATGTAAGTGAAGGTTTATGTAATGTGCATAAAATGCCATGTAGTGAGCCTGCCACTGTAGTATCAGACTAACACATTATTAATGTTTATATTAGATTTTTATAATACAAAAAAGTATAAGAATGCAATTGTAAAAAATGCAACTAGTAAAATACAAAATGTGTAATTAACAGTACTGATAAAAGATGAAAATACAATCTTGAAGGTCCAACACTGAATTCAACCTCTAAAATGAGTACTACTCAAGGAGTGCTTGTACGAGGGTGTTCTGCACTATTAGAAACTTGATATATGTGTTTGTGTCTATACAGGGATCACGTCTTTTTGGTGCTGTGGGGGCATATGATTGGAGTGGGGGAGTGATTTTGAGTTATCCTACGAATAACCGTGTGAAATTTCTAAACACGACATCCACAGGAAAAGAGTTTTCCTATTTAGGTAAACACCTAGAAAATTAAACTACAGTATGTTCATGTGTTGACCCTTATAAATTTCAGTCAGAAATTTATCTACTAGTATTTCTGTAAGTTACACTTTATCAAAGTTGAAGCATTCCCAGCATACAATATATACATTTGTTTGTATTAAATGCATGATACTGGATATTTAAGAATTAAAGAAAAGTATGCATATAGTACATACTGATGAAGAATGTAGATATTGTGGTATACAGAACTGTGCTGTTTCTCTTTGAAGGATATAGTGTGACATCTGCCAGGACATCCAGCATTAGCCTGTACATTTCAGGCGCACCTCGTCACAATTTAAGTGGTGCCGTCTTTGTGTTTGTCGAATCCTCCCAAAAGTCGATACAGACCTTATATGGAAAGCAGGTCAGTGATTCCTTTGGTATTGATTGAAAACTTCAACCCATCTCAAATTCTGCCAGACTTACTTTCCAATTTATAGAGAACTTTTCACTTAACATTTTAGTGCTTCATCAAGTTTTTTGACGAACTCTATGGACTGGGACCAAGACATCACTTTGACTGTGACTGAAAACAGGGAATGATGATTTAATTAACATCTAATCAGTACTGATTGGTTTTCACTTCAAATTTGTTATAGGAACTTCTGATCGATTTTGTAAATTAACTACAGTTCACAGGGGTTACATCAGAATCAGAGAGAAGGAGGATCACTGTCAGGTACAGAGTGGAGGGGGGGTTAGGGTTTGGGGTGGCTGGAACGTCCCAAATAAGCCACTCAGTACATTTGTTTATTAGTTAGTTTTATTTGCTATAGGTATTCTATTGTGGCTAAATAGTGCCGCATTTTTTTTAAACACGTCAATGAAAGTTAAAAATGCATCAAAATGGTTTATCACTGCAAGTGACATTCTTGCTTATTCATTCGTAATATTTGCATGAAAATTCATTAAAATATTAAGTTATTCGCCAACTGCTTCTTAAATACATCTTAACCTCTAGCACAGTTTGGCTAGTATGTTAAGTTTTGGGAAGCAGTACAGCAATGAAATTAGACAAAATACAATCATTCGGGACATAAATCAAGGAGTCATGTAGAAATATTTCAGCCACTGGAGAAATGACAATACCAAGAAGAAGAAAAAGAAGAATAATGAAAATTAAAGTTGATGAAAAAAAACATGATTTTTTGTGCAAAACTGGCCTTTTATTAAACTGTCCACTTAGAATGTTTTGCTAAATTTTGGAACATTACAAAACGGGTTAACGTTGAAGGAGGCAGAGCCGCACTCCAGCAATTAGGATGTAGGGGGGAGAAGCTGGGCTCTGCAAGGCTCCGTCTATATTTGTAACCTAAGAGTACATATGAACACGATTGTCTAAGCAGACATGATTTCCAGCAGTAATGTTCTTAATGTTCAGTCTGTCCCAAATGGCTCAGGTCGGCTCATACTTTGGATCAGTGCTGTGTGCCTTGGACGTAGACCGAGACCAGAAGACTGACTATCTGCTTGTTGGGGCACCTTTCTTTCATGTTAAAGGAGAGGAGGGAAAGGTTTACATTTACAAACTTGAGGAGGTGAGTTACAAGCGTTAGACTGTTTACCTACCCTGAAACTGGTATAACTAGACACTGTAGGTACAGTTTAATTCCATTCATTCAAAAAAATGTAAAATTTGAGTGCCAGGCAGTTTTTGTCAGAAGATTTTTTTGCTTTAATAAAAAAAAAGTGTTTGAAAGGTGGATGCATAGAACTAATTGGCTGTGATCATGCAGGGAAAATTTAAGGAGGACTGGAAAATGCAGGGCATGGATAAATACATCTTTGCCAGATTTGGCTCTACAATCACAGACATTGGAGACATTGATGGAAACAATTACAATGATGTTGCTGTTGGAGCTCCACTAGAAGAAGATAATGGCCAGTCCAGTGGCAGCATTTATATTTTCAATGGCTATGAAGGAGGCATCAGGAACCAATTCTCACAGGTTAGCTACTGTTTCTGTCATGAAGAAGTCACACTTATACAAATTACACAAGATTTTTCAAATTAATTCAAGCACTGATTGTTTCTTTACTTAACTACCATAGGTGAAAGCTAAGCACAATAGTCTGATCCCAATCAATGATAAAGTTGTGTGTTGTTTTATATTATTGCAAAAATAAAGATTCACAGGTATTATAGTAAGCCCCTGAAAATACATACTTAATTAGTTTTATTTTCTTTAAAAATTTGGTACATTAGAGATGTTTTATCTGCTGTCTGTTTTTCTTCCTAGAGAATTTCTGCTTCGCATTTTGAAACGGGGCTGCAGTACTTTGGCCAGGCAATCACTAAAATGTCTGACCAATACCTTGCAGTGGGAAGTGAAGGAATGGTCACTATTTTAGAGTAAGCATAGACGGAAAATGCCGAAGTTCATTATAATGTCATCAGCATCTAAGTGCATTCAAATGTTTCAAAAGCAAACAAAATGAAAAATCTTCATGAAATTTTTGCAGTCACTGCAAATCAAAAAGTAACTTTTAATGAAAGAAAAAAAAAAAAAAAAATATATATATATATACACACACACACACACACACACACGTAAGCAATGGGCACGAGGCAGGGACACGTATACATGTGCACATATATATTAAAATTAATTGTGCTGATCTGTTTCTTTACTGTTTATCTTAGAGCTGTTGCTGTTATACAGTTCAGCCCAACAATACAAGCCAATCCTAAAAATATTTCTCTTTCTGATACGGGAAAAAAGATTGAGTTAAAAATTTGCTTCAAACCAAAGAGAGGGGGCGTGAAGGGTAAGTATATGTAGCTACCTGTAAGCTGTTTCTAACTGTCACTGTCAGTAATTTTTTATCAGCATTCCATTTCATTAGCATGATTGACTGCATTGTCTGTTATCCAGAGGGTCACCTCATCATTCTTTATAAAGTGGACCTGGATACTAAGCAAGAGGAAAAGCGTCTTATTTTTGGTAATGGATTAAAATCATCGATTGAAGGCACCTTTAATTTGACAAAAGAAGTAAACTGCCCTGATTTCATGATCACCAAATTAAAGGTATGTAAAAAAAGAGGAACATGGATAGGGCAGTAAGGGGAACCGTCATGAAAATGCAAAGCGCACCCTGAAGTTACAGTGTTGTGGCTGACCCATATTCATCTATCTTGATTGTTTATCCAGTCCATCCCTCCAAGTCGAAAAATATGCAGTCAAATAAATCAATGTCCCTAAATGACACATAGCAACTCTGCGCTATACAACTGTCATTCTGCTCAGAGCCCCCCCTCCCTCATGCCTGTGATAGTGGCAGTTCTAGCTTGTATAGCAACCTGGCTGAATCCCCCCTTTTAGCCACCCCCCCCCCAACAAAAATTTTGTGCATCTCTCACCCCCTGCCCCCCCTCCAACAAAAAGCACCATTGACAACTCTCATTTTTAAATACTATATAAATAAAAACATATATACAAAATGATTCATAAATATCAAAAACCAGAAATAAAGACAAATAGAAACAAATTGTACATAAGAGAATTATAATTTAAAAATAATGTTTCATTTATATAGAACATTTCCAGCGCTCGAGGTTGCTTTACAAAATCTTACAACAAACCAAGATAATACATTGAAAACAATTAATTGTCATTGCTGACACGCCACAGCACAAGGTGCACAACAGCGAAATGTGTCCTCTGCATTTAACCCATATGTGCCAATGTGACATAGCAGGGGACAGCTAATTCAGCACCCGGGGAGCAGTGCTTGGGGGCGGTACCTTGCTCAGGGTATCTCAGTGGTGCCTTGGCTGGTCAGGGATTCGAATCTGCAATCTTTCAGTTACGAGTGCGCTTCCCTAACCATTAAGTCACCGCAACAAACAAAGCAAGTTAAAAATTTCAAACAAAACATAAAATCAAATTAAGCAAATTAAAGGTAAACAATACAAACATTAGGACTGGAGACATACTCTTGTCATAGAGAATAACTTTGCGAAAGATGTAAATTATACAGTTAAGACATCACAAAAGCGCACGTTGGACTGCTTCATTCATATATAGGTAAATAAATATCGAAATGAAAAATAATAATATTAACCCATAAATAAATCATTTATATTTATGACAGTATTATATTAAGACATGAAAATGCGAATGCGTCTATCGTTCTGAGAAGAGCCACAGCCTCATGCTCAAAGAGCTGAACATGGCTGGCAAGCTGGAGGTTGCCGACCCCTGACCTAAGAGTTTGGACAGGAGCAGTTCAGTTAAGTACCGTGGCACAAGGCCATGGGGTGCCTTGAAAGTAAGGAGCAATATCTTGTATTAAATATAGAAAGTGAAAATCAAAAATGCCTCAAAATGGCTTATCACTGCATTGAAGGTTATACAGAACAGGAATAATATAAGCAGAGAATAAGAACCCCAGTGGCAGATTTCTGGACATACTTGTCACACCGACAAGAGGAAACACAACCTAGATGCAGCCTGCAATGCCTCGCAGGGGACTTTAATAGCAGGAACAAAAGCTATAAGCTGTTGATCCCTATAACCGGGATCACCGGGGTCTTCCCAAAAACCCGCATACACACTGGCTCTTTGTGGAAAAGACTGGACACACCTGGCTTTGACTGTTTCTTACCCGTTTGTGTTATTTTGGCACTTCAACATCAATACATTATCCATCTCCCAGCTGTGTAAACTGACAGTCGAAACTAAACAAATTCACCTTGGAGATCTGCAGACTGAGCTCTGAAACTAAAATCAGACGCCTTGATGTTAATATGATACCCTATATCAAGCAATACAATTTGTTCTGCTTGCAACAAGTCTTGTGTTGGGTATGATTTACAACAGCTGCATGCACTCACTGATTTATGATTTTTTTTTCCAGGAATGTACTGACCGCTTCTCCCCGATAGAGATAAGGCTGAAATTTCAGTTGGTCAATGAATCTGGCAACATCCCATCACATGTTTTGGATGCATTCAGCCCCATGGAGTCAACCACAAAGGTATTAAAGGGGAAATGAGTTCCTTTTAAAAATGCCCAGTCCTTCATTGTATTAATGTACACACAGAAACTGTTAGGCTCTGAAGGCATTCAGGCCAGTTGATTCCACGGGTCATATGGTCCTGGCCAGGGTCTCTGAGGTTCCTAATGTTAACAGAAACACTTAAACAACTGGGAGAGGTGCAATGCTGTGGTGCAGTGGTTAGCACTGGAACCTCACACTTCTGTGAGCAGGGTTTGAGTCTCTGCTATGGCTCCATGTGTGTGGAGTTTGCATGCTCTCCCCATGCTGTTACAGCATTCCCTCTAAGTTCACAGGTTTCCTCCAACTGTCCAGAAACATGCTGAGGTGAATTGGAATTATTAAATTATCTGTAGGTATGCATGTGTGAGTGTGCCCTGTGATGGGTTGGCAACCTTTCCTGGGTTATTCCCTGCTTTGCACCCACAGCTTCTGGGATAGACTTAGGACACCCCCCCTTCCCATCCGCAACCCTGAATAAGACAAGCAGTTACAGAAAATGGGTGGATTTTAACAATGGTGAAGGCCATTTCAAAGAGAGCTACAGCCCATTATTTACAAACACTAGTTTAGTAATGCCTTGGATTAATAAAAGAATTTGCAATGTTCTTTTGCAGGAATGTTATTTGCACTGATACAAAGCTTAGTGATTGAAAACACTTCAGGATAAATATTCCATATCACGTCCTATATTCCTAACTTGACATTCCATTGAAGTAATAAGTAATAAGTTTCCTGCATTGCATAGTTTCAATTTTAAAATAAATTTAAATGAAGCAGAATGAGCACACCAACAAACTACATTTCTGTTATTCTGTTTAGTTAATACATTCCCTAATTTCCTAGTGGCAAAACATTTGTGTTAAACCCATGCTCTAATTAAAAGAATGCAAGCCATCAGAATTCAGACCTCCATCCATCCATCCATTTTCCAAACCGCTTATCCTTAGTGGGTTGCGGGGAGTCCGGAGCCTATCCCGGAAGCAATGGGCACGAGGCAGGGAACAACCCAGGATGGGGGGCCAGC
>JAODJX010000039.1:16886495-16906935 GCA_026776945.1 Isichthys henryi | reverse complement strand
GCCCCCCGCCCCCGCCCCCCGGCGGGCGGCCCCCCCCGCCCCCCCCGCCGGGCGCCCCCCCCCGCCCCCCCCCCCCCCCCCCCCCCCCCCCCCCCCCCCCCCCCCCTCGCGAACGTTTTGCCCAGGGGCCCACACAACCCATAATCCGTCCCTGTGTCCACAGTGTTTTGGACTAACTGTAGATAAACGAGGAATGACTAGTTGACTGCAGTGTAAAATTAATTACAATTGTCTAGCTGAGAGAAGACAAAGGTATGAATGAGCTTTTCAAATCAGCCACAGAAAGAAAAGGCTTAAACTTTAGCTAATACCCTGAGCTGATAGAAACAGGGTTTGGTGACTGAGTTAACTGGTACCACTTTACAATAAGGCTCCCTTTTGCCACTTGTAAATGGTAGTAACTCATTAATAAAAAGAAAACTGTTATATCTTGTTTAAAATTGTCTATTAATAATTTAAAAAAAAAGTGTTACAGCCTAATTAATGAGCATATTATAAACCATTCATAAACCCTGTATATGGGTAGTCTAATTGTAAAGTGGCACCAGTTAATTTATTTGTGAAATTTGAGGGCCCTATCAAAAATCATACCGTCATAATATTTTTAGCAAAAGGTTTTCAGTAGTTTGTTAAAAGGCCGAAGTTACTTGCAGAAGCACAGGTAAGGTCAGAGGGCCCAAACATCACGATCTGTTTTGTCATTAAGAAAATTTTGTGACATTTTAGAATTTTTTTTAGAAAAATTGTTTTCCTTTTTTCAGGGGCAGATATATATATGTATATCTCCTACCTTGCAATGAATGGAATTGTTACATATTTTGAAAATATATCATAAGGGAAGCATGAACAGGTAAAATAGAGTAGGTCCAAGGATGAATCCTTGGGGCATCCGTTTAAGTAAGAGGGGTCAAGGAGGGACACAATCATGAGGGCCACCTGACTTTATTAACATTTTATTTAGATTCTTCTATCATTTGAATGTCATGTAAACGTTGTTTTTATTATTTACAGAATGATGGGTCTATAGTCTGTATAAATGACGAGTCCCAGTTTCAATTAAAGTGCAGAATTTCATATCCAGTGCTGAAAGAATCTGCTAAGGTAACACTATACATCCTTTTATACTGTCTAATAAATGAATGCTCTTTTTTGTTTATTATTTTATAATAAGACTATATAATTAATAATAATTATTAATACTTTATCTTTTTTTTGCGATGCAGGCAATTTTCTCCATCTCTTGGCAGCCTGTTAAAGAAATATCAATGAAGACTGTTAGTATCAGCTCTACATTAACATGGTTAGAAACATCCTCTTTCCCTGAAAATATCTTTAAGAAAAATATTAAGTCATAATATGTGGTCAATATGATAGCAGTCTTAATGTTCAGTATTTAACTCACTGGCTTATTCAACGTCTACTCCCTAAGTGAGAATAATGGCACTCTGATTCTGGATAGAAAGAACTACACATTAAGAATAAAGAAGGCCTTGAAAGTTCAGTTAACTGGGTGAGTATGATTTTTCCTAGTAAAAAATAATTCGTAAAAATCCATTTTAGGCCCCTTGTGTAATCTTTGTGCAGTGTACATTATGGTGATTTCTCTGTTCTAGAAAGGTTGACCGATCAGTACTGAACATAGCTGAAGACAAAAGAGTTGAGGAACAATTCAAATTTACTTTTGAGGTAAACTTCTTGCATGTCAAGTATGTCTGTCTGTCTAAAACATAGTTTTTTTTGTAATAACAGCATAGTGTGGGAAGAACGAAAACGTGTGGAAATGTCACATGGGGTGGGAAGTACAAAATAAAGACTTTATTTAGGAGGGCAGTGAAAACTAACAAGACTAAAGTGACTGAAAATTGTGTCAAATGATGACAATTGTATAAAACCATTTGCATGTACGTATTAAAACATTTGGAAATCTGTGTGAAGCAATGAGAAATGATGGCCTGCTATGCAGAAGTGACAGTATGGTGTAGGGATTACACTTGTAGTTTTGTAAATGTTAATTGTCATTTGAGAAATGTTCCAAGACAATCAAGGAAAACTGTAACTGATGCATTAAATGTAACTGAGGTACAAAAATAATTCCATCTGCTCATCATTTGCATTACTTCTGTCTCTTTTCCCCGCATTTCCCTGTAACTTCCAAGTTAGTGTCTGTGCCTGTGGTCAACCAGTCAGCAAGTTCCTCATTCCAGAAATAGGTTCTGGTTACTGAGAAAAGTTCCTGAGGCGTGAAAGTGTCCTATGAGACTCTGAAATCTCTGTTACGTTACAAGATTCTGAAATCTTAAATCCTGAAATCTTTTCGGTTTCAGTTCACCTGTAGGTGGGCTGGTTTATAGTTCTGGGGTTAGGACTCTATGTCGGTGGTAGAGTAAACATATCAATGATGAGCTGTTGAGCTCTTAACCTCACCTGAGATGCTTAGCAGATGATAATGTCTAACCCCAAGGTGTCTGCTAAATGTACTGATGTAAGTAGGACTGTGGATATAGGGAAAATCTGTATGACACAATGTAACAATGCATATGCCTCTGATGTTACAGATCATGGGAGAGAACAAGTACAATGCTTTAATCACAGTAACCATTAACATACTGCTCTCATCACCTGAGTTGAAAATCCAGAAGGGTATGTTGAAGGTAGGCCTACTATAAGCAAAACCTTAAAGGATGCCTTGTAAATTCTAATTGCCTGTGAAATCTCACTGCCGTTTAATTTTTGCTTCCCGGATGTCTTTCAGGAAAACTGTACTTGGAAATCTGTAAGTACCACATCCTCCAAATCTTGTATTGTTTTACAAATATTCTGTATTCCGCCATTTAAAAAAAAAAATCTATCCACATATCCTGAGAACTGTAGTAATAACAGCGTGTTACATTTACTTAAGGACACTTCCATCCAGTGCATGGTCAGAATGCTGCCAAAAGAAATTGTGTTTGAGGGAAATGTCGTGATTGACGAGAATCAGGTAGGGTGGATCCGTATGAATGGCGCTTCATGTCCAGAGTCCTAAAAAAATAATTTAAAATTGAGAGTTATCTAGTAATTTACTGGCCAATGAGATTACTCATTGTTGGGATTACTCATTATTAACTTTTACATCAATGAATTTTCTCATGGCAGAATCAGGAGTCTAACATACAAGCCACAGCATCACTAAGCTTTGATCAGGAGGTGTATGACGCAGAAGAAACGTATAAACCGGTAAAGTATGCAATACTGTAAACCAGGGTTCCCCAATTATTCTTCCCCTAAGGTCAGATTCCATTGACAACACAAAGCCAAGGGCCACTGCTCCTAATAAAAGTCTCTGGGGTGACGGGTGCTGATGATAAAATTTGCCAACTGTGAGGGACCCTGGTATATACCATCACACCATGTAGACGTTTAAGGTTGTGAAAATTACTGACTGCACAGAGATTTGTGTGTCAATCAGATCTCTCAGACTATGACTATTAAAAAGCTGAAGGTGGTGAGTTCAACCTCTGCCATAGTAGGAGGTTCCATGGGAGGCTTTATACTTCTGCTCATCATCATCATCATTTTGTTCAAGGTACAATTTTTCTTCCTTCCTTCCTTTCTTCCTTCCATCCTATTCCCACATTTTACAAACTTTAATAATGAATATCTCTCATCTGTTATGCTTTTCAGTGTGGCTTTTTCCGGAGAAGATACCAAGAGAGTCGGAAGGCCCAAACTGAGTCTCATAATATGCAATCTTTGGATGACAACTAAGGACATAACTAAGGAAAAATGTGCTTTTCATTTAAGTAAACTTAAAATGCTAAATGGTAAACCACAGAAATTGGCCAGAGATAGCAAATGTGGTTCCCCATTGCTTCTGTAAAGCAATTTAGGTGTCTAGGAAAGTGCTATTTTAATCTAACATTCATTCATTCAGATGAGACTTCTAAAGATGCAAGTGTCAGTGATTTCCAGGTTAACAGTTACTCAGGGCAAACTGTCAGGATCAATCCCTTGCCTGTCCTTTTCTGTCATTTCCCTGTTTGGCCAGCAGGTGTCACTGTGCTGCCATGTAGCTACATGGGCTAAACTGTGATACCCTATCATCGTGCTTAATTATTAGTTTTGTTTACCCATTGTTAATATGTTATTGTATGTTTACTATAGGTTCTTGTTTTTGTCTCCTTGTTTCTAGTTACCCCTACCTTATTTAGATTTGTAGTAATATCATGTAGCCCTTGTTCCTAGTCTCTTCTAGTGTTTGAGTATAAAGTGTTTGACAATACACTTCACCTGTTCCCTTTAGCCCTGAGTCCCTCCTGTGTAATGAGTAATTAGCCCATACTTGTCCCTTGTCTATATTTGTGCCTGCTCTGTTTTAGTGTTACTGCTGTGTGTTATTCTCCTGCATACTGCCAGTCCTATAGATTCCTGTGTTTCCCCTTAGTTTGCCTGTGTTTAGTCCCAACCCTTGTAGTCCTTCTGTGACCCACTTCCTTTTGTTGCCTAATTTTATATTAATAATAAAATAACAGCACAAGCTCCACCTCAATCACTGAACACTTCTCTTCTTTTTATTAATAATTCCCCGCGTCTGTCTCTTTTTAAAAATAAGACAAGGTCAAAGCACTGCCACCCTATGGCAGCTCTAAAGGGACACAACCCACAAGAACCAGCAAAGTGAAAGTTTGTTGCATATGCCCCCCCCCCACAAAAAAAACGCCCCTGTTTCAACAAAAGAAAAGAACAATCACAAGCCCACAGCCCACAACAAACCAAATGACAAACTCTGAGTGTCCAGTACAGAACCAAAGGAATTCCAGGGCACAGGGCTGTACCAAAACGGGGATACATTTACATGAAACGAAGAACAAAACAAGCAAAACAACAGCAACCAGAACATCCAGTAAACCACAAAGTCTGAGAGATGTGCAGGAGGCTGCAAAACTCGTCCAGCCTGAGACTGCGCCTTCCTGGGGTCCAGCAATAGTCTCTCTGGCAACCCCGTATCCCTGCCTCATCCAACCCAGGAGACGGGTGGCGGGGGTGGGGCATCGACCACAGGGTATGAACTCAAACTGGATGAATGGCCAGGGGGATCCAAAAGATGGGGGACTGGTAACGCATAAGATTTTAGTCTATTGTGATGGACCACCTGTGCCTTTCCATGCATGTCCAAATGGTTGACAACTCGATAAGTTAGTCCAGCTTCCCCCTCTGAGTCCATCACTTCCACAATCTTGTAGGGGCCCTTCCAGTGAGGGGTCAACATAGTACGGCTCTCCAAGGGGTCATTTAACCATACCATGTCACCAACAGCATAGCCCCCATGGTGAGCACCTTCATCATGGTACAATTTCTATTTCCCATGTCCCTCAGCCAGATTAACCCTGAAAGCCAACTCGAGTTTGCTGACAAGCACTGCCACAAAATCTGCAAGATTTCCCCCATCCCTTTGGTCTAACACCCTACAAGGCACCACCACATCAGCTGGGACTCATGCTTGGTTATTAGAGAAAACAAGATCAAGAAGGGCTTCTTCCCATCATTGTCACTCATCCATGTTTAAGTTATTCCTATAATGTCGTAAGTGTCTGATGATATTAAAACCTCTAAATCATGAATTTTGTTTCTAATACTCCTAGTGTTTAAATACAGACTGCAAAGGGTAGGCCTTTTACAGTGCCCACTTTTAATATTAACTGGGGCTTTCCGTCTCTCCCCACCTAAATTCTTAACTAACCTTCCTGCCCCCCCAGATCCTAGTTTAAACATTCCTCAACTCTACACATACGCCACCCCAATACACTGGTTACCCTTTGGTTTAGATGCAACCCGTCGGGCCTGAACAGGACCCACCTGTTCCAGAAGGTCTTCCAGTGCCCCATAAATATAATCCCCTCTTTCCTACACCACCATTTTAGCCACGCATTTAATCCCCTTATCTCAGCTAACTTAGCCTGGCTTGCATGTGGCATGGGAAGTATTCCAGAGAATACCACCGTGGATGTTCTGCTTCTAAGCTTATCTGCAACTTCTGTAAATTTATCCTGCAGAACAACCCTCCTACCCTTTCCTATGTCATTGGTGCCAACATGCACCATGTCCACTGGATCCCGGCTGGGGCCAAAAGCCTGTCCACACGATTCGGAAGGTCCCCTACCTGGGCACCAGGCAGGCAAGACACTGTACGGGACCCTCTATTACGGGTGCACACATAACTGTCTACACCTCTAATCATTGAATCCCCTACTACCACAAACTCCATCTCCCTGGGGGGAGGGGCTCCTGGGTGCCCAAGGGCCCACCTGTCTCCCCAGTTTCTTCCAGCTCTAAAACTGGAAGCACCTGAAAGCAGTTAGACATCGTCACTTCAGGTGATGCTGCCTCTGTGAACCATGTACGCCCTTTTCTACGTCTACAACCTACATTCGCCCAGCTCTATCGACCTACCTGTTCTTCATTCTCCCCCCACCCCACTTGTGATGTACACACCGTCTCCCTAAAAGGTGTATTATCTCTCTCCTCTAACTCATTGTTGTGTTGGATGAGAGCCAGTTGCTCCTTGGGGTCACAAACATTGACCATGAGTTAGTCATCTTGCAAACACAACACTGAGCTGGCCCCGTAATTAACTAGCTCACTATGACCCCGTCCTTTACTCCCAGCCCAGTATATTTATATAGCATATTTAACTTTGACTTGATTTAATTAATGTATAGTTAATATAATAAAATACCAAGTACAATACAACACTAAAGACTTGCGTTAAAACTGAACTTTTTAAAGTATCCGATAGGGTCAGAGATAACCTTATAAATTAACTTTTAAAATAACCAAATGAAAAATTACTTACTCGAGACTAACCTCCTGCTGAACCACGTTGCTCTAGGGAGGCCAAAAAACCCTCTCAGAGCAGGCTACTGCCGGACCGGGAAAAAAAGTGGAAAATGTCCTCCTGGCCCCGACTAGCAACCAAGCAAAGCTCAGGAGCAACTGTCGTTTTCCGAGTTAATGTTACCGAAGTTAGATAATATTACCTCGTGGGTGTTTTAGCGAAGGTACGCGGACAGAAACACCGCTCGCACGATACCCGCAGCTATCAATAACACTTGCGCTGTCTATTAACAAGGACAGACAAGTACTTACACAGACTGAGAAAAAAAATAAGATTAAAAAATGAAACAACAACCACCCACATAACCATACTGGCACACAAACACTCAAATATACTTTCAAATAATTCCCAATCCCAGCAGCCTCTAAGGCAATCCCAGCAGCCTCTTCCAATATGATCAAGGTGGCCCAATGTTTCTGTATTATTCAGGGCTTGGCTGGCATAGGTCACCACTTGCTCCAGGCCCTCAATGTCCTGTGCCAAGACAGCCTCCACTGCCTCCTTAGAGGCGTTGGTATAAATTCAAAAGGAGAGTAAAGTGCAGTAAAGTCACAACAGGAAGAAAAGTGAGAGCCTGCTTGAGGTAGGAAAAGGCCGGGTCAGTTGCAGTCCATTCAAAGGGCATATATTTACCACTCAAGCGATTCAAAGGTGCAGCATGTTGCGAAAAGTTCTTAACGAACTGCCTATAGTATGAGTAAAGGCCCACAAATGATCGGACCTCAAACAGGGTATGAAGGGTGGGCCAGGACCGTACTTTGCCTGTGTTCCTTGGGTTTGGAATGAGGCCATCAATGTGGCTGTAGACCAAAATATCATTCAGATACACCATACAGATGTGCCACGGCAGACTCCTTAGCACCAGCTCCATCATCTGCTGAACGATAGCCGGTGAATTGGTCAGGCCCATGGGCATGGCTTGCTCCTGAAATAGGCCCCTCCCTGTCACAAAGGCTGTCTTTTCCCTAACCTCCTCAGCCACTTCCACCAGCAGCCATTAGAAAAGTCAAGAGTGGTGAATCAAGTGCATCCAGGTAATGCAATAAGTCTGTCATCTAAACAGGGAAAAGGATGGGAGTCCTTGACTGTCACGACGTTCAGCTTACGATAGTCCGCACAGAACCTCCACTCACCCCCTTTCTTTTTAACAAGCACTACTGGTGATGCTCAAGGACTCCAATTCTCCTCAATGACTCCATCCGCTAACAGTCCAACCAACTGATCATCGATTTCTGCTGATTTCTCCAGAGAGGAGCGATAGGCACACTGTTTGATTAAGGGGTGATAATCCATCCTTATAGAGTGCTTTACAAGTGTACACCGGCCCATATTCAGTTTATAAAGGATGAATACATCTTTGAACTTGAGCAGCAGGGCCAATAGCTCTGCTCGTTGCTGTACTGTAACAGGAGACTCATCTAATGTGATTGGAAGCACCCGGGGTGACAAAACCCCAATTTCCTCCTTCGCAGTCTTTGAGGGAGACGCAATATCAGAGTCCTCGATGGGATACAACTCCCCCATATGTAACCCCTGCTTTAGTGTAATGAGTGCATCGGTAGGGTTGAGCACATGGGCCAGCGTTACACCATCACTCACAGTGGACACTGTATGGGCTACCACCAGTCCTTGTTGTGTTTGGCACATTTGGCTCCACATAGCTATTGAAATAAGCGACCATCAGTGTGCATGTAAGGCATGTAAGGCCACTGAGACCATGGCTTCACTCAAGGGTGGAACTGTTATAGTGGTGGTCAGTGACTCATTGCAGCACTCAGGAATTAACTCCCTGCTCTTCTTACCTCACCCTATGGATCTTCTCTCCTTACTTGCCTCGAGTAGAAACAGAAACTTGTAATGTAAACTTTATTTCTCCCATTTTACATACCTGATATATATGATGAACTTTATTGATAGATAAATAAATATATATTCATGTGTATGCGTGTGTCATATTTCTATTTTTACATATTACATGACATGGGGTTAAGATAGAAATGCAACAGAGACTAATACTGTTGTAACGTGAGACGTCGCAGCTGTTCGCACGTTTGTATAAATGTCGGATTATTTATATTCCACTTAGTTATACTGCTACATCACCTCATTCAAATTTTTACCTTTATCAGATATTGCCAGACATTTACTCCGGTGGGAATAAGAGGTTTGGTAAAGGATTGGTGGATTAAACAAATTTAATATTTATCATTTACCAGTTTGTACAGAATTTTACGATCTACAAAACAAGAATCAAGTTTAATTACAGTTGATATGATAACTAAACACAGTTAATTGCAGTTTTAACCGCATTTAACAGTAATATGTATAATATTATAACAGGAGCGCACCACTTCTCCTGTAGGTTTAAACACTTCATCACGCAGTTTTACTTAGCGATAGGCGGCAGTTAACAGGAATGGCTGGGACCGGCTGGCGGGGACATTTCCTTTCAGTATTTGATTATAAAACGGAAAAATACGTAATTGCAAAAAACAAGAAAGTCGGCGTCCTGTATAGATTTTTACAGCTAGCAATCCTGGCGTATATCGTCTGGTAAGCTGTCTGTTTTTCGCTTTGTACCATTGGTTTTTTTTGCCGTATACAATCCATGCAATATACTTGTCAATGATTCCTGTGTCTTTTAACAGGCATGTTGAGTTACTTGGCAATTATGACGTGAGTAATATATCCAAGAAATTGTAAGGTTTACTACTTTAATGGAGGCATATCGGTAGTATGCCTCAGCTTGCTTATTTATCGGGATACATTTTTGAGAGTCCCAAAAAAATAAACAGGAAAAGAAAACCGGAACAATTCATTATCAAAATAAAAGCTGATTTCATTTGCCATTTAAAGTAAGCTTATGTAAAGCCGTGTACGTATGCAATCGGCGTGCTAATTCAGAATGTCATACTCTCCTTTGAGCTCTGTCTGGTAGCTTTTATTTTTATCGAGCTCGCGGAGCGGCTTTTTATTGTAATAGCTAGGAGCCCATGATTAAGTTAAGTTTATTACATGAAATCTTCCTTATGTCAGCACACTTAAAGATAATTTATAACACTTTCTTTGTCCACATTTTAAGTTAGAATTTGTATTTCATTGGTGTCTCATTAAATAAATCAGAAACTATACTGTTTACAAAATGGCTTAGATAAAATCCTCTATGTAGTAATACTGGTATGAATTTAAAGATTTTAATTTATTCTCAAACTATTCATGTACAAAGGCATTTCTGAGAGAAATATGAGATTTCATATAGTACAGGTCAAAAGTTTGGACACACATTTAATGTTATTCACCTTATAGTAAAAGGTCTATAATATATATGAAATAGGCCTATTGCAATGATCAACAGAACAAATATTTCTCTCTCAGAACAAATTTTACACTCTTCAAAATAACCCCGTTTCACTTTTATGACAGCACTGCAGACTCGGCATTCTTTCAACCAGCTTCCAGATTTAGTGACCTAGCTGGAATGTTTCTCCAACAGTGCTGGAGGAGTTTCCACAAGTTCTGGGCATAAGTTGGCTACTTTACTCTTATTCATCGACATGGGCGTTGTTAGGCCCCATCAGTCGGGGCTATAGCCCAGAGTATTTTAACCCTGATGCCCATTTTTCTTCAAAAACAAAAAAGACAAGCCCCAGGTAAACTCAACTTACCCCTGATCTTTTCAATAGCTAGAAACCCCCCTGCTCACCCCGAACCAGCTGTACAAGATCATATTAGGTCAGGGAATTGTGGGGGGCAGGTCATCTGTCACAGTACTCCATCTCTTTCCTTGTTCACCAGATAAGAGTATTTACACTCTTATACTTTGAGGTGTGCTTAGGGTCATTATCGCATTGAAAAATTATTTTTAGGAAGTGTATCCAGACTTTTGATTGGTGCTGTACATGGATATCTGGAAGTTTTATATCCAGTAAACCTGTACAGGTGGGTCTTCCTGACAAAGAAAGGCTACCAGGAAGTGGAGGAATCTATCCAGAGCTCAGTGATCACTAAACTTAAGGGTGTGATACTCACCAATACCACGGAAACAGGAGTACATATGTGGGGGCCAGAAGATTATGTCATTCCCCCCCAGGTAAGTACATGACTTAAGTTCCTTTTTGTTATAGCATATACATATTGTAGCTTGACAGTATCAAAATATGTTCCTTGTAATAGTTTAATGAATTCATATAGAGCACACAATACTTTCTTTACGGCAAAGATTCAGGTAGTTTATTGTCATATGTATGGAATCTACACAATAAAATTCTTAGTTTGTTCACTCCCACAGATGCTGCAAACAAGAAAAAAACAATAGTACTAGATATAAATATAAAACACACATATCCACCACAGATAGAACCAATCAAGAAAAAATAGGAGTACCTAACAATGTAAAACTTGCATAAAATATATGTAAAAATATGCATATATTGTATGCATACATACAGAGAATTTACATAAATATATACCTATATTGTTTGGGAATATGCAGAGTAAAGTGGCTGGCGCTTCTTAGTTAAGTAAAAAGCAGTGAACACAGAAACAGAAGAAAGATCTGCAACAGGGGGCGCTATCTTGAATTTAACATTTTTACTTATTGACATTAAATTTAGAATGGACAGAGTAATATTTTATTGCCTGCTAACTTTTATAAATTATATTGGTCACATATTTTTGTCTTGTCAGCAAAGAGTCAGCTACTTGTAAGATAATTTAGAATTCTACTTTATGACACTTACAAAAATTTTAGATTTAACAGACCTTAAGAGCTTACTGTTTAGCTGCTGTAAACAAGAACATTCACGGGTAATTTCTTCTTGTCTATAACTCGGTGGTTTTTCTTATTTAAAAGAAATCAATAAAAGTAGTAGTCTTTGAAAGAAATATTGATGTGTGTGTTTCCAGGGGGAGAAGGTCTTTTTCATCATTACAAACTTTATTGAGACACCAAAACAGGTGCTTGGATACTGTGCTGAGGTAAGAGAGGTTGAACAGTAGTTTGGCAATGTCTGGCAGATTTGGTGACCCGTTCTTTGAAGCACAACAGTAAATCTCTCTTTACAATCAGTGTTTAGTACTCACTAAAGTAGACTGCATTAGTTAGTTGTAGCTGTGAAAGTTTTGGTTAAATATCAGTTAAAATCTATTCTTTATGTGATACTGGCAGTGGTCTTCATTAATGTCAATCACACTGCGTGTTCTTCCTGTGTTTGCAAACAATCCAAAAGCATGATTCGTTACTAAGAGGGTCTGATAGTGAGTGTGTACCTGCTATGGATTCACATGCCATCCAGTGTGTTCCCTGTTTTGTGTCCTATTCTTTCTGGGATAGACTCCAGGCCCACCGCAACCTTGTAGTGTATAAGATTTATAGATGTATGAATGGATGGTTGGCTACTGTTCCAAAAGTTGACTAGATCAGCAATGACTCTGAAATGAATAGCAAAAAGTCAGTATAAAGAGTATGAGATACTACAAAGCTACGTGAGCATTCAGTGTGCCAAAATGGAGATGGTAATAAAAGAGAGTGTTGCAGTCCTCATGGTCTCTGTGTTGGCCAACATTTTACTTTTCATTAAATGCAACTGAAATTATCTTAAGGAAGCACTTCAAGAGGCATTTCTGAAAATACATTAACTTTTCATACTATTATTCATCACATTTTCATAATTGTCTCTTTAAAGCATTTCTTAATTCTGAAAAATCTAAACAAAAATAGCATTACCCCTTCACTGAGTTCTCCCAGCATTGGTAATTTAATGTTGAAAAAGCATTGATGTTCTTATTGCAAGAACTGTATTCCCCACTCTTTTAAGTCAGTTGCTGTTTTTAGTGGTTGAAGCAAAGGAAAAGTTAAAACATTGAAGAATATTGAAATCTTTCTGGATATAACAATGCTAGAGTTAATTTACTGGCACCGTAGCTAAGAATGGACCATGAGACCACAAAGTTTGCATGTAGGTGAAGTGGTAGGAGAGACTACATCATTGTTTCCTGGTCAAGAAATTGCCATAGAAACTTGCCTTACAGAAAGGTTTCTTTCTGGGTATGACTTTTAGACCATGCCAGCTGACGAAATCTTTCCTTACATGGGGCTATAATCCTAAGGTAGCTGGGCACAATTCCAGCATATTTTCCACCCTGGACAAGAGTCTATATATACAAAAGTGATCTCAAGTGTAAACTGTTTTATTTTCCTGATGAATCTTTTGTGAGTTATTGGCATGCAGTAAAATGACTGTTCAGCTTTAAACAAGACATAGTACAGTGCTGTAGGAAGTTTATAAGCCATTTCACTCAGAAAACTGTGTTGAACACTAACTAGCCTTTAAAGCAAATCAAACTGTAACTGATCAATAACATGGATGTTTTTGTTTTTATAGAGTTCCAGGGTCCCAGATGGCCGCTGTACTGAGAATATAGACTGTGCAGAAGGAGAGATGGTGGTGGCTGGGCATGGTAACAGTTAGTGAACAACAGAGATATTTCTTTGAATGAATTACTGATGCAGGAACGTGCTTGTTGTTGAAATACAAAGTCTGAATACAAATACCACTGCAAATTATAAATATAAGTTCATACACATTTATGTTAATTTCATTTTATATACCGATTAGCCATAACATTAAAACTACCTGCCTGATTTTGTGTAGGTCCCCGTTGTGCCACCAGAACAACTCTGATGCATTGAGGAGTTGTCTTTCCAAGACCTCTGAAGGTGTCCTGTGGTATCTGGCACCAAGACATCAGCAACAGATCCTTTAAGTCCTGTAAGAGGCGGGGACTGTTGTTTGTCCAGCACATTCCGCAGATGCTTATTTGGATTGAGACCAGGAGGCCAAGTCAATACCTTGATACTCTTTTTCATGTTCCTCAATCTGTTCCTGAACAATGCTTGCAGGGTGCATTATCCTGCTGAAAGAAGCCACAGCCATTGGGGAATACCATTGCCATGGAAGGGTGTATTCGGTCTGCAGTAATGTTAGGTGGTATGTGTCAAAGATACATCTGTATGAATGTCAGGACCCAAAGCTTCCCAGCAGAGCATTGTCCAGAGTGTCACACTGTCTCTGCTGGCTTGCCTTCTTCCCATATTGCATCCTGGTGCCATTTCTTCCCTAGATAGGTAAATGATGCACATACACCCGGCTGTCCACCTGACGTAACAAAGAATATGACTCATCAGACCAGGCCACCTTTTTCTATTGCTCTTTGGTCCAGTTCTGACACTAAAGTGCCCATTGTAGATACTTTCAGTGGTGGACAGAGATCAGCGTGGGCACTCTGCGGTAATTCAGCCTCATACACAGCAAGCTGCGATGCACTCTAGTTTCTGACACCTTTCTATCATAGCCAGCACTTTTTCAGCAATTTGTGCTACAGGAGCTATTCTGTGGGGTCACATTCTGGGAGGTTGGCTACAGTCCCATGAATCCTATCCTTTTTAATAATATTGCCAACTGTAACAGCAACATGAAGCTGCTTGTCTTGTAGACTTTACCTTTAGCATGGTCGTCAGTAATCATTCTGCTGAGCTCCTCAAACACTCATTTGCTTTCTTTGGTCCATGTTCAGTGTGGTGCACACAATTATACCAAACAACAGTGTAGCATGTTCTTTCCCTTTTCGCAATGTGTGCCTCAGCACTTGGCGATCCCACTCTGTTACTTTATGTGATCTGCCACTTTGTGGCTGAGTTTCTCTCATTCCTAAACACACTGCTTTTGCAGTAACACTACTTACCATTGACCATGGGATATCTAGTGGGGAGGAAATTTCACAAACTAACGTAACGTAAAGGCGGCATTTTATGACAGTACCACACTTGAATTCCCTGAGCTCATCAGAAGAAAACATTCTTTCACAGATGTTTGTAAACCTGACTGCATGGCTAGGTGTTTTATTTTATTCACCTGTGGCATTGAGTCTGTATGAAACACCTCATTTCAGCAATTAAGAGGTGCATTCCAGTACTTTTGTCCATATAATGTAGGTGTCATTGTAACGAGATAATCAGTTTTATCCATTTCACCTGTCAGTGGTTTTAATGTTATGGCTGACCAGTGTATACTTTGTACTTGGAATCTCCAACCTTTTTTAGAGCTACTTTTACAAAGAAAATTATTTGGGGAGGTACCAGAGGATGGGCCTGTAATTCATTATCCTTTCTTGTCCACTCCGCGCCACACCATGACAGTGCAGCACTTATCATCTGAGACAAAATCATACTCATGGAATACAAAAAAAAATATCGATTTGTCAGTATAATGTAGGATGCTTGGTAACTGCAGGCTACTAGTAGCTTGCAGTCACTGCATTGGCAACCACTGCTTTATGAATTTACCTAACTTTACACAGGAAAAACACAGAAATGGTAATGAGCTGTGAGTATCGTGTTAACACCCAATCTGAAATTTGTTCTGTCTGGCAGGAATTAAGAGTGGCCGGTGCCTGAAGAAGGACAGAAACTCCACTGGCACGTGTGAGATATATAGTTGGTGTCCAGTTGAGAGGGGCCGTCAACCACAGTAAATACCACTCTCAACACCTAAACATGAACACTGCACCCTCACAGTACCTTTGTGTAATTGGTCTGTGGTATAATTCTTTGTGTGTCCCTCAACAGAAGCAGATTCTCTACCATTTAGATTATTGCAAATTATAATCCAGCAATAACAGGTATAAAAGTTTTTACAATAGACATAACACCTTTATTAATGTTTTTCCTTAGAGAACCAGTGTTGGGACGAGCTGAAAACTTCACCATCTATATAAAAAATTTCATCCAGTTTCCTAAGTTTGGATTTTCAAAGTAAGTTCTTTGTGCTGTTCCAGTGTTCCACAGATTACATTAAGACTGGAATTAATTAAATTACTTACCTTTCTGCTCTAGAATTACGAAGCAGGAAGATACCCAGAGAAGACGTCATGTTAGCTGCTAGCATGTTAGCTGGTTATTAGCTGTACAATTTCTGTTCTTGAATAAAATAAAAACTACAAAAAAGTCTTTATGATTATGACAGATGCTTAAGTAATAAGTGCTTTCCGTGCTTAGATTCTTATGACTTTTGTCACCAAAGCTGAAATCTATCTAGTCATATCTAAATCATCATCGGTCTTTTGAGAACTTATCCTTGTCAGGGTCATGGAGCAATCAAAATTTAAAACTATTACACTTGTCCTATCATGGACTAATTTGAATGGATGGGACCTTCAGAGAAGTTTACAGTAGTCCTCCTGTATCCGCGGGTGATACGTTCCAAGACCTACCGTGGATAGCCAATACCGCAGGTAATAGCGAACCATCTGCGGACCCCATATATAACGTAATTTTCATGTACTTAAATATCATAAAGTTTGATGAATGCTTGATAAACAACATATTGTTTCACTTTTGACATTTTTTTTTCTAATCATGGTAAACGGACTTAAACTGCAGATACTGAAACCGTGGATATGGGGGAGACCATATATCAAATGACTCATTGTGTTTTCAGCATACAATTTCAAATAAAAGCATAGAACTTAAGTGGACGAACAGTTTATTACTGGCCATAAAATTATTGAAATTGAGATTTTAATTGTATTCCACTCTCCTTTGCTTTGTTCTCAGATCAAATGTACTGGAAACTAATGATGACCAGTACCTAAAGAAATGTTCCTATGACAAAATCCAGCACCCATATTGCCCAATATTCCGCCTAGGGGATATAGTTAGTTGGGCAGGACACAATTTCCAGGAAATGGCTGTTATGGTAAGTCATGTACTATTGCCATGAGAAAATTTGCAAGTAGGCCAGAAGACTCATTTTCTGATGATTGATTTTAACTATGGATTTCCATGCTACTCAGGGAAAATAATATACAGTGCTGGTTTGTTTGTTTAGTCTGTGTGCAGTCTTGGAAATTTCCTTATCTTAATTAACATACACAATGTATTCCCTCATGCATTATGTACCATAGTAGGGTAAGAATAAGGTTTTCCTCAAAAATTTCTCCATTAAGAAATTGTTATAGCTTTGAAGGGAAAAAGCAGTTAAAGTGTCCTGTAATGGGTGATATGATCTGTTGTGGTTATGATTGCCTTCCTTTAGGGTGGATCGATTGGCATTATGATTGAGTGGAACTGTGACCTGGACCGGGATTACTCCCACTGTACCCCCTACTATAGCTTTGCTCGGTTGGATGTCATCTCTGCCTCCAGCTCAGTCTCATCTGGCTACAATTTCAGGTACAGTATTCTCATAAATTGTAGAAATATATAAAGACACAGGGCCGGTCAATCTTACAGGCAACATAAGCAGCTGCCTAGGGTACCAACTTCTGCGGGGTGCTGACTTGCCAGCCAGTTTCACTTGGTCTCAGACAGGGGGCACGTATACCTACTGTGAAATTTAAAAAATTTTATGGTCATTGAAATATATCATTACACTGTTCTTACCAAGATTTGCTAAGTATTTCAAAAATCCAGCTGGGCAGACGTACCGAACACTGGTCAAAGTGTATGGAATCCGCTTTGACATCTTGGTTTATGGAAAGGTACGCATAACTTGCTCACCATGACACAACACACATTGTGAAACTTTGCATTCGATTACCTTGTTTTCAGTAATTGTCTGTTCTATTTTCAGGCTGGAAAGTTTAACATCATCCCTACAATAATTAATATTGGCTCAGGTCTTGCTTTAATGGGAGCTGTAAGTATAAATATTACGCATAAAAAAAGTTCTACCGATCTCTGTAAACGTTGACACAGTAACTGATCATTTCACATTCTCACCCAGAGTGTCTGGCCAGTGAAGGGAAGATTTTCACCTTTTTTGCTGATAAGGGGTGGGCACCAGCAGTTTAATAGCTTTTCTTCAGAATCTTGGGATGTTTAACAGTGTATTGCTGGTTTTGAAACTTAATTTTAAATGCAGTATCTCAGTGGAACATGAGTAAAACCTTGTCCAAGACATACAAAGCAGGTTGTTACTTTTGAGGTATGGCTTGTATTCTGTTTCCCAGTGAGGCTTGAGGGAATTTTTAGTCTCTCCTAAACAAAGGAAATGCATTCTTCTCATAAACAATACTTACTTTTCAGGGTGCCTTCTTCTGTGACCTGATACTTTTGTACCTGATCAAACAGAGCACGTTCTACAGAGAGAAGAAGTTTGAATTAACAAAGTATGCTTTTACAGTGTTGTTTGCATACCCTTACATATTGAGGCATATATTGTTTATTTCACATTTTGATTCCTCATAGATTGATGATTTGTATGTTTCATATTTTTATATTTATTGACTTGTTTTATATTTGTTATATTATGCTATGAAAGTAATCACTGGTGTTATGTGGCTTTTTTAAACAATATACTTTAAATTGAGTAAGGACTGACAAAGAAATATATTTTGTGAAATGATCTTGCATATCAAGCTACCTTGATACCTTTAAATATATTTCTTCATTATGAGTAAAGAGAAAGAAATGTCCAGGTCTACGGAAACTGAAAAATTTTAGGTTCCTGAGTATATTACTGTGCAAAACTGTAGTACAGTGAGTGTTGGTTTTCAGCTATCTGTAGCTAATAATTGCTCTATCCAAGCACTGCAGTTATTTGGATAATATGTGATGGTCAAATGAAGCTTGATGAGTCATTTCCTATATTTTCTGATTCCACTAGATGGTGTTCTCTGTTCAGGGGTCAAAAAATGTCCCAAAGCAAAACAACAGCACCATCTAGTGGGTGGTTCATCAAGCTTAATTTGACTGCCACTATTGATAATGCAATACGCTGACAGCAGTATATAAACAGTTGAGGAGAGTGGAAGGATACATTTGTTTGCAGATTTACAAGAAATTAGTGTCCTCACCTGTTTCTTTGCAGAAAGGATAAAAGCAAAAAGGATATAGATGGGGTGGAGGCAGATGGACACAAGAATCCTGGGAAATAGATCTTGCAGGATAGAAGGTGTCCTCTGCAGGCCACCAGAAGGGAATGTCATGCTAGCGGCTTTCTGGAGTTTCTTTGGAACTTTCCAATACCAAAGCAGGAAGAGGAACTACACATGCACATTTATCTGTTAGCATGTCAGCACTCCCACCAACACTCCGAGCACCAAATAGGTGGTATGGTTTTGGGGATCTGCGATGGGCTGGACGACAGAAGATTCTCACTTCATCAGTACTAAGCTTGGTGTGAAGTTCCATTGCGATGTGACCATGGAACAGAATTTGCAGCAAAATCATTACTCTCGTTCACTCTCTCCACATCTATCCTGGGCTGCATAAAATGTGTTATTTCTGAAGGCATAGTCCAATCAGAACCAAAATAGATCCAGTTTAACTGGCCCACAGGCATGGCTTTCAGATGGGATGTACTGTGCTCACGCTGATTGCACTTTTAGTAGATGAGAACTATGAATCCTGAATGCTTTTTGATATGAGCATTTTGTAAGTGAAACAATATAAGACTGCATTCCCCAAATGTCAAGCCTATAAATTGCCCCACAAGGGTGTTAATCTGTGTATGATTAATGTCACTGGTGTGTGCTTATTGTATACAAAATTAAAGCATTCCCTTTCATATGTCTGAGAAAACCTCTTCTGATTAAACAATTGTTTGTAAATTGTTTGTAAATGTGGCCTCCCATCTTCACTGAAACGGATCACGCTAAATACTGCGAGCCTCAACAAGGTCAGATACGTTTGTTCCTTCGACATTTTAGAGGCTGTATAAACAATGCAAGTTAATACAGAATCTATTGTACCAGTACAAACTACTTATAATATGCAAGTAAATTCATATGAAACATATTCAACTGACAGAAAGAACATCTATATACTAACCAAACTACAAAGGAGGACTGTTGGAACGGCAACTTTGTACTCCCAGGACAACTCCGTCATTTGGTCTGACCATCTAATGTGTACAGGTTCCATTCTCGCCAATCTGTATAATTTCTAGAAGTGAATGGATCTTTTGGAAATGTGAAAGATAAATGCATGTTTACCTGAATGTTCTGAGTCCTTGTTGTGACATTTTGGAAGTTTCACATGTGCATTCATTGCACGTGCCACTTTTATGCAAATTTTCAGAATCTTTATCCACCAGTTAGGTGGTTAACTGTATGTCTAAATGTTCATGTGTAAATATATTATTTATGTATATATTCAGTAACGCTTTACATTAAATGCACCTTCATAATACATTCATAGAACATTCATAAGCATGTGCATGATTATACAATTATAATGTTTGTTATTATTATATAATAACAAACATAATTGTATAATCATGTAATCATGTATTAATCAGCTGTATATTACAGCTGTTAAGGGATGTTAGGATGTAAAGGTATACATGCATGATGTTAATGGATGTTTTATGAATACTTAATGAATACATTATGAAGGTGTACTGAACGTTTTATGAAAACAATATAAAAGCATTATGAAGGTGCAGTTAATGTGAAGCATTACCTTATATTCTTTATATGTCTAAATATCTCTGTTCTATGTATTCTTCATTTGGGGGGGGGGGGGGGGGGGTGGGCAGCACCATGGTGCAGTGGTTCCCGGGG
>JAODJX010000039.1:16835506-16848395 GCA_026776945.1 Isichthys henryi | reverse complement strand
CCCGGGCGCCCCCCCCCCCGCCCGCCCCGCCCCCCCCCCCCCCCCCCCCCCGCGCCCCCCCCCCCCCCCCCGCGCCCCCCCGCGCCCCCCCCCCCCCCCCCCCCCACATGGCATTGACCTGCAATATTTTTTCTAATACATTTTTATGTATTGGCCTTTCAAAAGTGGTTGTTATGACGGGATTGTCAGGAATTGTAAGTGTTTTTTTGGCCTTTCGATCATCTTTATATCTATTCATAATGACATTGTTTTCAAATGTGCAACTACACGGATTATTTGACACTGAAAGTCATGACAGCCAGCTGATTTGCAGATTTATTTGCAAAGCCTTCACTACATAATGTTCCTACCTCAATTCTTTTCATCTTTCCCAGCTAACGGCCTCCAGATTCTACCAGTAGTACAGAAGTACAGAGCAGCACCTGGCCACACTTTAAAGAGCAGTTCAGTCTTTAAAAAAACTAGCTAAAGTGTGATTTTGATGATACCACACTTTATATAAGGAAAAAAAATGCAAACAGGTGACATTATATGTGTATAAATGCAAAATGTAATGTGCTACGAGCCAGTTAAAAAACTGATTTTAAACATAAATTTCATGCAGTTACCCAAAATGAATTAATAACAAATGTCACTTGGTGGGAAAAATTGTTTTACTGAATTGTAACAGAGGTAGTGAAGAGTATGAAAAGCACTTCAACTGTACATGGAAAGTAGAACACCACAAACATACAATTCACACACTGTTATCAGAGCTTCGTTTTCTCTGAAGTAGAGTTTATGACATTTGGAGACAATTAACAGCTACACAACAAAGACAAATGACCCACATAACAGCATAGAAATAGTATTCCTAAGTAAAGTCCAACTTCACAATTAAGCTGTCTGTCTGTATTGATAAAACTGATAAACTTTATTACTTCAATGATGCATTGTTCAGCTTTATTTGCTCTTCTTGACAAAAAAAGAATGCCCTTTATTTTACGAAAATCACACAAACAAAAACATCAGTCCAGTTCCTGAAAATCTGATTTAGAAAAATACACCCCACAATTATGATAAATTTTTTATATATATAGTGCTATATATCAGGGTTCCCCAATTCCAGTCCTGGAGGACCAGTTTGCAAGGACCTGTGAAATACACCTACTAAACCTGGCAATTGGCTGGTGAGCTGAATAAGGTGTTTGAGTATTAAAATCTGGGTGCAGACTAGGCCTCCAGGACTGGAATTGGGGAATCGTGGAGAATTGAAAGTTACCATCACCAAAAATAACTTTAAAATAAAAGTTTCATAATGAAATGAATTTGCTCATCAAGATATTCTGTTTGGCAAAGTATTCCAGTACTTGGGTTTTAAATTATCCATCGTAAATCTGTTTTTCTCAGATGCACAGGAATCATCCCGCTAAAGCAGAACTACACTGTCATCGTATTAAAGGGGTGAGTGTGCACACAGCATCGGTTGCTCCAGCATCCACAGTGTCATTCTCCCAAGTTACTATACAGCAATTAACAATCACTGACAGCCGCTAGTAATTAAATGCCTAATAACCATCATGCAGTGATTGAAAGTGCTTCAGTCTCAGCCATGGCAAATGTAATGTTATGCATAGCTATTTAACAACAATAGTAGCCCCAGACTGAGGTGAGTACGAGTACAATCTTTTTCATAGCTATTTCCTAGCATGGAGTATGGCGTAAGAGGCAAGTTTATGTATGCAGACAATTGCATATTTCAACTGATATGGGAATGCCACTTTGGGGCCAATGACATTCTGACCTCAGTAAAATTTTGGAAGATATTTTTCAGCCTGGATTCTTCTCTCCTGTGTAGCAGTTCTCTGCTTAACAGCAACAAGTCATACATGATGGTACATACATGTGATCTGCTGCTGAACTCAGAATTTTCAAGTAACTGCGTGGACCTTTCTACATTACAAATTGATAGGATCAGTGACCGATGAGCTCATTCACTAGTAAAACTGCATTGTAACATCCAGTGTGACAGTGACCACTCAGTACCACACCCCCACATTACTGACGTCTACATGAACTAGCCTTTAATGATTTAACTGGGTCTGAATTATCTGCTGATGAAAGTGCTGAACTTGTTACAGTGTAATTAATTAGATGCATCCCCCTTCTTAATTTAGAGATCAGTACCATGCAACTCTCTTCCAAATGACTGAAATAAAACCTGTAGCTTCTCTGAGAAGTTATGCTAAGTTTATATTTTAGAATATGAGTACTGTCTATGTCATAACAAGGTAAACAAGGTAAATAATGAAAACAGCGCTCCCCTTGGAAATCAACATTAACCATCTATCCATCCATAAACCGATTATCAAGATATATCAAGATAAATCAATGAAACAGTAGATAATTTTAGCTGAAATGGCAACTTCAGTTCTGAGGTACTATTTAACAACTACTTGCTCATTCATACCATTTGGTTAATATGGTGACTGTGACTAAGGGTACTTGGGAAATAATGCCAAGGAAATATGTATATAGAAAGTGAAACCCTCTCAGCTGCTTGTCATACTATTAGTAGTACCTAAAGAATCCTTTTTGTCAGGAGCTACACATCCATCACAATCACATGACATTTTATGCACATGTTACGGTATTGTGTCTAGTTATTTTAAAAAAGGAAACATATTTGTAGGGAACAGAACAGGTGACAGGAGTGACTACGGAAAAACGCAAAGCATGGGAACTAATACGCTTGAAGCCATGTGGATTACAGATATTATAAAACTAACTTTTGTTGTAAGACATAGGAAATAAACATTTAGCATCTTAGCAACACATATAAGAAGCTTAATTAGATTAATGTTAGATTAGTGTTAGTATATTCCTGTCAACTGCTATCCTTTGTATTCTCAAATAAAAGCAATATTGTTATGGTAACAATGACTCCTGAGACTTTTCTTCACATTACTAGCCTGTGATAAGTTTAATAAAAGTAACAATAGATCTACCATTTACAGTAGCATACACACACCTTCTTAAACAGCAAGACTGACATTACTGAACTTGAATATGTACTGACGGTTTGTCAAGTTTGTTTATCCATTCATTAAAAAAACTAAAATATTTCAAATCAAATTACAAAAGTGGCATCAGTACATGAAGATGTCCTGTTCCTCCCAAAATGAAGGCACTAGAGGTCCTGAATGATTGTTTCTTTAGTAGACCACCTGTGTGTGTGTGCAGTAAAGTAGACCCAGTGGAGAAGGATAATTCTGGTGTACTTCATGCCTGAGCGTTGCTCATCTTCTGCAACAAGGGAATCTGCATCGAAATACAAAAAAATTAACAAGTAATAACAAAATCTCCTTCATGCTTACCATATGTAGACCTGCAATCACTGTATACAATTGACGTTATACATGATATGAGCACTATTACCAATGTGTAGGATGAAAAATATCACATTCAAGCCGATATGGCAATTCAAGGTTACATGGATTTACATTGCATATTAGTTTCAAAAAGGGTTTTCTGTCATTCAACATCCAGCAACCCGATTATGATTTAAGTAAAACTGGCTGGGAAAAAATTGGTCTCGTACTTTGGATAGATCAATTCCTGTAAGGGCATTCACAGACACAGGCAGCTCCGCCAGAAGGCGAGTCACCTCCCCGGTCACATGGCTCCCTTCCCCACTCAGGATGACAATCTCATTGGTTCTGCCTAAGGGGGCGGCAACATTCGCTGCAATCTGAATAGACAAACCAAAGATTTAAAAAAAAAAACAACTAATGCATCTATTCAGCATTTCAGTCACGTTAACAAACTGGATCTTAGAAAACAGCTGTAAAGCAAACATAAATGATCACAAAAAGAAGCATTCATAGAATATTTGAGTTCTTGAAGTTTTCTGAACCACAACAACATACATGTTTGTTACGCAACTATACATTTCATTACACAAATGTTTTATGCTTGGTCATAAATACTGTCAGTACTGTCCCTCATGTGTTATTCCTGTATTTCATCAAATGGAAACATAATCCAAGGTGTTCTTTTACAGTACTAGGCAGGATGAATACAAAGTATTCCTTATATTACAAGCAATGGCCAAGGTAATCTTGAATATAAGACTAGGTAAGGTTAGTAGGACTAATAAATTGCATGAATTTCAGGTACAATAAGCATCACCCCTTATCTGAGACATCCTTGTGTTAGTGTTGTTTTGTAGTGATGGACAAAATGATGCGTCATGAACTATTTACTGTATGGTGCACTCTGATCAAAAAAGGGCATAAAGCAAACTCTAAAGCAAACCAAGAGCGCCATCTAGTGTGGTCAAAAAATACAGGAAATGGTTCATGAAGCGTCAATTTGTCCATCACTGCTGTTTTGCCTTTTTCGTTTTTGTGTGAGGAAAATTAATAAACAACTTATTTTGGAATAATAATAATAATAATAATAATAATAATAATAGTAATAATTGATATTTTATTGATCCCCGTGGAGAAATTATCTTTGTAGGCAAGAGTAAGCTGGCTGTGAAGGGCAGCCACCTGTTACGGTGCCCAGGGAGCTGGGGGTTAAGGGCCTTGCTCAAAGACCTGCAGACGTGCCAAGGTTGGGTTTGAACTGGCGACTTTCTGATCGTAGGCACACAGGCTTAGCCCCCATTTGTTAGTGTTTTTAAGACTACACTTTTGTTAAGACTACTTTTCAGTAAGGGAGGCTAACTAGTGCACCCTTCACTGTTTTACAGCTGTAGCACGTGTACGTATGTACCCTGCACTTTAACTTCCTTACTTATTATCTTACATATATGCAGAGTGGAGTTATAAAGAGGAAAGCATTAATAAAAAATAACCTTTGGCAGAGCCTCAAGGACCAGAGCAGTTTTGGCTGCCTCTCCATACTCTTGGTAGGCTTGTGCTTTGAGCCTCATTTTCTCAGCCTCAGCTTTCCCCAAAGCCTCAATCGAGCCGGCTTCAGCTTCACCCATCTTCCGAATCTTCTCTGCTTCAGCCTGAGCTATCAGTACTTTCTTGATCCTGTTCACGATGATAATAAGGATTGGTCAACATGATTTTTCAGAATCCCAAAATGAAATGACACTACCCCTTCAATTTAAAAACATAAATTTTAATATAAACTCAAACAAATGAAACTTAATAAAGAAACAAACCTATATGAAAAAAGCAGGTATCTTAGAATACAAGGAAATGGGGTAAGTAATTCCTACTCTGATTCTTAAAAGACAATGAAATACCCACTGATGCCCCTTATATGGTGCACATGCAGGTGAACAGATGCCCCTCTGACTGTACACAACTACACAGATGTATGGCTTTTGTGTGCCATGTGGACCAGTGGGAGGGGCTTACTTCAGGCCTTCTGCCAACTGCTGCATCCTGTAGGCCTCAGCTTCTGCTGGTCTCTTGACAGTAGCAATCAACTCTTTCTCAGTCCTGGCGATCTCATTTTCCTCAACAGAAATCTGTTTTTTTCTTTGAACCACCTCAATCTCAATCTCCTCCAGTCGAATCTTCTGCTGCTCCTTGGCTGCTTGAAGTTCATAGGCCAGCTGGGACTCAGCTTTCTGATTGGAGTAGAATGAGAACATCCATTTTTACTTTCCTACAGTTCAGACTGTATGCTCTCGGTAGAAAAAATACTCAAGTATTCTGCTCACAATTTACTAAACAACAATTCAACAAAATTCTTGAGACTCCTTGTAAACTACAGCCCTATCCCAAACAATGATAAATGACAGTAATTTAACAAATAATAGCGATGCAATGGTAGAAATTGCACGATATATTGGTTAACATATCGGTAAGTCTTGGTCATGTGTCAGTCTTGGTCGATAAAGCTGGCTGATCTTTACACTATTGTAATCAACATGAAATAGTTAGAATTACTGTAAGCAATAAATTTATGACTGTGTCCTCAAATAATCTGCATTACGGTATACTTGTGTATTAAACCATTAGTCCAAGTCACACTAAATGCCTCTTCAAGCATGGGCCACATAAGCTTAAAAGTAAAAAGACCTTTTACTCACTGTCTGGTCCCCCTCTACTTCAAAAATCTCTCTTGCTCCCCTGCCTTTACCATTTAGAACCTTGCTAAAACCCCCTAGCTGGAGCCACTGTGCATAACATCACCCACATAAGTTTGACTACAGATTTATGGAGCACTGAGGTTATTGTTAATATAAGATAAAAATATATTGATACAGCAAACTACATGCGCTATATTTTGTATATTTAAAACTACATAACTTCCCAGTACCTTGGTGTTTACTTCTTGATTAAAAGAAGCTTTCTGCATTTCCAGCTCACGTTTGGAGTCAGCCATTTTGGTGTCAGCCTGGAATTTAACATCCATCATCTCCTTCTTACACTCAGCTTCCTGCATAGAAAATAACATTACAGGTTACAAAAGGACAAAATACTGATGAGGCATTCCTGTTTCCTTCTTTCAGCGTCTCATTTAAGATCTTCTCACTTTTATTCCAGCATCCCTCTCTGCCTCAGCCACACCAATGTCTGCATCCCTCCGAACCGCTGCTGTCTGGGACTTTCCTAGGGAGCTCAGGTATTCCACTTTGTCGTACACATCCTACAGGATCAAGAACCATCAACTCAAATTCACTTACAAGTTTCCTTGCTCAATGCAGCTGGACATTGATCATTCACATATTCACCAATTAGACATGCTGTCATACATAATTCATCTCTATAACAAACAAAAACAGGAGTAATAATTTAACAAACACAGCAAGCCCACTAGATATCTAGATAAAAAAATAAACATTCCTGACAGCGCATTAATGGATATACTGAAATTATTGTTCTAAAGACTACTGATAAGACCCCTCAGTGTTACCTTTATGGTGAAGCTAAGTATTTCAATACCCATGCGTCCAATGTCAGGAGCTGCAACTTCTCGCACCAGCTGGGCAAATCGGTCCCTGTCCTGGTAGATCTGCTCCACTGTGAGTGTGCCTGTGTGTGTGTGTGTGTGTGTGTGTGTGTGAGAGAGAGAGAGAGCTAGGCATCCATGCATACCACAGAAGGTCTACATCTACACAAGCACACCTCTGCGTAAGAGTGTCCGGCTTATGGACAACTCGTACTTACAGACAGACTGCCACAAAACCTATTATATAAAAAATTCAGGTTAAATTCAATTATTTGTAATGATGAACACATGCACTCGCACTACTCTGTGATGCTCATAAGAAAGAGTGCACGACTTCAGCAGTTTGTCGGCCAAAGGTCCAGTACAGTACCCTATGTAGTTAATTGTATTATTATTATTATTATTATTATGGGGGGGGGTTGTATTGGCTGGTTTTGATTATTTACGCCCAATGGACTCCCTGTAGTATTATATAAAGAAGCATTCCACAGAGGAAGGAAGAATTTACCGAGAATGGACCGCAAATGTCCCTCTAAGGTTTGCAGGATCACACTTTTGATTTCTGACACAGACTTGCCCAGGAACTGCTCGCAGGCAACGACCAGAAGATCTCCCTCCGTCATCACTTTCACCTGGTGGAGATGAGCATGCTCTGGTCAAAGGGTCTCCTAAGCAGAGCTGCATTCAACCCATAGCTTAACAGTGTAAATAAACAAAATGGCTATCATTGATGCAGACAGTTTACACATCATTTCCTCATTATATGTATAATAAAGGCATCTATGACACAAAATGTTGAAACAGGTGTGGGTATGCAGGGTTATTGTTAAGCATATTTATTACAAAGATCAACTTTACTGATATCACTGCAATAACATGTCATGAAAATATGGTTTTTCAGTGTGAAAATTGGCTTATTAATGGAACTAACCCAAATTACTCATTTATTTAATCAAAAATCCATTTTCCAAATAAAGGTTTCACAATTAATGACACCCCTAAAGATTACTGTAATAAAGTCCATCAAATTTAAACCAGGAATTAAACTAATTGTACTTAAGTTCAGGTAAGTGTTTATGGAACATTACTATGTAATTGCATCACTTTCCTGTTTCACTACTGTATAAAAATGAGTCACCGTGCAAGCAAAATCTTCCTATCATCCCAAACCATGAAGAAAACAAAAGAACTGGCAGTTCAAAAGAGACAGAAGGTCGTAGAACTTCGTAAATCTAGTAACGACTACAAGAAGATCCACATAAGATTCAATACGTCACTGAGCACTGCCTTGGCAATTATTCAAAAACTTTAAGAGTGTGAAAGAGTTGAAAACTTGACAGGCAGAGAACATATATGCATATTGCCCCCTAGGATAGGAAGGAATGAAGTAACAAAATCCCGAAGAATCACTATGAAAAGGTCATAGACCTTGGAGGTATCTTGGGGTCACCAGGTTACAAAAAGCATCATCAGACCCCAGCTCCATTACCACAGGCTCTTTAGAAATGTTGCAAGACCCCAAGACACAGAAGCAAATGCTTGTATTATGACTAGACAAAGGTGCTGTGGTCAGAGGAGACCAAAACTGAACATATCTGGAATGAAGACAGAGAAACATACCAGGAAAGGCACCTCACTCCCATGGTGAAAGATGGTGATGGGTCAGTGATGTTTTGGGGCTGGGTAAGATGAACTGCTTACTAGAGGTACTAGGTGAGATCAATTTCTTGCTGGATGTCACCAAGTATCAGGCAATGCTGCTAACAAACTGGTTGTCACAAATTGACTTTCCAGCAAGACAATGGCCCAAAGCAGACCTCAGAATCCTGTTTCCAAAATAAATTTTCTGCAAAGACCATCTCATTCACAGAGGGCAGCTGATTGGTTCAAACCTGAGACTGTGACTATGCTTCTGTGGCCCAGTTCTAAGAGATCGCCAGTTCAAATTCCATGGCTGCCAGAATGATTTCACTGTTGGACCCTTGCACAAGGCCCTGAACCCCAGTTGCTCCAGGGACCATCTGACCCTGCTTTCACAAATGTAAATTACCAGTGCTGGGGAGTAGCTAACTAAAATTAGCGACGCTCCCAACTACTTTTTTCTGTAGCTTATCAGTAGCACAGCTACTTTTAAAATGCTGTAGCTTTTCCAGTAACGTTTTTTTCCCCCACAAATAGCGAGGTACCATGGTAAAACCAAAAAAAAAAAAAACTACAGGTACGACCTATGCACCTTCTGACTAATCACTTTACGACCGTTCCGAGATCACAGATATGTGGCCATGACTGTGTCATGTCTGGCAGGTGTTGCCCAGCATGAGTGTATGACAGTTCCAGAGCATCCCTGCAAGATGCCCATCATTCATCTTGTGCTCAGGCTACTGAGCTAGGTTCGCAGTGGTCACAGAACATTCCTGTCCATTTCTGTTTTAGCAGCTTAAATGGTGATAAAAAAGTTATATTAATGAATTAAGAAAATTGTGATAAAAAGGGTAAAAAACACCACACAATACCACTTAAAGATGATATAATTTTATTATACAGAATATTATATATATAAAATATATTGCATATAAAATAAAGGGCCGATCGTGATTGTAAGCTGGCAACATCCTATGTTATTTTGCATTCTTTACAAAGACGGGTATTTTCAACTAGCAGGTGTTTCTAATTGGTCTGATTTTGCTTGAATACTCTTGGGATGGATGTTGAAGGGTTGAAAAATACTTCACAGCAAACAATATAATCCTGTGAATGCCTGGAGTGATTCTACTCTGTTGGGCCCTTGAGCAAGGTCCTTCACCTACTTCATCCTGGGTATGAGGTATGAGCTGAGGTGTCGCCCACCACATGGCTGCAGTCAGGTTCTCATCCCTGAGGTGGTTGGTCATGTGGTGGGTGTGGCAACACGCTGTAATTTTACTTTCCTCACAAACAGGGTTCAACTAGTTAAAGTAAACAACACATTTTCATCCCCTAATATAACTAATGTTGGAGTACCTCAGGGTTGTATTAGCTCACCTGTGCGGTTTACCTTATATACCTCAGATTGCACTCCTAGTTTGTCAAATCAGTTTCTTTTAAAATACTCAGATGATTCCACTCTACCAACTCTGTTAACCGAGTATGATGATTCTAAATTGTATCAGAGAAATGTCGACTGACTAGTTAAATGGTATGATAAAGATTGTCTCATCATTAACATTGCGAAGACAGAGGAAATTATTTTTGGAAAATCGCCTAACGCTCAATTACACCCAGTGATGATTCATAATGTGGTAACTAATCAAGCATCAGCCTATAAATATTTGGGTATCATGATAGATGAACATCTCTCATGGACCCCTCATTTGCAAAAAGGTACAAGAGCGTATTTACTTTCTTGGGAGCCTTGCAGCTAGCAGCCAAATTAATTTCTTGTTTTTTACATCAGTGATTCAGAGCATCATGCTTTATTGTAGCACTGTATGGCTGAGTAGTGTGATACCTGGCTCGTACGCTCCCCGTGTGTGCCACGCCCCCTGATTACCCACGTGTGATTCCCTGATCGTCTCCATCTGTGTCCGCTTATTTTGATTGGTCTTGTCTTAGTTAAAGTCCTGGTCTTACCTGTTTGCCTTGTCCGTCATTGTGGATGCAATGTTCGTCCCTGTCCGATGTTCCCGAACCCTCGTCTGCCGAATAAATCCCCTTTATTCCCCGTACCTGGCCTGCCTTGCCTGTTTCCTGCCCGATCGTCGCTACCGGCTTTCCGTGGTCGTGACATATTGCAGATTCTCAGCATTCTTTCAACTATCTTTCAGATGTAATCACTTGGGATATTTCTCCAACAATACTGAAGAATTTTCCACAAGTTATGGACACAAGTTGACTACCATGCACAGGGCCCTTCTAATTGTTCCAGTGAAAATTTTCACGAGTCATTGTGCAGACATCAAGATTACCTGTTCTTGTGTTTGATCTTCCTCACTGGAGCTTCTCGTAAAACAGCTGAAGATAACATCCAAGAAACCTGAATTACAAGTTCTCTTTTACATAGAGAAAAGAAGCAGCCCAGTGCATGGGAGGGCCATTTCTTCTGTTCTGTGATATTTAAAGAAAGAGGCACGTGGCAGTTATTATGAGTAGAGATAATGTGAGATGTCAACAGGTTGACAGATGATGCAATTCCCTCTAGTCTCCACTCTAACCTCACCCACTGATACAAAGAAGACTCTTATGTGATATTCATAGACTTTAGTTCAGCATTCAATACCATCGTATCTCCACAGCTAATACAGAAACTAGACCAGCTGGCCCTGAACACCTCCTTCTTTTGGACTTCCTTCCCGAGAGACCACAACCAGCAAAAATACATATGGCATCATCACACTGAGCATGGGGTCACCCACATGTCTGTGCACCAAACTACAGCACCGACTTCTTTTTCAAGTTTAGGGACAACAGCATAGTAGGACAACAACCATGATAAGACTAGCTACAGGAATTAGGTGAACCAACTGGCCATGTGGTCAGTAGCAACAATCTCTTAAATGTGGACAAAACAAAGGGGATCATCATTGACTCAGGGAGATCGCACACCCAACACTCCCCACTACCATAACTGGTACTACCATGGAAAGTGTGAGCAGCACCAAATTCTTGGGGATGCACATCACAGAAGACCTCTCCTGGTCAAAGAACACTGCTTCACTGACGAAAAAAGCCCAATAACACCTCTACTTCCTCCACAAATTAAAGAGAGCTTGTGCCCTGACACTGATCATGGCCTTCTTCTATCGAGGCATCACAGAAAATAACCTGAGTTTGGAAACTGCACCACCAACAATCGAAAAACATAGTGCATAGTGAATGCAGCAGGAAAGATTATTGGAGCCCCACTCCTCTCCCTCTCTCTATCTATCTAAATGATTGTGAATCCACCACATTTTGCACCATGATCCACTTTTTGCACAAAGTATTTAACTTAGTTTAATTTTATTTTGCATACATGTATATACTTGAATACTTGTGTCTGTCTTGCTTGTTGTTGTTAGTGCACTCACCATGGGGTCTGAGAGTAATGTGTCATGGTCAGCACCTGTTTGTCCCAGTCGTTTGTGTCTTCTCCCCGTTTGGCCAGCAGGTGTCGTTGGCCATCCTGTCCTCCCCATTGTTAGTCTTTAGTGTTTCCCTTGCTTCCCTCATGGCTGCATAACTCAATGAGCTGAACATGCGGCTACCTATCAACCCCTCACTCGTGTGGTCAAATCCTGCCTCCTCTGTTTTTGTATTTTTTGTAGATTTTGTTCCCTAGTGTGTGATGGGCTGGCCCCCCATCCTGGGTTGTTCCCTGCCTCGTGCCCATTTCTTCCGGGATAGGCACTGGACCCCCCGCGACCCAGTAGGATAAGTGGTTTGGAAAATGGATGGATGGATGGATGGATGTTCCCTAGTGTTTCATTTGTATGAGTTTTCTAGTTCCTGTGTCTTTTGATTTGTATTCGGTTTTAGTTTATATGCTTTGTACTCATGATTGTGTTTTACCTGTCTGTTATTCCCCTAGTGAAGATTCTGTTTCTTAGTTTCTGTTAGAGTTCCTTGAATTAATTATGTTTCACCTGTTGCCTGTTCTTGTGCCAATTCTTGTGTTTCCTGATTGCTTGTTGTCCTGCACCCTCTCTGATTGGCTGATTGTTTCATGTCTCACTCCTTGCGTTGTTACCCGGTTTGGTTTCATGTATTTATATTCCTGCCTTAATTTAGTTCCTTGTTGGGTCATTGGATGTCTGAAGGTCAGAATCTGAATGTGTATTTTCTTTTCTTTTATAGAATGTTAGATGTTTCCCTGTGTTTCATTTTTGTAATTTGTTCCCTGCCTGCTCCTAGTTCCCTGGACTTTTTGTTTTCCCTATTTGTTTTTTACCCCTCCTGTGGCCTGTACTACGAAGCGGGGTAACTGGCTTATCGGGGTAACTTTGCGAGTAACTTGATGACGTGTGGTGTA
>JAODJX010000039.1:16796889-16810908 GCA_026776945.1 Isichthys henryi | reverse complement strand
CGATGGGCTGGCCCCCCATCCTGGGTTGTTCCCTGCTTCGTGCCCATTGCTTCCGGGATAGGCTCCGGACCCCCCGCAACACAGTAGGGTAAGCGGTTTGGAAGATGGATGGATGGATGGATGGATAGATGGATGGATGGATGGATGGATGGCACTGTGTTTTGGTCTGGATGTAGACCGGAGTTCACCATGATCTACATTACAAACCTGTATCGTAAGTTCCAGATAATTCAAAATATTCTAAACTGCAAGAAGTATGACTAATGTATTCCTGGGAAAACAAGATATTTTTTCCATTGTTAAAGAGGACCTAATGCCAGATGACAAACATCAAATTCCTCCAAAATAGCCATCACTAGCCAATAGCTAAACTGTTACTATAAGCACCAGAGTTAGTTGAGAGATGCTGAGCAGACGAGCAGATGTTACAAGTAACTTACATCACTTGTAACACACACTCAGTTTGTCAGACCACATGTCATGTTTAGATAGGCAAAAAAAAATGAATATGCATAAGCAAATCATTAGGAACCTATCAAATGTTTGGAACACCATGCATGAACTGCCATAAAGAGAGTACACAGAAGATATGACCAGTTCTCAGGAAGTTCTCAACAGTCAGCACGTGTTGAGTTTAAAATGATTGTATATGTATTTTTCCATTGATTAATAAAAATGTATGTGTACTCAATGACAAAGTATATTTTCCATGCATGTTTTGATCCACATTTGGAATCATATTATGCTTTATTAAAAACATATGACAGAATGCTCTTAGAAGAGCCAGAATTTCAACAATAAATCCAGTACTGCTGTGTCTGTTTCTGTATCATAATTCACAAACGAGACAGTTTTTTGGAAAAACTCCCAGTCCTAACTGCCCTAAATCCAAAAGGAGCTGTCCCATGCCATAAGTCCTGAAATCATCATAGCTAAAGCTCACTATTCAATTAATAATAATTATTATAATAATAATAAATAAAATCAATAACAAGTCTCACACCCTGTTAGTAATGAACCACGGCAAAGGGAAGGAACTATCATGCCTTTTACAGGCAGAGCTCTTAACAGATTCCATGTATTCTGTTAAGAAAAAAAAAACCAAACCAGTTATGGTACAGGAAACTACAGTGTTACCATTTAAGAACTGGAATATGCAGGCATCATGATAATTATGCAATATTGCTGTATATAACTGGCAACGGTCTCTTGGCCAATGAATATACTGCAAGGTTTTTTTTCCATTTCTTCAATGACTTGGATTTTATTTTAACAGATATTTATATCCTTACATAAGCTTGTTATATTTATATAACAGGACTTAGATAACAGGCGTACCAGAATATTTACACCCAGAAAAATCTGCCCGATGCCGGCATTTCAGTACGGACATTTGCTTATGCCACAACTTGATAAGCAGATTAGTAATACATCTAAAATATTACTGAGAGGTGTATTGTGATTAACTAAAGTTAGTAACCTGGCCAGTAGATCGATCTTTTGTTTTCCACAAGATGAACAATGAAACATTATTCCACCAATAAGTGCTAGTGAATTTCACTGTCAGCAAAGTATATTGATTATTGATTTCAATGAAGAAATATGGAGACCCAGACAGAAAGGCATTCATTAATACATTAAACATAACTGAGGTACAAAAATAATTCCATATGTTCAATTTTTGCTACTACTTCTCTTTTCCCGTCGACTGGACAGGTGTGTGAATTAGTATTGGTAGAATGCCCTTTAGTTTTGCAATCTGTCAAAACGACAGATAGCTTTCAGATTTTTCCGTCATTGTTAAAAATACACTACAATGCAAAAGTCTTAGGCAATCAAAAGAAATGTTTAAAGCCATTTATCTGGGTAGTAAGTGCACATTTGCTCAGAACAAGAAAACACAATTTAACATTAGAATAAATGCAAAGTAAGCAAAACACAATAAAAACTAGCAAGAATTTGTTCTGTTCTCCAAAAATGACTGATGTCTAGTTGGATGGCTAGAGGATCACCATTTCAGTTCCCAAACCTCTCCTCAAGGGTACCTCAGCCGTTCCATCTATTTATTAAATTTCACCACCAGCTCACTTAACTTTTTGCATGCCCTGAGTGAATAATTGGTGCATTGCTGCACTGGTGCATGCATGCGCGCGTTCTTGTATTCTTTGGGAACTGGAGCATGGGGGTTGATATAGTAATTGACATTACAGAGAAGCACAAAATGTAGATCTACATTTTGTAATTCCATATTTTCGAAGTTGTAAGTCCCAGTACTTCCAATTTGGGAAATTTCTACAGTACTTCCTGAAAATGCTGAAACTGATACGAGAGCTTCCTGTTTTCGGAGGTACTTCCTAACTAAATGTTATACAAGTTATGTTATTTAAAAGACCGTATGTAATACACCGTTTAAAATACACGGTAAAGTCTGTTTCTAAGATTGAACTAAAGCTAAGTGGCACTGGGTTGTGAGTTCGATTCTAGTCTTCGCTATGTGTGCCTGGAGCTTGACTGTCCTCCTTTAGTTGTCCAGGTTTACGCCACGTAATCTTCCCTCGACATTCCAAATACATATTGGAAATAGTTAGGCCATTTGGCATCTCTAAACTTCCAGTATGAATGCGTGTGTATATTGGTCCTCTGTTACTGATCAGGGTCACTGACTAAAAAAAAATAAAATTAAAAAATATTAATGAACTGAACCTTTCATTTTTTAGCATCCAAAAAGTGTAAACATGCTTCAAATTGCGTAAAAGATTTTTTATACAGTAAAAATGAATTCTTTTAATGATAATGATTGTGAATATCAAAATTGTTTCGCTTTCAAGAACATGATTAAGTCAGATCCCTCATTTTAAAACTGGAAATGTTAAAACCTTTTCCAAATTGCATTATTAACCTATTGGATTTTATTTTATGTGATCTAATGGTTAATATGAAAACAATTTTTTTTTCCATATTAGACAAGAAGATTTTATCTTTGAAGATTTAAATTTTAAATATATATCAATGAGTTTTAAAGGTGTACAAAGTCACTGATGTGTCATGTATATTATGTGGTTGATTGAAAAAACATCTATCATGGGCGTAAAAAGTAATTACTCCAGTGAACTCCATAGCAAATGTAAAATTTAATATCATGGGTGTAAAACGAATTGATGTGTCATATATACTCTGAGGCAAATTTTAAACGACTATCGTAGGTTGGAAAAAATCAGTTAAAGTGTCATGTATATTTAGGGATATAAAACCGACTCGCTTTAATGTAAAAATCAACGAAATTATCATACTCTATGTTAAATTGAAAATGAAATCCGACAAATGGTGGTTCAGTGTTAGAGTTAGTGTTACGCTGGGCTTTATGTCGTGTTTACTGTCCAGATAAAGAAAGCCAAGTAACTCTTGCATGGTTTATTCCACCAGTTCAAAATAGCACTTACGACAAGCATTTTGACGTAGCTACCATGCCAGGTAACCCTACACGATTTAATAACCCTGCTAAACGACACCTTTTCTAAATTGGAGCCTATCCATTCGACTACTGCCACTTGAGATGGACCGGCGTACCATACTGTTATCAAATATGTTTATAATTAACGGCGGATTGTTTTTCTCCATCAACTAAAGCGGCGGAGGGGGATTTTTTTTTCCACGATATCAACTCCCAGAAGAGCACATGCTCATTTGGGATTTTTATTCCTCGTTTCTCAAAGCTGCGCTTCTTTTGAATCTCGTTTAAAATGCACAGAAGGTACGCAGTCGTACAGGCCCGTAGCCAGAAATAAGTTTCGAGGGGTGTCCGGCAACCCTGCCGATAGGTTTCAAGGGTGATTTGATAAGTTTGCTATCTGGCTAAGTGTCTGATCGATAGTAAATGTATTTCTGGGCGGTTTCAAACCTCTTTACTACGTGGCTGCGTGCCTGAGGTCGTGTCATTTGCTTGTTTGCTCGCACATAAAAGGAACTGCATGCAATCTAAGTTGTAAGCCGACTTATTTACCGCAGAATTCTGGAATCACACCCAAGAATCGAAATAACAAAAGAAATACAACTTAAAAATATATTTATAAATGTGTTATTTAGTTAACATGACTTTCGATATCTCATTTAACTAAGGTGAATGATCCTCTAAAAGAAACTGCCGCATTCCCTGTGGCTGCTCCTTTTTAATTTTTACCATACAAAATAAAGGCAATCATCTGCTGGGTTGAGAGGAAAAAATACCCTTACCTGAAACAACGAGGGCTTCATTTGGTCCAACAGTATGACAGTTACCCATCCCACTACGGCTTAGCTTTTCGTGATAAACACCTGAAGTTCCTTCCGAATACTAGTTATTGCAATGAATGCTCACTCCCCCAGGATCAAACTCCTCCCTCCAGACATCCACGATCCCCGCACCGCCCCGCATTCCGCATCTTTTTTGTTGGTTAACCTCATCGAATCGTAAGCGAGACAGTCTCTATAGCGCCATCATATGTTGTGGAGTGCGGATCAAAGGCAATCAGCTTATGGGTCCGTCTTCCCTGCATTAAACTTAATGTAAAAACTCGTAGTCAGAGCTTTTATGAAAGTAAAATATTGTTTGTAAGACCTCAGCTATTATATCATTCACCTCTAACCGCTGTTCAAATATTCGGTCTATGTTTTATTCTATGAGCGGGTATAGAAATTGGATGGAATTATATTCATTAAACGAATTTGACTTCTCATAGTCAGCGTGTTTATGTTTGCATTTAGCCATGTCCTATCTACTAGATTTCGTATTCTCATACCGATAGATACGCATAGAATTCAACAGACTAAGCTGGTCGTTCATAGTTTATCACGAAATCTGGAACTTGGGCAGAAAAAGTATTCACCCAAGAACTGCAGCTTGTTAAAATCTGTACTTTAATGAACTTCATTGCAAATTAATACAATTTCCAAAATGAGGGTAACCTACAGTAGATTTCGATAAAACATAAGCCAGGGGGCAGCTGTTGCCCTGACAAAGGTTAAATCAGTAGAAAATAATTCAGATGCAGCCCCAGCTCTGCACTTTTTCCAGTGTCTTCAGAGTCCTCCATTTTCTCCCACAATATCAAAGAGTTGTGTGTTTATAATCACACATTGTCATTTAATCTATGGTTGCAATGCGAATGCAGGCTCCATGAAAAGCATATTCCTATTTATACCATATATATTCCAGGATCACTGTAATTTCAAAAGGAAAAAAATAAATGGATGTGTAGAAATGTTACACAATTTCAAACAACAACACAAAATGAAAGTGTAAGTAAATTTATAATCCAAAAAATCAAGTTGAGAAATAAAGAAAAGGCAAGTAGTGAAAATAACCCCTTTTCATATTTCAATTGAGCTTGAATTCAGCATTAAATTAACAGATTGTAAGAGGTGAGATAAATATTGCAAATGAAGATTGTTCAATTTCCATTTTCACTCTTTTCTATTTTCATCAGAGCTCCCAGGCCATGTTGTCAAATGTTTAGCTTTACAACAACAAATTTATTTTTATATAGCGCATTATCACAACATTATATCATCTCAAAGCGCTTTACAGCATCCCCACCCAAAGCCCCCAGTGAGTAAGTCAAAGGCGACAGGAGAAACGTCCTATTTAAATCACATTTTAAAAAACCAACCTCATTTTGTACCTAAACTGTAAATCAGTTCTGCATTTATAAACCAAACTGCACAAAATGAAATATGCAGAAAAAATGGAAACCATTTAAACAAAGAAAACAAACTGTATCTATTGGGAACAGCCATTAGTGTTGAATTAAGTAACAGGAGTAGTAATTTTAGTGATTATCTAGTCATTTTCTTCCCCTTAAATGTGATCAAGTGTAACAAGGTTACCAAATAAAAATTCAAGTTTCATTGGAACAACATGGTAAAAGCTGGGACATTTCTTCAAATATGTATAAATCCCACCACCATGCAACTGATTGGTACATTGTGTGGCCAAGAAGTGACTGTACGGACAGGGAAGCTTTGCTGATATTAATCATAAAAAGTCTGAAGAAACACATTCTTTCGTGCACTTGTTAAAATTCATTCTTTCATTGATCATATGTACTTCTTATGTTATGGCAATTCCTCACCCCCAAACATTCCTAAACCAAATTATCTCTAGAAGTGCCAGCAGGAAATTAAACAGCCACAGACGATGCAGACTTGACTGATGCGGCTTTCGACAGTTGGACACCTACTAGGACACTTGCTGTACAGGTCTCATTTGAATATCTCCAACCTGGATATGAGAGAATTATCAATCAGCAAAAAAAAAATAAAAAAATTTCCAAAAACTTCTATAAACAATTATCTACATCCTTTTCATCCAGTTTCTTTCACACACATTCCAAAGGCATGATTGCTAGACTGCCCTCTGTTAATAGAAATTACCAAAAATTTCAATAGTTTCTCGAAATAAGTAGATAAGTAGTTCCCAATATGCACAGGATGCACTCTCATATGCTTAACACAATGCCAACACATACGCTCGTACACTATCTCACTTCCGCATACCTGCACATGAGGGGGGGCACTGAGGACATATGTGACTGCACTGGCTATATCTTGCACCTTTAAACACTACAAGAGAGAGGACACAAACTCAAAGTTTTGCAAGAAGCATAGGCCATGTATGAACATACGTATACATGTTTCTAACCAGCTTCTATATCTTTTATCCCAAAAAAGTGCATGCATACACACTATATCATGGGCGTTGTTAGGTCCGATCAGTTGGGGCTATAGTTCCGAGTATTTTAGCCCTGGGGTCAATCTTAAAGAAAAAAAACTTGCCCCAGGTAAACTTGACTTAACCCCTGATCTTTTCAATAGCTAGAATCCCCCTGCACTATACATTCAAATTCAAGAAATTTCAAAGAATTTATTCCATAAGGACTATTTTCACTTTTAAAATCTCATCATTTTTAAAGTTCATTATGGATTTTCAAAAAATGATTAACATAATTATCAAGCATCATCCACCCATGCTTGTGACCCATGGTTCCTGTCCTGTCAAGCTATGACTGTGTGGTTAATATTAATATAAATGAGTTAACCACAGGGCCTGTATTCTCCAAAGCATGGTTCAGTGCATTGATCATTACCAAAAGAACTTATTTGCATTCTCACCTTTATACTCTCGTATGCAGCAGCTGCCTTCTCTGGGGTCCTGTCATAAAGCCTAAAAGCAAACTCAGTCTCCACCAAGCCAGGCGAGATAGACTGCAAAAATGTAAAAAAATAAATATATATAAAAAAGGCTTCTAAGTTCATCAGAACCGTTCAATTGTTTTTACTGGGCATGAATAAAAACTACTTCCAAAGATACAAAAACCACCTTCACAAGTCTAAATTAATAGCTATGACTGCTCCACAGCTGAGGTTCCACTGAACTGCAGAGATGCTCCAGATGGGGGTTCTTCCGCAGCACAAGACAGCACTCAGCATGGGTTCTACCTGCTCATACCGTGGCCCTGATGTGAGTCTTGGCCTCGCGCAGCTCCTGCCTAAGGGCCTCAGTCAGTGCAGTCACTGCATACTTGGTGGCTGTGTAGAAGTGCACATCAGCATTTGGCACTACCCTGTGTCCACACATGCTGTGCAGTAGGGGCAGAGGAAAATAAAAGCTAATTATTTCCCCCTAAAATCAAGTTAAATTTTGTGACTATAAAGACTCAATTTTGTTCAATTTCACAGAACAACATATCTGCAACTGGATAACAGAGACTTCAGAAAAGGGTACAGGACTCAGATTATTTCTGCCTTGGGATTTTATTGGATATATATTTTTTGGAAAGACAAAATAAACTGAGGGAAAATAATAAAAATGACGATATGCTTGCTATTCTTATTATCCTTCTGCACTCACAAAACTTCTTGCATACCAGATTTACTAATGGAGGGGGGGATCACGCTGTACCTGTTAATATTGATAATGTGGCCATCGTCTATGTTCCTCTCCTTCATCGACTGGTAGGCCTCACGTGTGCATATCGACAGGGCAAGGATGTTTATCTGGAAGAAAACACCCACTGAATAGGCCTTGATCAGACAGAAAAGAGGAGTTTTTTAGCCTTATCTATTAGGGTGCTAATCTAGTTTGATCCATATTGTCAGTTTGGTGTCATAAACAGTAGGTACATTAACGGACATTGACAAGTTACACTCCTGAGCTCTTCAAGTAACAGTGTCACCGCCATCCTATTTCCCTGGCTTATGTTTTCACCTGTCTCTCTATGCAGTGCAATTTACCCAGAATTACTTCCCCAGTGACACCTGGGTTCCGAGCTGCAACTTAAATGATAAGGCTAGTAATAAAATGACAGCTATTGAAAAGAAAAAGAATAACTGATAAGACATTGTTTAGCCTGCATGCCGATTTACAGCAGTCCAAAGTAACAAAGTAAGTTGTCAGGCACTTACAAGCAACGCCCAAAAAATGTCGTAAATAACCACTACCTGTGAGTCTATGGCACAGTTAACAATATTAAACAAACTGAGAATACTTTATAGCTGGATAATATGTCCAATTTCCCCATTCAAAAATATATCATTTAGTAATGCAGTTAATTTAATTGTTGGAGCTCAGTGCAAGGCATTTAGTATTAATTTCTGTATATTAAAAAAGAGGAGTTCAGTTGGGAAGGTGGACATTTGTAAAATGGCCTGACAGAGGTGTGTCGCTTTAGTGCTGTGTGGGCTGTGGTATATATGGACAGTAGGGAATAGTTGGGAACCGCTTACATCAATCATTGTCCTCCAACCTTCGGTCCTGCCACTCAACAACGACTCCGCACAAGCCAAGCCAGCATTGTTGATGCACACGTCTACACCCTGGTGAAGAGTCTTAATAGCAGAGAACATGGACAAGATCTCCTCTTCAATGGAGAGATCACATTTGTAGGGGATCAGGGTGCCTGGGAATCCAGCACTCTGACACTCCGCTGCCAGTTTCTAAACCACAATCAGAAAAGATGATGTTGATATTGCCATGAGACCCCAAAAGAGCTATTTTATGACCTCTCAATTTCAAGTAAGAATCATAATAATCCTAAATGGCCTAGAACCAAGCCTTTGAAGTAGGGCTGGGAAATTCGTCAAATTTTAATTTAAATTACGAATTTAGCTTCCAACAATCAAAACAAAATAATTAACATAAAATTATGAGTGCATATGCTTCCGTTTGTATTATAAATGTAGAGCACCCCTTTTCCAGCCCTTTTATTTTGTCAGCTGAATTATATTTAGAGTTCAAGGAAATCTACAGTTAAAGACATTTTTTTTTTCTAAATGGTTTAATAATTCCTTATGTTTAAACTTGTGGAACATGGTATGTAAGTATATATAAAACATACATTACTGAAACTAGTCCAATAAGCCTACCGCATAAGTAATTCAATGTTAGTAATGTTTTTCAGAGGAAACCGTGATCCGGGTAAATACTTATTCCTATAAGACATAAAACTAAGGGTAGATTGATACAAATTGGATTGTTATTATTCAGAGGTGGTGACGTCACGCACACCCCAAAATATCCTAGACCTAGAGCGTTGCCGGTTTAAAAGAAATTCATCTTAAACTACTTGTTAACCGACACATATCAACAGTTTCAAGCATTGTATGAAACAGAGTTCTAGCAGCATGCTACACACGTAACTCATATAAAATGCACAATGACGAAGCTAAACGACACACGAACGCGCAACAGTTTACATGATCTTGGACTTGAAACACCTAGCCAACTAGCTAATGTTAGCTACCTAGCTCTCCCTGGGCATTATGCCTCGGCTCATCGTGTGTATAAATGAGTACTTCGACAACAGTTCCCGTATTCTGTGCTACTGCTATAAAGTCCAACTGTTGCCCCAATTTTTTAAATAAGAAGAGTGAACCTCAATTTTGTCCACGCTCCTGGCACAGCCAACCACCTTCATGCCGTGTTGCACGAGCTCCCGGGCTACAGCCGCTCCGATTCCGACCGAAGCCCCGGTCACCAGGGCTACTCTGCCTTTCCAGCGCTCCATTTGTTCAAGAAGTACACAGATAAACTATGAAATTCAGTTATTATATATATTCCAGTGAAAATCGACTGGCTCTTTTCTAACCAGTTACAAACAGTCCCAATCAGCCCCCAAGCACTTTCACATTTACTGTTTTCAGGCAAACGTAACGCAAAGAAAGCTCCAATTCCCGCCCACTCACTAAATATTAAACAGCACGCAGTTCGGTTTATTTTAGTTATTCAGTATTTCATACAGTTTAACTACTTGTTAATTTTAGTTAGCTTAACAAATTATCTTAGCTACGCAGTTTGCAGTTGGCAATTAAAAAGCAAACTATATGAAATGATACCCTTATCTGAATAACAGAAATACCTACAATACCAGTCAAAAGTCTGGAGATGTCTGTTCTTTATGCATTGGTCTCTAATTTAGCAGTGTTATTCACTTTATAGTAAAAGGACTCAAGGCAATTAAGTAATACATATCAATTATTATAACGACCAAAATAAGTGTTCAACAGCTCAAAAAAATTCTCAAATTTTACACTTTCAAAATAACCCCGTTTCACTTTTATGACAGCACTGCAGGCTCTGCATTCTTTCAAGCACTCCATCCCTTCCCTTGTCCACAAGATAACGGTATTTACATAACTTTGAGGTGTGCTTAGGGTCATTATCTTATTAAAAATCAAATCATTATCAGAGGGTGCGTCCGAACTGTTGATTGATTGTATAGTTATACACACACATTAATAATTGTATTTTTTATGAAGTTTTCATTTTGTTGTTCAACAACTTAAATGTTGACATCTAAGCATGTCTACAGGGAGAATTACACAATCACATACATTTGTTTGTGCATAATTACCAAATGCATGATGAAATATTCCATCCACTGTAGGGTGTGTCCTGCCATATCCTTGTTTTACAAAGAAGTGTTCAGTGCCAGTTCTCATATATAGTGGTTTACATTTGGCAGAACCAATAACCATTAACTAATTTATTATTCTACCCCTCCTCCAAATGCATAACATAGACAGACAGCCATACACACAGATGTTTGTATACATATCTTTGTAGCGGCTGTCCATTCATTTCTATGGGTAAAACCCTAATCCAACCAATGACAACCTTAACCCCTAACCAGCCAAACTTAACCATAATTAGGCAAACAAAATCCATAACTTGAATTTTTAGTTTTTTGATTGCAGTTACTGATTTTTATAAAATTGAGTTTCCTCTTGTGGGGACCGGAAAATTTGGGCTCCACACTGTAACACATACTTAACCACAGACACGCACACACACACACACTTTTGAAATAGTTTCAACACTCTTTTACAATATGTGTAATCCACAAAAAACGGAAAAGATTGCTTCAATCAGGCTCTTCCTCTTTTCTTATCTGTGCCATTGTTATCCTCATTATTGTCTGACTTAATGTTCCTGCTTCCTTTACTAATGTTTAAGTTCTTACCAATCTTTCTATATAGTTTTTGCTGTACCACTGTTATTGACATCTGTCCCCTGCAACTTTCAGCACTCACAATTATAAAATAAAACATTAGTCTGTTATTAGCAATAGCTAATACTACTGTGTTTTAACCTGATTATTTCCACTAGTCACAACAGAGACCACATATTTAAAATAATATTTTTAAGTTCTAAAAGAATGGCTGTTTACTGTAAAACCAAAAGATTTCCTATAAATTAAAGTAGAGGATGTCTTAATGGTGAATTGTGGGGGCATTGTCAGTGCTGGGGGGGCAGCAGGGTATAGGGAAGTCTGACTGCTTGAGGAAAGAAACTGGTGCAGTGTCTGGCAGTGACTGTTCGGATGCTCTGGAACTCTCTGCCAAAGGATGGGTGAGAAGGGTCTGTCACCATGCTGGCTGCATGGTGAAGGAATGATGCTCTTTATGGTCCCTCAGTAGGATATGGCGAGGATGAGAGGAGGGAGGCTGGCCTTTGTCAGCCTCTGTAAGAACTGGAGACACCGCTGGACTTTTTTGGTGATAGTGGTGGTGTGCGGGTGTTGTGGTTTTTCATTTGAGCCGAATCAGGAGTCAGAAGTCACTTCTGTAGAATTTCAGTCAGTTCTTTATTGCAACATCAAAGTTACAACCAAAATTGGACACCCCGCAGAAGTGTGTCCCATGACGAATTACACTGATTTTTATAATTTTTTTCATATCCCTTATCAAGATATTTGTTACAGGGGATGCTCCAAGCATCACATTTATTGGCCAATTGCAATCATTGTGCTTCCTTACTAGGGCTCTAGTATTCTACCCCTAAGTGTCTTCACTATTATTCCCTGTCAATTTTCTTCCCTGTCCCCATGTGATAATGCTGTCAATCATTTCCTTTTTTGGTCAAAGCTTCTGAAAAGTACAATCCTAGCAAGATGGCTTCCACAATGTTCTATAGTCTTGACAGAGAGCCCAAAACCGACCAAGGACAATATAGAGGACTAAAACCCCCAAGGAGTTCCATGAGAACCAAGGTGTCTTCAATAATGACCAGTAATACTCTTGGCACTGTCAGGTTTTCTACAGAGCCAATTATGTTCATTGGTGTTCAAACATAACCATAAGCTTCATCACTAACAAAGGCAGCTAGTCATACATGCAAGATTACAATAAGATACAGATACAAAAACTTCAAGGTTATTATCAAGTGCAGCAGCACTTGATCTACATTCTCTAAAGGTCACTAGGTCAGACTCTATACGGTTTACAGCAGCTTCTGGTTATGTCTTTAGTGTATTAATGAATATATTCTCTAAGTGTTATACAGTACTATATAATATTCCATACAGGGTCCAAGAGAGGTTCTCTGCCATGTGCATTCCCAGGAACTTCATATTGTAAACTGTCTCAATAGTAAAGCCATTGATGTTCAAGGAACAACAAATAGTCAGATTCTTCCTGAAGCCAACAACTATCTGTTTTGTCTTCACAACATTTAGAGACAGGTTGTTGTCCATGCCCAGCAGGTTCAAATTCCCTACCTGCCTCTGTAGGATGCTGTGTTGAATGACGAACGTAAGTTAATGAACAGCATTCTAACATAGTTGTCTTTTCTATCCAGGTGTGAGAGGCTGAGGTGAAGGACAATGGAAAGGGCACCATCTATTTGATCCTGTTTGGGTGATAGGTAAACTGTAGGAGGTTTAGTTGGTCTGGGTGTTGTGGCTTCAAGTGCTTCAATATGAGCCTCTTGAAGCACTTCATGATAACAGCCGTAAGTGCCAAAGGCTGGTATTTGATGTGACAGGACACAGTGAACTTCTTTGACACCAGGATGATTCTGGTTTTGAGGCATGCAGGCATCACCTGGCCAGGAATGTAGTCAATGTGCTTAATTTGTAAATTCAAAGATGCCGGAGCTCTTAAAGATCATGATGGCGTCAAGCGCACAAATCAGTCTTTACCAACGATAATAAGCTATTAATTAAATATGTAACAATGCAATATTTTCTATCCAAACCTGTCACCAGTTTTCAGCAAACTTTTCATCTGCATCAGATTTTTCTTACTCCTCTTTGTGGTCTTTCTCATTAGCATTAGCATCCACAACAGCTGCTCCTCTCGTCACTGTCTCTGCTTGTTCTCATTAGGATCAACATCCACAACTGCTGTTCTTCTCCTCACTGTCTCTATTTGTTCTCATTGGCCTTAGCATACACAAACGCTGCTCCTCTTCTCACTGTCTCTGCTTGTTCTTCTGTCAGGTTTTCTGGTTAATTTCTGCTCTATTTGTGTTCCTATGGCTCTTTTGCTTTGCCAAAAATTATAAATATTACTTTTCAAAATAGGCTTTTAATTATTTTGCTGTAACAACCTGGCAAATGTAACCTCATCCATTTTAGTAACCAAAAGGTTGATTTTTCTGTGCCTATGGTGTGTTTTTTCCTTTTCAAATCATCCATCCATCCATTTTCCAAACCGCTTATCCTACTGGGTCGTGGGGGGTCCGGAGCCTATCCCGGAAGCAAT
>JAODJX010000039.1:16784369-16796789 GCA_026776945.1 Isichthys henryi | reverse complement strand
AAACTCCGCACACATGTGACCCAGGCGGAGACTCAAACCCGGGTCCCAGAGGTGTGAGGCAACAGTGCTAACCACTGTACCACCATACCGCCCCCCTTTCAAATCAAAAGTCAAAAAAGTGAGACATTGGCCTACTAATTTAGGTTACCACTTGTAGATCTTCATCCATATAATCTTAGCTGTAATGAGATCTATAAAATACTACGTGACTTTTCACATTCACGAGGTCAAATGTATCTACTTTCACCTTTCCCTTCGCTACCACTGAGTGGAACTGCTTCAATTTTTGGGCATTCTGCCTCACAATTTAACGGGTTCCAGTCTAGCATCCATACAATGTCTCTGCAAAGTTTGAAAACGATCCAATAAATAGTTATTGGGTTATTATTTTAACAGTATCAAGTGTCAAAACTGCCCTTTCTTGATATCACTATGTAGTACTGCTTCAATTTGTGTCATCTGTGTCAAAATTTATGCAGTTTTAATTCCTCACTCACACAACGCCTGTGTAAAGTTTGTAAAAGATCCATGAAATAGTATCTGAGTTAATGCCTAAAAAGTCTAGGATGGCAGCAGTGGAGATAGCAGTGGCAAAGACGGTGGCGGCAGACCGTTGCCAAAACCATATATAATCTCCAAAGGGCAGGGAATGCAATAAAGACTGGAGACATTGGCCTACTAATTTAGGTTACCACTTGTAGATCTTGGCGGCGCCCATCCTCAGAGTGTCTACCCCTTAGTGGGAAAGAATAGCTCGGTTCTAAGATATAGTTCTTATAGTTCCAGTCTAGCATCCATACAATGTCTCTGCAAAGTTTGAAAACGATCCAATAAATAGTTTTTGGGTTATCCTTTGAAAACGGTCCAATAAATAGTTATTGGGTTATCCTTTGAAAACGATCCAATAAATAGTTATTGGGTTATCCTTTTAACAGTATCAAGTGTCAAAACTGCCCTTTCTTGATATAACTATGTAGTACTGCTTCAATTTGTGTCATCTGTGTCAAAATTTATGCAGTTTTAATTCCTCACATACAACGCCTGTGTAAAGTTTGTAAAAGATCCATGAAATAGTATCTGAGTTAATGCCTAAAAAGTCTAGGATGGCAGCAGTGGAGATAGCAGTGGCAAAGACGGTGGCGGCAGACCGTTGCCAAAACCATATATAATCTCCAAAGGGCAGGGAATGCAATAAAAACAGGGTCTTAAGAAAATCAATTAAACCAAGACCGTTGTATTTGGGTCTATTTGAAGAATGCAATTTTGAGCAATTTTTGCTGCTTCCTATTGGTCACTATTGTCACTATTGTGACCAAGAATAAAATGTATTACTTATTCAAAATAAAATCATAAAAGGCATACAGTTCCTATGTTGGAGAGGCCTAGTAAAATCCATTAGATGTCATATCAGGGAAAAAATTTGGATTAAACAAGTTAATATCAAGCCAGCAGCATTATCAGGGGCTTCATTCCCTAACAAGTGATACCATGAGCAGAAAGTTCCAACTCCTTGCTGAATGTACACGATACATGTTACATTTATGGAAATGCTTATTTTAAAAAAACATAACTAATTAAATGTTTAAATAATTTAAAATGTCATTTAAAATATGGAACACTCACTTTTATTATGCTTAACTGTAGTACATCAAAATTGAATGCAAAGAAGCCAAATATATGTTATTCGACTTGACAGAAAATTAATTGACAACAAAAGTAAAAAAAAAAAACTTTTTATCATGAAGAAGGAAGTAAGACAAACCTACCTGATCTTTTATAATCACTTGTCCGGTTCAGAGTCGCGGGGGTCCAAAGCCTATGGGTACACAGCAGGAAATTACCCGGGATGGGGCACAATCACACAGACACACCTATGGACAGTACGGTAACCACAATTAATCTCAGCATGGGTTTAAACTGTGGGGGAAAACCACACTACAGTATTTAACAAGCCAACTCCACCCACAAAGCCATGGCGGAGACTCCAGCCCTCTTTCCATTGACAGCGATTTCCCTAAATTCTAGAGTAATTTCTGGGACATAATATTAGCAGTTATGCCTATGAAGCACTCTTTCCAAAATATGGTGTGTCGTGAGCCTCTCATAACCTTTGTTTTAGCAAAGGTAAACTCTAGGACCTGTGAGATTGTTTTGTAATTGCAGAATAAATTGCAGTCATGCCTACAAGCATAGACTGTGAAGGAGGTGTCTGTGAGCAGCTGCTTCCAAAACGTGGCACCAGCCTCCCACACGCTATAACAGAGCGCCGCCTTGGCCAGGCGGATGCTCGCCCGCGCGACGCCGGAGAAAGATGGCGGCGCCCGTCCTCAGAGTGTCTACCCCTCGGTGGGAAAGAATAGCTCGGTTCTTAGTCTGCATGTTCGGCATGGTGCTGTCAATGTACGCCCTCCATGTAGAAAGGGAAAAGGCGAGAGACCCGAATTACCAAGCCATGTGCGACGTGATCACTTCCGTGGGCTGCTGTAAAGTGTTCAACTCCAGGTACCTTGGGCAGTTATTGGTAAATGAAATAAAATTCAAAAGAAACAAAAAAAAGTGTACCGCCACTATATGTATAGAAGTTTATGACAGTGTCTGTAAAACAGTGACGACAAGTGCAAGCTATTATATGAACGCTGATAGTAAATTTTAAGTAGATAAATTGCAGCTAGCTGACAATCTCGTGAAAAGATTTAGTGAGTGAAGCGGTGCACCACCGATGCATTATTTTGCAAAATGGTCCAAGTTATATTTCTTTTTTCACTTATTTGAAGAATTTCCTTGTGCTAAAAATGAGTATGTCTCTAGTAATGCAGTTCACTGTAAACTGGGTTAACATTTACCTAGTTGAAGAGAATTGTAGTTTAATATCAAGTACATTATAGTTTTTCTTTGTACTGAGCTGGCTTTATGCTGTTTTTTCTTTACTTCTGCGTAGTTACCCCGATAAATCTTTGTTGTTCTTGGGTCGTACAAGCCACCCATACAGAGACAAATTGCTCACTTGCTGTGTCATACGTTTGTATCTATTTAGGATGTTTTACAGGTAACATTATTTCGAAACTGCTCCGTGTATGAAATGATGTGCCGCTAATATTTACATGAAGTTATTGTACCGTGTTACTCTTTTATATTCAAGCAGTCATTATGAAGGATTTAACATTTCTAATACTACGTTCTAGTAGGAAGGTTGGACTGATTTGTGATCGATAACACAGTAGATAAATAGACCCCATTACCTGAGGTCGGAGCGGTTTTCTATTGCCTTTCAATCCACTGTTAATCCCATTGTACTGCTAGACGTATGGGTATCAGTCGTGGTAAAATAGCTCAGTTAATGGGGCTTGAATCTAAATGAGCTAAATATTTATATATAATTACAGTATCGAGGTATGCAAGTCTTTGGGCTCTTGTTATTAAAACACAAGTTTCATTATACTTAGTTCTACACTACTGCTTTTCATACAAAACCAGATTTGAATTGGAATGGCTTGGTGGTTGAGTTAAGTGGTTGTTAGCTTCCACCAATCAGCATGCATGTTTTCTTTTTTTCGTTTTACTTCTACATCTTGTATAGGGCCTCTATTGTCATTTTAAATGGGCTTCATATTTGACAATGGTTGACTTTCAGTACATATTTTACATTTAGCTTTGGCAGTAGCAATGTATTTTTTCCCTAACAATTGTTTACAAGTATATTCAAAATTGAAAACTGAGTCTGCTTTTACATTATGCTAATTTTTGTGCATGTAAAATGTATCTTTGCACTGGCAAGGAATTGTACAAAAATATGTCAGCAGTAAAGGTCTTGAATTTAAGGGTATCTGGTGAATGAACATGTTCTTACTTATCCTGTTACTAATCAAGAACTTGTTGAACCACACTGGTAAAGGCATTATCAAAGTACCAACAAGAACGTAAATTTATGCAATTGTTACAAAATAGTTATTATACCTTTGACATATATAAGGACTGCAGGTCTAAATGCTGGCATCATTCATTTTAACACATTTAACTATCCAGCCTTTGTCGTAACCAAAATGATCCTTTTGTTTTTTTTGCCTCAAAGGCAGACAGTATTAAGCCTTTGTTATCCATAAGAATTCTAGTTATACCAGTTAGCTTTCTTTTTCGTTTTTCTTTTAGTTTATGCACAGAGAAATAAGAGTAAGCAAACTCTTTCCTGTTGGCAATGTTCTTGCACCTCTGGTTTTGTTTTGGTGCAAGGAAGCTGCAGGAAGAAGTATGTTCTGTCTCAAAAAACTACATTTATATTGATCTGTCATTTCAGTTTAATAATGTACTTATGTTTATGCAGCAGTTCTAATCAATGAATGGGCCACTTTACGAGAAGAGCTAAAAAGTGCTCTCTGGTGATCAAAAACAAAAACCTCCCACTGACAGTAAAGACAGGTTAAAGCAATCTGAAATGGTCCTGTAAGGCACTGTGATTGAAGACTATAACATCTGGATTGCATTTATTTATTATTTTCATTTATTATATAAATGGTTGTACCATCAGCTTTGTTCTCAGCTGTGTTTATATATATTTCAGTGATTTCTAGTGGACTAGTTTGGTGGTTGAAATTGCTTGAGAAGCAGCCATGCTGATATGGCAGAATAATAGGTCTTTTTTTTTTTTTTTACAACAATTTGCGTATAAAGAGCTGACCGATTATACTGCTGACACTGTGCTTCCGCCATTGTGACAATCACCATCCACCACTAGTTTTGTCATATTTTCAGTTCTTTCTTTGTCATTACATCTTTTAACACTGGCAGCTACTGTAGAAATGTCTCCATGGCTCATCCAAGTAGCCTGTGTAAGCATTAATTGAGCAGGTTTCCCACCGTAAGCTTTCATTACATTATTGGTCTTGACAGTGTAATGCATTCAATTCATTACAATATTTACAATACACCATTGACATTTGGTTTTTTGCAATACAATATTTTACACATTTTAATTATTTCATTGTGTTGGCGTTCTCTACAGGCATATAATGTGTTCATGTTAATATTTAATATTTTCGAAATAGATCTGCCTCCAGCTCAACCCCCCCATTAGACTTTTGTTTTTTTTTTTCCCTCACCTGTGCCCCCATCCCCCAATTCTTTCATACCTCACACCTTTCACACCACAGTATCAATACCTCTCGTACATACCATTAGTATATCTGTTATAGTATTTAGTCACAGAAAATTTTGGTCATCGTGTAAAAGAGAAATAAATTCAATATAAATATTTTGGTAATGCTTTACATCTATATGATTATCATATAATGTCTGTAATATTAATGCTGTTAAAGTATGTTAGGGTGTTAAAGTATACTTGCATGTTTCTTATGAATGTCCTCTGAATGCATTATGAAGGTGTACTGAATGTTCTACGAATGCATCATAAAGGCGTTATGAAGGTGAAGTTAATATAAAGTGTTACCTAATATTTAAACATAAAAATAAATGACATTTTCAAACATGGACATTATAACATAAACAAAAGAATACAAGTAGCCACCTTACTGGTGGGGAAAGACTCAGTCATATAAGTGGAATGCGCAATAAATGAGTAAGTATACTTTCAGACCTACATATCACAATGAGGACTCTGAGCATTCAGGTAAAAACAATTTTATTAACTTTCACATTTTCTGGTAATCCATCCAGTAGTTCTAGAAAGTGTACAAGCTGCTAAGTCTGGGACGTGTATGGCTTAGATGGTCAGAGCAAATGAAAGGACTCTCCGGGGAATATAATGCTTTCATTTCCGACAGCACCAAACCTAGTTGAGAGCTATAATAAGCATTTATCAATGGCTATATATAGAACATGCAGATAAAACAGTACTGTGTTTGTAGTTGATGACACTTGAAGTACTTCAATCTTGAATTGTACTATTTGATTTAAATTTTATTTATATATGACAACAGATTGCTCAGTATATTGGCGCAACAGGGTTAGTTCGGCTGGTGCTAAATTTTCTGTGGATTGTCCTTCTAAAATGAGACTGTTACACTTTTTGTCATAGTTTCTTTAGCTCTTGCAGCACTTATATGTAGAAGAACAACATTTGCATAAATTCAGCATAAAAAAGATGTGCTTCATCTTTCTACTTTTAGGCTAATAAATTCCAAAAAAAAGGTTTGTGTTTCTCTTACCCAAAATGTGACAACTTTCATTTCCAAGGCAAGTTTCTGCTGTTGATTATGGGATTTCAGTATGAATCTCCTGGAAATCTGTTTTTTGTGTGGTTTTGTATAGGCTTCTATGAAAATTGAGGGTTACATTGACTTATTTTTGGTCAAACCGCTGAAAAATCATTGTAATTTTGGTGGATAATTTCAATGGGGTCTTTCAAATAAATAACAAGGTATAGTTTGGCAAAAATAGTTGGAAATGTTTTTTTTCCTCAAAAAAATTTGGACAGAGAAGAACCTATGTGAAGCATTTTGGGCCAGTTTTTAATGCTTTACTCCAGTCAATGTGTCTTTCTGCTCATACCTAGTTTCAAGTATTTAATTAAATGGCCCAGCATTAATCTATTACTTTTCTGTGCTGTTTACTGACTGTTGGTATTTGCTCTTAATGTTTCCATCCAAGTTTTTTGTAATGTCAAGCTGAAAATATTTTATAAAGAGGTTATCATTTTATGGTGATGCTATTTAGTTACATTTTACAGTGAACTAAACCTAAGTACCATCTGTCTCTTCAGGTGGGGTCGAGGATTTGGGCTGTTCGGCTCAGTATTTGGAAAAAACGGTGTAATGAACCAGCCAAACAGTGTCTACGGCTTTGTGTTTTACATATTCCAACTGTTACTAGGTAAGTCTGAGTGCAGGTTGAAAGATACTAAAAAGTCAACTTTTAATAGACTTATAATTGTCCTGTCTTGGCACGACCATACTATACTTTAGTTAAATCTGTTAAATACAAAGACTGTTTGAATGTTCAATGGAAATTTCGTCAAAAGCCTGTAATGCAGTAAGGGTGTTAAGCCTCCACCCCTGCTAGGGAGCGACCCGAGACGTAGCCGCCATGCTGACCCCCCGTTTATGTTTCTCCAGGGATGACAGTGAGTGCAATGGCAGCTCTCATTCTCATGACCACATCCATTGTGTCAGTAATGGGCTCCCTCTACCTAAGCTACGTTCTTTACTTTGTGTTGAAAGATTTTTGTATTGTCAGCGTTATAGCATATATACTGAACTTGGTCCTTTTTGTGCTTAACTACAAGCGACTTGTTTATTTAAATGATGCCTGGAAGCAACAACTTCACACTAAACGGGACTAAATTTTGGAAGAAGAAGAAAACAGGGAAGCAATTAGAAAAATGTGACATTTGATCGTTTATTTTTGTCATTGGGAGATCTTTCTTTTCCAGTTGCATCGGTGAAACAGAATAATATTTTTGTTTTTGTAAGCGCTAATTTGAACACTGAAAGTGTGTGTGTGTGTGTATATATGTGTATATGTATATATACATACACATGATCAAGATGTGTGTGTGTGTGTGTGTGTGTGTGTATATATATATATATCAATTCTTCCTAATTTCTTTTTTGTTTCCAAAATTTAAAACTGATTTTGCATATAATGTCCTCATGAAGGAAGAAAGCTGAGATGGATATTTTTCCAATGGGTCGTGGGAATTATTTTTAAAACTGATGGATAAACTGGACTTTACACATATACTTGAAAAGTGATTTTTTTTTATTTTATTTTATATAAATTTGCATTCATGTTTACAATGCCATATTAGAATTTTAGGAGAATGTGGCTGTACAACTGTCCTAAATATTGAGAAATGGAGACACTTTCTTACAAGTGATGCAGACTGCAACGAAGGAAAGATGTCTGTGTAAAAGGTGTGAAAATGAATTGATGAAACTGGCATGTAACTGTCTAAATGTTTACTGTTCTGGAACAGTATTCACTGTCTCTTTGTCTTGAAATGTACTTAGACATAATATTTGTCCAATCAAGGATTTAAGGATTATTTTCATAACACTACTTTGAAAAGTGGGAGAAATAAAAGATACACATGCAATGTGTTTAAAAACTATAACTGCTTAAAAAGTTTTATCATGAAGTCAGTTTGATGGAGCTTTGTGCGTATTCTTGCCATAGTTACCCTCTCTGATATATGTTTAGTGTTTATGAAATTAGTATATGTTTAGTCTGTCGCTCCCTGTACGTGGCTTTAAGGAAGGGTGTTAATTAAGGATCAAGGTGTCCAGTCCAGTAGAATTTTCATTGCTTGACGTTTTGTAGCATTCCACTTTCTTCACTAGCAGTTGTACTTCAGCTGTTTATGATTACCAGTCATCTTAGAAACTGTTAAAACTGCTTCTCAAAGGAACCATCTGAAAATTAGGCAAGTCTTTTCTTGAAGAATTTTGATGCAGTGTTTACATGGGTAATTTTAAGATTACGATTAACTTTATTGATCCCAGGGGGACGTTCTGGCGCGTACAGTGCAACGTGCACAGATAAACTTACATGTAGTTTGTTTTAGACAAGGTACAAAGACAGTACACATAGTACAAACTTTAATTTCGTATATTTATTTCTCTCAGAATACGTTGTAATCTTTGTTGATGTCACCACTTTGAAACTAGACCTAATTTCACAGGGATGGTACGGAGCAGTTGTAGGTCTGATTACCTGTCCGTGGTCAAAAAACTTGTGTTATGAAACAGGTTGTTATATAGCTTTTGTTGGCTGTGGTAAATAATAGATTCAGTATGAAATATCAGGCAGTATTTTAGATTTATACTCTCAGTAGTGTGACCTACAGAAGTGTTATTGTCAAGGAAGCTAAAATGTTTTTTTTTTCCAGAATGATTATTAAGAATGCCTAATTTGTGAGCTTACATGGATATGTAATGTGATATGACTGTGTGATCATAAAGTTAAGAGTTTCATCAACTAATTTTGATAAATTTCCATCTGAACTTCAGCATCATACTGATGCTCACATTGTATCTGTAATTGACAAAGTGGTTAATGTCACTATTTTGTACATGGAGAAGATGATCCAGTAACTTTGTTTTTGTAATCAGAGATTTTTAGCACATGGTTGAAGGTATTCACCTACAGAGGCAATTGTTTCTTTAGGTAAAAACAACCCATCTGGGGTCTTTATCATGAAGCAGGATTTCTTGCTTAGCCAAATAATTTGTCTGATTTAAGGTGTTCTGGCCATGACATTAGTATCCTTCAAATAAGAATAAAATGACATCACTGTCCATAAGAATATGAAACATGACTTTAATGCATTTTTTGGACTGTTTTAAATACAGTAATTATCTGGTAAATTTTGAGTTTATATAATACATATATATATATATATATATATATATATAAAAACATGTTTTCACCCAAATACAGTAGAGTAATGAAATGTTTGTTTTAATGTTACAAACAGTGCCTTCAGTTTAAACATAGGGTTATGTGTAGCTATCGGTTATTGCTGGTGAAGAAGCTTGTTAAATCGCACCTTGGTGTTTAGGATATGCTGCAATATCTCTACTGATGGTCTGATTTCAGAATAGGCCTCGTCGTTGTTAAAGCTGCTTTTGTTATAAAGTTGTTGTCTGCAATTTCTTTATTTATTCTCTAATGAAGAAGGAATAGTTTCCCATGATGTTCATGCCCAACTGACAGTGATTATTCTGAAGGTTCTTATTTTTTCAAATGAGCAAAAATTTTTTTTGTTTTGGAAGTCGGAGTTTTGTTTAGCCATTGTTCATTGATCATTTTAATGAAGGGTTTTCTCTGATTTCTTGATTATAGGTTTTATATACTGACTTTGTTTTTTGTATTTGTATAATTTTGTAAAAATAAGCAAGGTTGACAAACACTTGCCAAATGCAAGTTGTTTATATGTTGATTTAAGTGTATATGCTAAATGTATACAGGAATTGAAATGTAAACCAAACGTAATACAAATGTGACTAGGAAATGTAAAATCGATGGTTATTGATACATTTAATGACATTTAAATGTGTCTTGGAATTGGTTTACAAGTAAAACATCTTTCGTTTATGATTTTTACTATTGCTGTAAAGAGGTCTCTGCTGAAAACTGATTCTCCAGTTTAAACATAGAGTTATGTGTAGCTATTGATTATTCTTGATGAAGAGGCTTGTAAAATTGCACATTGGTGTGTATGATATTGCCTAGTTACTGCGCCATGTAATGGGAGTGCCTTTCAGGATGTTATAAGTGTATTATTTTCATCGTTATGCTGTGTGAAATCTGCTGAACAAGCACTTTACGCACGCCAATCTTTTAAGTAGCAGAACATTTTTTAGATTTTTTTGTGTGTAAAATCTTGTCCTGTATTTATATACAATTTAGGCAATAACAGAAAACTGACAATTTTCATGACCTACATTTAAACATGCATTCCTATACTGTTACGGGTTATGTTGTGCCCCCTTCTGAATGGTAACTGCAAATTCACCTTTTTATTAACTTGGATATGCACTGTTCTGATATTCACTGGTATTTGTTATAGCCAATGTAACTTCTGTCTGTAATCTGTCTTGTCATCTGTAAATTCTTTTTTACGTAATAAATGGTATGTCAGTTTTATTTGGGGAAACACAAAGTGTGTGTTTAGGTCTTTTGACAGTGTTTGCTGCACTGTATGTTTTGCAGGTTAAGAAGCGTTTGTCCTCAGAATAAAGAAGACAACATATCAAACATCCAAGCCACATCTCGCGTTTCAATAATTTATGTAACTACAACCCGAAATCGCATCAATATTAACACCATGCCTAACCCTCTCTGAACAAATCCTGTTTACTGGGGCGTGTTTGAATCTTCCCACCGAAGGCGGGTATTCATTTGAACTTTCAAAAAGGGGGCGGTGACGTTCTGGCGTCTTTGTAAATTGCCATAGGTCGCTGTAAAGGCGTCGCACTTCCACAGGCATCTTAACATTTGTCACTTAAGAGAACCATTAGCTGATTGGATCTCAGATAATGGGTATGTGTATGCTAAAACCGCCGGCAGCGACAAGAGGAAAAAAAAATGAAAGTCTACGGAAGTTACCCGAGCTGATGCTAACGCGTTTATAATTCTCCATAAAACACAAAAATCTCGTCGCTGCTACCTAGTCCCTTTGAGTTATTTTGTCAACTTAAACGCTCTTGAAATCGTGTTTTTAATACCAAGTCTTTCTGATGAATTGTGGCAATTTGGAGATTTTTTTTTATGTAACTCGACACCACGTGGATGCCATGTTGGGCAAAATCGACTTAATTTATTTATCCTTTATTTTACCGGGGAGGTTCCATTGAAATACAATATCTCTTCTTCCAGGACATCCTGGCCAAGATGGCAGTAAATAAGAGAAAAGTTTCATATACATACACACAGAGATGATTAATAGGAACACAAACTAAAATACATACAAATATATATACATGTATGAAGTCTGTTATAGTGGACACATGTCTACTCGTAATTTACCTCACATTTAAGCAAAACATTTTTATTTATACCATGTATAATGTTCCACAGACATTCTGGTTTATCTCCATATTTTTCTTACCTGCTGAAAGCTTTATAGATGCACTGGACAGAAATCCCAGCAGTGTTGCTTCCTGGCCAGCAAGCACCCACTATCTTAAGATAATCACATTTAAATAGCTGTCCACTACAGTGGACACCATGCATGAAAGGGTTAAGATGAGTGTGTATAAAAAGAGCGCCCCAGAGTGGCAGTCTCTGTGAAGAGAAAATGGGAAGAGGTTCACCACTCTGTGAAAGACTGTTTGGGCAAACAGTGCAACAATTTAAGAATATTGTTCCATAACATAATATTGTAATGAAGTTGGAAATTTCACCTACAGTACAGAGTTGTAGAAGGATAACAAAATTAACAAAATAAGTATTAAAAAATAAAAACAAAAGTTACAAGAGAATATGGGAAAATATTTAATGAGCAGGTTGCAGTTTTATCTTATTTTAATTGGTAGTTTTGTTGATGCTAATGGCCTGGGGGTAGAAGCTTCTCCTCAGCCTCTCATGCCTGCCCATAAGGCTCAGGAGGTGCCTACATGAGCACAGGCACTGGAATAATTTACAGCATGGTTGGTGAGTATCTCTGATAATGCTTAATGTCCTGGACCTGCATTGTTGGATGTAGATGTCCTGCAGGGTGTTGTGTATACCTGACAATGCTTAATGTCCTGGACCTACATTGTTGGATGTAGATGTCCTGCAGGGTGTTGGGTACACCTTATAATGCTTAATGTCCTGGACCTGCATCGTTGGATGTAGATGTCCTGCAGGGTGTTGGGTACACCTGATAATGCTTAATGTCCTGGACCTGCATTGTTGGATGTAGATGTCCTGCAGGGTGTTGTGTACACCTGATAATGCTTAATGTCCTGGATCTGCATTGTT
>JAODJX010000039.1:16766098-16778072 GCA_026776945.1 Isichthys henryi | reverse complement strand
AATACACAGCTACGTAGCACACAGGAACACAATACACAGCTACATAGCACACAGGAACATAATGCACAGCTACGTAGCACAGAAGAACATAATACACAGCTACGTAGCACACAGGAACATAATACACAGCTACATAGCACACAGGAACATAATGCACAGCTACGTAGTACACAGGCACATAATATACAGCCACGTAGCACACAGTAACATAATACACAGCTACATAGCACAGAAGAACATAATACACAGCTACGTAGCACACAGGAACATAATACACAGCTACGTAGCACACAGGAACATAATACACAGCTACGTAGCACACAGGAACACAATACACAGCTACATAGCACACAGGAACATAATGCACAGCTACGTAGTGCACAGGAACATAATACACAGCTACATAGCAAACAAGAACATAATACACAGCTACGTAGCGCACAGGAACATAATACACAGCTACGTAGCACACAGGAACATAATACACAGCTACGTAGCACACAGGAACATAATACACAGCTACGTAGCACACAAGAACATAATACATAGCTACGTAGCACACAGGAACACAATACGCAGCTACGTAGCGCACAGGTATATAATACAGAGCTACGTTGCACACAGAAATATGAACAATGACCAACTGGGGAAATGAACAAAGTCAGGCACTAAAATACACTAAAAACAGGGACTAACAAAAGGCAGGTGTAAATCATAAAAAACAACCAATTAACAAAGGCACAGGGCAACAAGACATAGATGACGCTAACTAACTAACTAACTAACTAACACAAATCAGAACTGAGGAATTAAAGACCTGAAACTAAGGAAACACAGGGAAATACACAAGAAAACAAAGTACAACATAACACCAGAACAGAACACAAGGAGGGCAAACCTAGTGCAGAAAACTCAAACGGAAATAAAACACGGGGGAATAGAAACTCATACAAAGAAAGAGATAACGTTGATCATCAACAAGTCTGGAACCCATTACTTGGGGAATGCAGTCCCTAAGCCAGACCCTCAACCCACTGAGCCATGCGGTGGGCTGGAGAATCAGAAGAGTACACTGGGGCTGAAGGGCAGGATGGCCAGCAACACCTGCTGGTCAAACAGGAAGGAGACACGAAGGGCAGGGTTGGACGGGTGCTGACCCTAACAAACGTTAACACTAGTTGATTTTAATTTATATATATAATGTTTCCTAAAATGCTTAAGTAAAATAACATAAAATTTTTGTGAAAAGTGTTAAGTGAGCAGCACTTCTAGGATAAGTTTTCATTTTTCATTTAATTTCACTGATATTTTTATGACAGTTGATCATTGTGACAGCTAAAATAATAATAGACTAAATATATTTTAAAAATAAATTTTTTTGTTGACTCACCATCGACTAAATGTTGTAACTTAGTTTAGCAATAATATCTGTAATAGTGCATTCAAGTTTCAAAATAAATCATACATTTCTTAAAAGAAAATATAAATTATGTGAGATATTATTAAAATATTTTATCACTGCTTGTCTCTTCTGAATCTGAACACTTCTGCCACTTAGTCAGTTTTTTTTGTCGAATTTATTACCCTGAAATGCTGATATTCGACCCATATGGTTTTAAAAATAATTAGCACACCGATCAGCCATAACATTAAAACCACTGAGAGATGCAGTAAATAACACTGATTTTCTCATTGCAATGGCACCTGACAAAAGTGCTATTATATATATCAGGGAAATTAACAGTCAAATCTTGACGATGATGTGTTGGAAACAGGAAAAATTGGCAAGTTTAGGGATCTGATTGACTTTGATAAAATTGTGATAGCTAGACAGGTCAAAGTGCCCATGCTGATGCCTGACCACTGCAAAAGTGCCTAGAAAGGGCATGTAACTGTAAGAACTGGATCAATGACCAACAGAGGAAGGTGGCCTGGTCTGATGGGTCATGATTTCTGTTACATCATGTGGGCAGCTCAGTGTGTTTGTGTCGTTTACCTAGCTGGGGAAGAAATGGCACCAGGATGCAATATGGGAAGAAAGCAAGCCAGCAGAGGCAGTGTGATACTCTGGGCAATGCTCTGCTGGGAAGCCTTGGGTCCTGACATCCACACAGATGATACTTTGACACATACCACCTACATAAACATTGTTGTGGACCAAGTACAGCTCTTCATGGCAACAGTATTCCTCTATGGCAGTGGCCTATTTCACCAGGATATGGTGCCCTGTTACACTGCAAAAATTAACCACAGGGATGTTCACATTCATATTCTCTGGTTTCAAACAGAGGGAGCCATGAATTTTAAATTTAAAATTGTCTCGTTTCAGAATAAGCTGTTGTTGACTGTTGGCATGGGGCCAGATGTAGTGGCTGTATTAAACAGATATACTGTTTATGTATGTCTGTGAAGCCCTTCCTTATATAATCACATGTCTAACTGATACATATTTCAATATAAAACCAAGTCTACAGTTTTGATGTATTCTTTAAAACTACTACATTTATCTAGCCTATAGCCAGCCTGACCGATACTACTTACCCAGTTACTTTTATGTGTTAACTACAGTCTGTACACCAAATCACTTGACAGTAGCACCACAGCTAAATGAATAGCATGAAAAAATATTTGAAAAAACATCAGATCTGTAGGTTTGTGCACAAATTATTGTATGTACTGAGAAATACTGAAAGGAATTGATGATGGGGACAAAGGGCTGACTAATTTTCAGAAACAAAATGCTACAGATGACCAAATGTTTATTCTTTCTGTTTTATAATTGCTCTCATTCTTTTACTGCTGATGCAGCTTGTTCCACTAGCCTACAGCAATGTTCAGCTCTTACGAAGAGGAGCTGTTTTTGTTTAATGGGGAAACAAAACCAGTCAGGGTGCTCTAAAAGCAAAATATCAAGCTCAAAACTCAACCAGAAGATGCAAACTGGACAATATATTTAAAATTTTGTACATATGTATATATACCTTAACTATATATATAAAGAATGCACATACATTAGGTTCAGGTAGGCCAATGCCTTTGGCATATTGCAAAAAAACAACCCTATTTTTTTCAGTGTAGTGTGGCACATCAATCCCCCTCCCCCACACTTCCTCATCCTCATGCTCGGCTAAGCTCTGAGGTTAGGGTTGTCTAGACAACGAGCGGCATATCGCACCCAGACCAGGCAAGAAGTTTCTACTGCAGCCAGCGAAGCACTACCACTACTGCTGTGAGCAGTTTCCTGTCAGCAAAGTGAAAATAACACATCAGAACACCCTATATAATCAAACATCTTTTGTTCGATGCCTCCTTATATCTGAAAACCATTATTTGGTCATCTGTAGCATATAATAAACATCTATATATAAATATATAAACGCCAAATAAAGAAAATTCCACAAATGATATAAATTAGTTTTTGTGTTGACGATAAGTGTCTTAAAATTGTATGTTTTCTTTTCGTTCAAATGAAGTAAAATGACTTTCATATCATGGTTAATAAATAGTTATAAAACCCAAAGTATAGGGTTTGTGAGAATGATAGCTTGTGCCTTTGTAAGTCATAATGCATCAGTGATAAAGTGGTGTGGTGTTTCTCAGAAATACAAGTAGTTAAATGCATTATGAATTTTTACCGTTATCATCTGTCATACTGAAACATCTGCAAGTACAAACATTAAAAATGATTGACGTGGGTAAAGGTACAGTAGCTGTGCATTGAAGCATGTAGACATGCTAGCCATGCTTGGGTTGCAATACATCTGCTGTGTAAGTATAATATACTGCTTATAGGCTTTTTAAATGCTGATGAGTTACAATTTAACATTGTCCCATGTTTCCTGGTTACAATGCAAGACTATGCTTTATTTTATTAAGAAAGCTTTCCAGGACTCATTGGAATCCACAGTAGTGCATATTTGCAGGGTACCAAATCCGTCCCAGTTTATTAGACTCAAAGATAGTGTAGGGCAATTTTGAGTGGGAGTTCATGGAATATATTCTGTTAGAAAAGAGTGGAAAACATATTGGTATGTTGTAAACACTTCATGCACCTCACCGCTTCAGTTTAACAGTAAATAGTTTTCTCTTTGTCTGTTTTGTCATTTTGTCTGAAATTATCTTTCATGTTATTACATCAGTTGCATAGTCTGACCTTATATAGACTTGATAAAAACCCAGTTCTTTACTCACAATGGAAAGGGGTACATCTATTGATTTAGCAGATTATTTTATCAGTCTCTAAAGCCAGTAGGGTTTATGGGCCTTACTCAAAGGGGCCAGGGGTTAAATTATACTTCCACAAGTGATTGTCTTATGCTGCTTGTATGTCTCTTCCAAACTATCATTCCATCTTTCATATCACTTCTACAGGGTCATAGTGACCATCAGGAAGCACTATTATTAAACCATTATGAAGATGATTCTAACTAACAAGCTCTTGCACATGAACTTTTGATTAGAGAAGGTGAACTGAATGTAGCCTGATACAAAAGCATGCTCTAGAGGCACTGGCCATCCTCACCCACAGTTCTTTCACAATTTTTATTTGATTTGTATTTTTTGACCTATTAAAATCAATTAGGTTGGCAGAAGCGGCCATCCACTGAACATGGCGAACACCACACCCACTGGGTGTCTTTCGAGTGCAAGCGGGAGGCCTTCTTCCTGTGGTTTACATCACGTGGGTGACGATCACCTAAAAAGGAGGAGATCTCTCTCTTACTGGCCTGTTTCTTTTACAACCTCAAGAGTGGAAGCTGGTAAGATTGTTGGGCAAACTTTCCCTCCTTGAAAAGTGATTAACAAATAACTGAGAAATGCCTATATTTCATATTTCAATATGCACTTATTCTGAATATTCTGAAGGTAGATTAAGGTATTATTTTTTTAAATTAATAATCATTTGAAATTTAATGATAAAAACATTAAATGAAACAAAGTTCATAATTTAAACTGTGACAATTTACCTTGACTTATTTTTACTTTGTGCTTAAAATGATTGTGCTTCCATGTTATATATCAGGTTTCTGGTCTTCGACTGAAGTGAAGCGGAAATGTAGTAATATTAATGTTGTAAAATGTAACTTCTTTAGCCTGGTGCAAGCTGAATAGTACACATTTGTGTCAACATGTAAGGTCAGATTTTAAAATATTTGCCAGAATAAATACTTGTATCATTGTTAAGTCAAAAAACCTATGATACTCATGCGCCACAAAATGGCTTCTTTGTACAAAGCAGGGTTTCATACTGTCTTCATCGTCACTCAGGAATATATAATTCAATATAACTTAATTTTTCTTTTTTAGTATCATTTAATACTTTTAATATTACAATCATTTTTTAATATGTAAAATTTCCACTATGGTTGTGCCTGAAACTTTTTGAACCTGAATTGAACAGAACTGCTTGAAGTGTTTCAGAATTTTAATAATATGGTGTTCTTATTAATGATATGTACACTTGTTACTGGTTAAATGGTGATTCAAAAAGAAGCATCTTATATGAGAGTTTATATTAGCGTTTTCTATTTGTTGTTTAGATTTATTTCATTTGCAGTCTATGACTGAAGGTGGGAGGATGTTCATTGAGAGATGATTTGGAGAGTGAATGTAACTCAAGAGTGTGGCCTAAGGAATGAACGTCGCCACCTGGTGGAAGAAGACCCTGGAGATACAGTGCAGTCATCCATAAAGTAGAAAGCAGTACTAAACTCTGCTGCACAGTGTAGTGTTTCCTACTTTATGGATGAGTGTACTGTTGGCTTCTGTGGAATCCGGACCAGGAAGTAAAGATCAGACAGGAGCCCAATCTGTAACATGTGCTGTTAATAAACCCAAGGGAGTCTGTTTGTGTTTACTACTGACAATCATTTTCTGTCATTTGTTATGGTGAATTTTCCTTTATGCAATTAAGATAAATTTTTACATTTGCTTTATTAAATAAAAAATTATCTACAAAACCTTGTCATATTTGCATTTATTTTATTTTTTGGGACACATTCTAATATTAAAATTCTAATGTTAATTGTAAGCACTTAATTATATTTTAGGGTAAGTTAAGGCTTTGTTCTCAAACTGGTGATAAAGACTGACAGAATCCAACTGCAAAACATCAATACTCACGCATCAAAATTACAAAGTTTTTCTAATGTAATGCCAGTGGCGTTAATTGGGGTGTCCATTTAAACTGAAGAAAACTAAACTAAACTATGTTATCATACAACATTGCTACATCATTGCCAACTCCACCTATCTCTTTGGATAATATCACATCATCAACTGGAAGCTGTATTGAAAAACAGAACAGTATTTAAAAAAAATACACTTTATTCTTGCAAAAATACATTTTAAATTAGTCTCAAAATCTCTCTAGTCCAGTTTTCGTGGCAATTGCCAGCTAAATGTCTACAAGTACATAGATAGTATGAAGGACACAGATAGAGCTATATACAGCTATATTCAGAAATGAACTTCCATTTACAGAAATGATTTTTAAAGAACATATACAACAGATAGAGGAACAAAAACCCCCTAAAGACGTGTTATGGAATCCACTGAAACTAAAAAGTGAACACTCTTTTGCACTGTATGTCACTGAATGGATTAACCATACTTACACATGGTAGCAAACTGTCAGCTCTTTTGCAGATGGTATGTATAAAACATAAGGCAGAAACCAGGATGGGTTATTAAGACTAACAATCATCACTTAAGGTTAAAATCCATTAGCTTTTTTAAGCTTCAGCTTTTCAGCATCTACTACTGGGATACTAGTTTAATTAGTTCTGTAAAGCAGGGGTGTGCCGGAGAAGCACAGAAAGTACCCTCTTAGTGGTTACGGAAAATTATTGAGAATCAGTTGTCGAGAAGAAGTTATTTTCTTTTTGCAAACCATTAACAATATCACAATAAAAAGATTTTCTTTTTCATTGTATTCTTTTCACAGTTTGAAAAGCCCCTAGTATTGTCAGGAACTTGATTGTATAATGTTTTGCAAAGCTATTAGCTGCACATGCTGCAAAAGAAACCACACATAAAATGAGAATCGGGGCTGTCCAAATAATACAGTAGCATTGTATTTCCCAGAAACCCATGTCACGCCCCACCTATCTAACACTTACTCCTCCCACACCCCCAGCATCTACAATTTCTATATGTACTGGATGAGCCAAATGGAGATGTCAAAGCCAATAAATGTGTTTTTACCTGAATACCAGGAGTCCTAGTTCTAGCATGAAGCTCAGAAACTATACTTGCTATTTACTGCGCATTCCACTTACATGCCAGTTTACACAGACTTTCCCCACCAATTAGGTTTTTACCTGTATTTCTATGTCTTAATGTCCATGTCTTACAGTGTCATTTATATTATGAATATGTCTTAATATTTACATTCTATTTAGTTCTTTTTCGCACTATGACCAGCATTTTCTGTGACATAACAGCTGTGTAGTCATTTAGTTACAATTCTCATATTTATTTGCTATCTGAGTTTGTGTCCCCAGAATGCCAGCTCCTGTCATCCAAAGAAATAAATTGCATCAATCAGCCTTTTCAGTCTATCATGAGACTCAGTTCCATTGTGTTTGGGTAACAAAAGATGCATGTACACATTTGTTGATTTGCACAACTGCAGTGACATGTCCATTTTACACATTTAAAAAATCAGACAAAACAAACATAGCTATGTACAGTCTTCACGGTATACATGACAGATCAAAGTATTTGTAACACAGTTGAATGCTTTCTGCTTCACACATACACACATATATACATATACAGTTGAGCAAAGCTTCGGATCCAAGTACAGGGTCAGGTTGTTTATCTGGCAGCCCTGGAGCACTTTAGTATATTCTATTGCATCCATTTTGTTCCTTTGCTACACACTGCTTCATTTTTGGGGGAATTTGTTTGAAAATGAAATCATGTGTACGTCTCCATCCATATAATGTGTGCATGAAGCAGTAAAGAGATCCATGATATACTTTTTTGACCTATGATATTCATAATTTCAAATGTCATCTGTTATCACATTTCCCATTGCTGTCACTAAGTGGGGTTTAAATTTCTGGGTGATCAGTCTCAGAATTTAATCAGTTCTGGTTCAATACACAAACAACCCCCCCGCAAAGTTTTAAAAGATCCATCAAATACTTTTGGAGTTATCACCTTTAAAAGAAAGCATCTGAGGCATCCCAAAACTACCGGTCTTATGAATACATTTAACAGCTCATCACAGAAAAACAATGAGTGTTTAATTTCTTGATCTTAAAAATTCAACCCGGTACTGTAATCACAATAATGGATAATAGTCCCTGGAGATAAACAAGGCCATACTGGCAAAAGAGCACACAAATGTGCAATATATGAAGATGTAAGCTGTCCTTGACCTGGTTTGTCATATTGATAACTAGTAGCTAGAGACGTCTCCATCTGAATCAAGTCTCTACAACTGATACTATCAGAAAACACAAAAACCAGAACAAAATTCCAGTTCACACAAAAACCTACATACTACCAAATCCACGGAGGACGGAGGCCCCAAGGACCCAAACCAGAGAATGTGCTTCAGGATTGAGGAAAGCCACTGAAGAAGTTTTGCTTGAAATTACTCCATAGGGGTTCTGTCTTTCATAACCAGTGGAACCTGCAATAGAGATAAAGAACAAGGAAGAAAAGGACAGGTTTTTGACATTTTCTAGCACTTTCTTATTCCATCTATTAAGCAAAGGTATACATGAGGACAGTACAGCAATGCCAAAGATTAGAAGGTTACCATAGACTATAAGAAACTTAAGTTAGGATACCCAGCTTGCTAAATACAATGGCTTCGAACAGTAACACTTACACTTAATGCTTGTAATGCACGGTCCTCCTGCATCCCTGTTATTTCCAAACAAAGGAAAAACATGTAATCGACTGAAAGAAACTCAATCAAAAACAAAACAATCTAAGTGATGGATTTAGTAACGTAATGCAGATCAGTGAACATAAAGCTCTGATTATTTCAAGAGTGACGTGAAGCTTTGTATATCTTTGTATTGTGTTCCAACTAAATTGTCATAATTAGCCTTTCCCCATCCACATGGGGTGACCAGATACTTATAATCCGGGAGGACACTTTGAGCTACTTCAGGTTTCACAAACTAAAACTGAAAGGCTCCTGTGTTTGGCTGAATAGATCACTTCTTCTTGCACATTAACTGGATTGTTTCCTTGATCGAAGGAGTCATCCAGCTGTTTCACTTTAACATGAGTGACACATGCATGAATATAGAGACTAACCAATCAGCACACAGAAACAACTCAGTACTTAAGTCAAATCCAGGTCCTTTTGAGTGAAATGGTAGTTTACAAAATCTGTCCTACTTCAAAGTGTCCTCCCTGATATGGATGATCTGGTCACCCTATATCCACAGTACCTACAGTAATTATCCCCCTTGATTATTTTAATGAATGTTTAGTCATATTGATTTTTTTGGGACTGTTACTTTGACTAGGCATAAAGATTTTAAATACCTTGAGACATATCACTGTAAAAATAGTAGGCTCTTATGATTCTGCTGATCAGCATTTTCATTGATCTTTTTCTGTTTGATGAAGGTTATAGAAGTACAATTTCCCACATATTAAATTTTAAGAACTTTGGCTCCTTTGAAATTGTAATGAAAATGTTTCTTCACTATTGGAATAATAAAGTGAAAGGACTGTATTTAGCATTTATCTAGAAAATCAGACATTGTATTCAATGAAAATACAAAGATATATTTTTGCTCACCTTCCCTGCCCCCCAACACTCCTCAACCTCAGTCTCAGATACAGCTCGGAGAAAGTTGGATGGAACTAGGCCCCGTTGTCCGTTCAACTCTCCCTGAAATAGAGCTCCATGCTGAATACTCAATCATATTCCAGGCTGATCAGTCCAATCACACACAAGTCTAGTCACACAGCCTGGATTCCACACTCACATAGAAAAACCCATCGCTATCCATATTGCCAAACACCAACACAGTGTCTCCTGCTTTGAAGGTCAGCTCAGCCTGCAGAGAAAAGCAGAGTGATTTGTATGATGGAGTAGTGTCTTTGTCAGCCCTGCCCATAGTGATGTCAGTGGATGCTGGTAGCGCTACCTAAGAAAGCACATTTTATAATGTTGTTAGACCTCAAAGACATCACCTCAATATCAATGTTCGGAGAGCTCTGCCGAGGATCGTAATCGAAGATTGCCACCATCCTGTAGGGAGTTTGGTCCTTAAGCTTCATAGCTGCGTGACGGGAATCTATGTGCAATGACAGGACAATCGGCCAGGTCCTTTTGACTGGAAATGGTAGTTTCACTGTCCTAGTTCAAAATGTCCTCCCTGACATGGATTATCTCACCTCAACGCGCAACTTAACACAGCACTGCCTCTGTCAACATATCCTGATTGCATGCTTTGTATGGGTGAATTTGTTTTATAAGATTTTTTTTTAAAAATAGAGCTTCAACTATGAGTTTGTTTTTTAGTTTGGGAACAGGGTTTAACATTTTTAAAATTGAATTCACGCAAGTATCATGACTGCCATGTTTTCTTCATGCCAATACAGATCTTATCAAATGACATTTGAAATATGTGGACCTACTTTCTGTGTATTTGTAAGACACAGTGAGTTCTACATATGCAGTCAGTGTCATGGTCTGAGATCGTTTTGGGTTTAGGGAGGAGGCCCTGCCCTAATTAAGATGTTCCATTAAATGGTGAATACAAAAAGCAATAGAAGACTGACAAGCAATCCACAAAGAATGTGATATCGTCCCTCACAAAAACACGGATGGGCCTGCACCCACAGCATTGCCCATGTCACGTTTCACTTCCTGTGTTAAACAGTCACCATTAGTTCTCAAAATGAAATTACCAAGTTTTAATTCAGTATTATGTTAAATCTAATCTTCTACACTGTATTGTCCGCCACGTGCCACATTTCAGTTCATAAAGTTTTGCACTTTGTAGCACCATTGTCATCAGGCTGGCACAGATTTTCTGACTGAAACAGTTCAAGTGCTCAAAAGTAAGACTTCCTGTTCTGCAAAAATAAAAATTTCCCATTGCCACTAATGGCAGAAAATAACGAAGGGGAGGCTACGTAAAATTCCACTGGAATATTTGAAAACAACAAAGTGGTGGACCTTACGTATATATCTGGGTTTGTGTGTGTAAGACAGACAGACTGTGGTACCTGATTTCTCCATGGGGACCTCTGCAGGCAGAAAGCCACATTGCACTAGTTGCTGTCTGCTCTCTTTATCTCCCACCTGGACCTCAGATACCATGTTGCATGGAATATAGCCAAAGTGGCCATTTGATTCTCCATAGTAAAAACCGTCAGCATCTTTATCTCCATATACCTGATGAAAATATCACATATTAACATAGGTTCTTAAAATTATTCCAGGTGCTAATTTACTACCATATACCAAAAGGATATTTGCATTTAGCTGATATTACTATTCTTTTTATCTTTTAAGATAAGGACCTGTTACTTAGTTAAGAGACAATGTTTAAAAATAAGCAATTGTAAGAAAATTTGTGAATTAGTTACATTCCTCCTTTATGAATATGAAATTGAGCATGATACCATTTAATATTATTAGGGACCTGAATTGTATTGAGAACCTGTGGTCATACTTGAAGGGGCCAGAACACAAATGCAAACCTTAGACTATGAAGGATACTGATAATCCATGCACCTTCATAATGCTTTTATACTGCATTCGTAAAATGTTCAGTGCACCTTCATAATGTATTCATTAAATATTCATAAAACATCCATAAACATCATGTATGTATAGCGTAATATCCTAACATCCCTTAACAGCTGTAATATACATTAATAACAAACATTATATAATTATAACAACTCCGGTTTCCCCCCACAGTCCAAAAACATGCTGAGGCTAATTGGAGTTACTAAATTGCCCATAGGTGTGCATGTG
>JAODJX010000039.1:16733322-16748570 GCA_026776945.1 Isichthys henryi | reverse complement strand
ACACATGCACACCTATGGGCAATTTAGTAACTCCAATTAGCCTCAGCATGTTTTTGGACTGTGAGGGGAAACCGGAGAACCCGGAGGATACCCCACGATGACATGGGGAGAACATGCAAACTCCACACACATGTGACCCAGGCGGGGACTCGAACCCGGGTCCCAGAGGTGTGAGGTAACAGTGCTAACCACTGCATCCCCATGCCGCCCCTCATATATATTTATGCCTTCCATAATACCTGAATAAATTCACAGAAAAGTAAAGTCATTTTCTCTGATGCCCTTTTGACATTTTGGGTTCATGGCCAGGAAACTCCACAGACTTTAATCCCATTGAGAATTTGTGGTCAATCGTCAAAGGTGGGTAGACAAACAAAAACACACAAATTCTGACAAACACTAAGCATTGATTATGCCAGAATGGGCTGCCATCAGTCAGGATTTGACCCAGAAGTTGATTGACAGCAGCCACGGCGAATTGCAGAGGTCTTTAAAAAGAAGGGCCTACACTGCAAATATTGACTCTTTGCATAAACTTAACATAACTATCAATAAAAGCCTTTGACACTTATGAAATTCTTGTAATTATATTTCAGTATACCATAGAAACATCTGACAAAAACCAATGACTGAAAACCAATACCTGTGTCATTCTCAAAACTTTTGGCCATAACTGTATGGTTAATCTCCCTTTCAAATGTTTTGGGTTTTTCATTTTTTTTGTCATTTACTTAGTAAAACAACAGGTAACGTTGAAACTGAAAAGCAGGACCTGCAGACCCATAAGGAAGACAATTTATAACTTGTAAAATATGGAGGCGAAATTATACATTCTCTTTCACTTTCAATGAATACATCTGCTCAGCAATTAAATCATCATGCACGTTCTTGTGTGTGACGATGTGTTATGACAGGTACACTGCTCTGTTCTGCAGGCCAACTAAATGTTATAAGAAACCTTTCAAAAGAGTTCAGGTTTATCTTACACCCTCTTTCAGTTTCCTTTAACATGTCTCTTTAACGAAATTAGCTAAATTAACCAGGGACACAACACTGCTGAAACTTCAAAATGCCAAGTACCAATAAACTGCAGTAGATACCGATGTGGACAAATTTGTTGGTACCCTTCCACACAAAAAAAAAAAAAACACAATTATCTCTGAAATAACTTTAAAATGACAAAACTTTAATGACTTTCCTTATTGTTTATTCCAAATTTAACACAAGTCAGACTATGCTTTTGATAATTGATTCAGATTTATATAATTAAACAAATAAAAATGGCACGGACAAAAAAGATGGTACCCTTAATTTAATATTTTGTGGCACCACCGTTTGCAGTAATCTCTGCCAACAAGCGATATCTGTACTTCACTATGTCTGCATTTGCCAACAGGTACTTTGGCCCACTCTTCCAGAGCAAACTGCTCAAGCTGTCTCAGGTTTTGAAGGGTGATGTTTCCACACTGCAATTGTCAGATCTTTCCATAGATGTTCAATAGGATTAAGATCTGGGCTCATGGAGGGCCATTAAAGAATAGTCCAGTGTTTTTTTTCCCTCATCCATTCTTGAGTGATTTGAGCTGTATGTTTTGGGTTATTATCCTGTTGGAGGACCCATGACCACGAGTTTTCTGACACTGGCCAGTATGTTTTGCTCCCCGTGCCATATGCAGCATAGCATCTCCAACACAAAACCAAGCCTCCTCCATGTTTCACAGTAGGTATGGTGCTCTTTTCTTTTAAAGCTTCACTTTTCAAGAAAAATTAAGCATTGTGTAAATGAGCTGTAAGGGTACCAACATATTTGTCCACTTCTGTATGTGGGAAGAAATGAGAAAGTTATCCACCATTACCTGCACGCTGTCCAGTGTGGTCTGAGTTGAAATAAAAAGAAAACATACAACATTAAGAAATTTATAGGAAGTATTAAACAAAAAAAAAGAAGCATTTGTAAAGGCAAGGAAACATTTGTGCCGTAACAACAAATTTCATGTAAAAAATGTGCACCAACTTCCTCACAATACACATTGACAGTCCAGAATTGGCCATTTTCTAGGTGTATAATGCCAAAGCAAATTGATTTACTTTCTTAATATAAATTTAAAGTTGAATTATCATTACTACACTGAACAAAAATATAAACACAACACTTTCGGTTTTGCTTCCATTTTGCATGAGCTTAACTCAGAGATCTGAAACATTTTCTACATACACAAAAGACCCATTACTCTCAAATATTGTCCACAAATCTGTCTAAATCTGTGTTAGTGAGCACTTCTCCTTTGCCGAGATAAACCATCCCACCTCACAGGTGTGGCATATCAAGGTGCTGATTAGACATCATGAATATTGGACAGGTGTGCCTTAGACTGCTCACAAAATCAAGTGTCTTTTACAGCCTTAATTTCCTTCCTTTGCTGCAACACAATGCTGCTACTTCATTTTTAGAGCAATTTGTCTCAAATTGATATCAGGTATAGATCTTGATCCATCATTTTATTGAGGTAGTAATAAGATCCATGAAATATTTTTTGACTTATCACTTCTCACGTCATTTACAATTTAAAAGTCGTCTGCTTTCACCCTTCACTTTACTTCCACTAAGTCTCATTGCTTAATGTTTGTGTGATCTGTCTTAATTTTATTAGCTCCAGTATTACTGACATAACTTGGATATTCACAGTTATTAAGGTGCTAAGTTCTAGACAAAGCTTACTGGACTTCAGGGATACTCACTCTCTGCAGTCGTTTGACTTCATCCTGTTTGAATGTGAGGACTGCCAGGGCCTGATCATGTTCAAATTCCAACTGTTGCCTACGCTCAGCAACCTCTCGCATATGCTGCCAAATGAGAGGAAAAAGTATATATGCATCCACCTGCACTCCAACTCTCCAAATGTCACAGAAAGGCCTACCTTTAGAACCTGTTCTAGGTTCTCCAGTTTGCCGTGGAGTCTCTGGTCCTCTGCAAAAGCGGAAATGTGCTGAAAAGTCAATGCAAACAGACCTCACCTCTTCATTGTCAGCCAGGGCCTATGGTAAGAAAAACAGTACAGTCAAAATCAAAGATCAAAGCCAAGATACTGAGACACAGGGTGTCTTTGTCCTATATTTAGATAATACCATTGAAAAAAAAAAGCATTAAAGATTCCATAAACCTCATACATTAGCCAGGATTGAATAATAATATGAGGTGGATTTGACCCTAAAAATACTTACCATTGCTTAAAAAGTAATAGCAAATAAACATTTATGAATGGTCACTAAAATATTCTGCAGTGAGCAGTAGTGGAAGTTCATGTTTTCAATGTTAGGAGACTGAATCTTATCTTCACTGTGTGTGAGCATGTTCACCACAAGTGAGGCGGGTCTCCCCCCATAGTCTGAAGATGTGCAGCTAGGCTTTCTGGAGTCTCTAAATCTCAATTGTTTTGTGTGCATGTGCCCCGCGTTAAACTGGAATCCCATCCAGGATGTATGCTTCCCCTGTGCTCAGGATGGATAGGCAGAAATGCTCAGCTAAAAAGAAAATATCTCATTGTTCTTAGTGTAGGGCATAATTTTATTCTCTGGTCAGGGAATGCACTGCACAGAATAACTCAAGAATTTTACGCATCTTTTTCAAACTCTGCATTCATATTGTCTGGGTGATGAACTGGAATCTGAGAGCAGATTTACACATAGCTCTTTTTTCCTCTTCTGTTACTAGAGGGGCTCCATAGAAAATTATCTGTCTCAAAATTTTATCACTTCTAGTTCAGCAGCCATGCAATGCCTTTGCAAAGTTTGAAAAAGATCGGTCAAACACTTTATGTGTTATATCCTTAAATGATGGGATAATGGTGCTGTGGTTAGCAGTGTTGCCGTTCACCTCTGGGACTGTATGTGTTTGGAGTTTGTGTGTTCCCCCTGTGTCATTATGGGGTTTCCTCTGGGTACTCCAGTTTCCCCTCACAGTTCAAAAACACACTGAGGTTAAAAGATGTTAATTAATTGCGTGAATGTTGTGTGAGTGTGCCCCACAATGGGTTGCTGCTCCATCCTGGGTTGTTCCCTGCCTTGTGCCTGTTGGCTCTGGACCCCCCATTACCCTGAATAGGACAAGCACTCTCAGAAGATGGATGATATCAACAACAAAACATCTGCAGCAGCAGACCAGTCCTAAGGAACAAATGTATTCCTTGTCTGGCAAATACCATAATATAGACCACAAAGAGGGGCTGTATCACTCACTCCACCCATCTAATTTGTAGTCCTCTAGAAATACTGGATGGAGTAACTGGAAATGTGAAAACCAACAAACATGTTTTGACTTGAATGCTGAATTGCATTTGACCAACATTTTCCGTGACATAACAATAAGAACTATAACAGACACAGTAATGGTACAGACAGAGCCCTGGGGGGTTCACGGACAAATTATTTTTCCGTTCAAATCTATTCTTTTGTACTTTTCTTTAATGGACAAAAACTTTGCTTTATGGTCATTCCACAGACTTTATGGTAACTTAATGACCAAGAAGCATAGTTTTTGTCCATTAAAGAAAAGTGCAAGAGAATAAATTTGGAAGGAAAAATACAGGAGAATAATTATGGGAGAATAAATTTGGAATGTGAGACATTTTTTTTTTATAAAGATATGGGTTCAAGGAGGGTTGATTGTGCAGCCTGATGCCAATAAATTAAATTAAATTAAAATTAATTTGAGTACCTGAAATAGCAAATTGAGAGCCTACTAAAAGTAAACTGTGTGCACATTTTAGGGATTACTGTCACGCTGCGAGGGACGAAGGACTTGAGGGCAGGTATCAGGAGAACAAAAGGGGATTTATTATCAAAACAGGAGCAGAGAAACAAACAGGACTGTGCGGAGTCAAAATGGGAAGAATAACTCTGGGATGGGCACAGGCAACAGGATGACTGATGTTAATGACCGGACTGGGGAACACAGGACTGGGAAGCATGAATATACAGGAGGTGTTGACATTTACCAAATTATGATCAGGGATTACAAGAACACAGGAGGATTCCAGAGGATCAGCATTGATGGTCATATTGGGGGAATGGACAGGATGGGTCGTGACCAAGGACCCCCCCCAACCAAAGTGTGAATGGCTGGGGAGTCTTCCAGACCCTGGGGAGCAGGGCAGCAACCCTGGGATGTGGACCTTCTTAGGCCCATCCACAGACAAGGTGGGATCCTTCTGGACCGAAGGGCCGATACCGGTGGTTGCCTAAGGTCTGGGATCAGATCGGCCTAAGCATCAGACTGAGGGTCCCACTCTAAGTCTTCCAAAAGGGCATCCTCCGGATTAATCCCATCTGGTCTAGCAGCAGTCAGGAAGTCTGGTGTTGGGCTGGTGGCAGCCTCCAAAGGATTCAGGCAGCAGCGAGGAAGCCACCCAGATAGCAAAGGGAGAAGAGACAGGTGCTGGCAGGATGGCAGGAGATGAGGTTGGCACTGGCAGGTTGGCAAAAGACAAGGCAGGTGCCAACAGGATGGCAGGAGATGAAGCAGTACCTGATGGGGCATTGGGAGGTAAGCAGGGCACAGCTGGGGTACCTGAAGGCAAGCAGGGTGGAGCTGGGGTGTAGACTCTGGAGGCTTGTATGGAGCAATGGCCCCTCTTGGGTCGGGCTCCAGATGCACAACAGAGGCAAAAGTGAGCTCCATAAGTACAGCAGAGGTGAAGACGGGCTCTGCAGGCATGGCAACGGAGTCCTTGGCTCACAGGAGAGGTGGCTTTGGAGGAATCAGTGTGGGCTCTGGGGAACCAGGAGTTCCAAGCAGAATCAGCTCAGACAGGGCTTCCTCTGCTCTCCTTTCCCAGCTCCATAACCCATAAGAGGTTGGCACTGGCAGAGCAATCTAAACGGCGGTTGACTCATTTAGTTTGCTGGAATTATCAGGCTCCTCCTGATTGCTGTCACTCATCGAGTCTATCAGTGGATTGTCCACAAACCACTGAGGTGAGCAGACAAGAGGCTCAGGCTGAGAAAGGAGGCTGGATGTAGGGGAAATCGTGCAGGCAGAGATCCAGAGCTTAAGGGTCCACTCATTCTTTCATGATAGCTTATTTAATATTTTGTGGGGATGTTAAACTCAATTTGTGTGCAAAATTTAATATATTGTGGCCATGAAAAAATATATAATATTGGATCATCCAGGGCTCTGTATATACCATGTTTCTGTTTCAGTTTTGTCGCAGAAAGTGTTGGTCATAGTGCAAATGAGAAACAAATAAAAATATTTAGATATATAAAAATACAAATGATACAATTATTTTAGAGAACATATGAAGAAATACAGGTAACCACCAAATTAATGTGGACGTTTTCATATACAGTAAAACCTCGGATTGCGAGCATAATTCGTTCTGGAAATGTGCTTGTAATCCATCCATCCATCCATCCATCCATCCATCTTCCAAACCGCTTATTCAATTTGGGTCGCGGGGTGTCCGGAGCCTATCCTGGAAGCAATGGGCACAAGGCAGGGAACAACCCAGGATGAGGGGCCAGCCCATCGCAGGGCACACTCGCACACTACAAAATTTTATCTATATGAGTGAGGCACGCCGACAGACTGAGCATGGGAGACGATTATCCACAATCCCGCAGTGAGCAAGAGAGAAGAACCTTCGGCTCAGTTGTGATTATGCGACGCTCGGCAGACAAAGCATATATGTAATACTCGTTTTGCAAGACCTTGCTTGTTTATCAAGTTAAAATTTGTTACAAATTTTTGCTCGTCTTGCAAAACACTCGCAAACCAAGTTACTCGCAATGCGAGGTTTGACTGTATGTGGATTGTGCATTAAATGAATAGGTGCAGTTTTAGATGTACATGTTATAAGTAGGACTTGGGTAAAACCATTTACCATTTGGGTAAAAACACATTTATTGGCTTTTACATTTCCAGTGGATCCATCCAGTCCTTCCAGAAATTGTACAGGTTGATTGGTGTGGGAGGAATAAGGATTAGATGGATTAGAGGGGGTGATGGAGCTGTCATGGGAATACCTTGCTGTCATTGCGACAGCATCCTTTGTAGGTGCAATTAAATTCCATACTATATCTTTAAGCCACAGTCCATATATGAACTTACCAAATACGGACATCTGCCTGTCATTTCCTTTCTTCATGCTTGAAATTTCTGCATTCTTTTCTCTTCTTCTGCTTGGTGACTGAGAAATGTACAGCAAGAAAACAAATCATTGTCATCATTTCCAATTTTCAAAGAGAACAGAGATCCAGAGATCCCCCCCCCAAATGAACACCATCAAGAGCTAGTGATCTGCAATTATAAGTAATAAAATTTTGTGGGGTTGGTGTTGGGTTGGTGCACTTTTGGTACATCTTTGCTTTACATCCTAGGGAGGATCACGAGGTGACTTGTTTATGTGATACTAAAATTTTAAAAAAAAAAATCGAAAGATGCTCCATTCAACTGTTATGTTAGGCATGAGGGCTATTTATAGGTGTTTGTTAGGGTAGAGTTTATAAAAGTTTCCTCTTGAATGTCTGTTCTGAACGTTATTATAACGAATATGAACTATATTACAAATGAGAGTAGAGGGTCTGTTCCACTGGATAAACTATTGTTATTAGTAGTTTACACTGTCTTGTTGAGACATCTCCCAATCACCATGCACAGTAGCCTGGCTGCCAGACAGATCTAAGAGATGCAGCCCACAGCTAATATCTGACAAGAAGTCTATCTGTCCAATCAACATTGCCTAAGCAAAAACTATGTATGAAGCTCTTATTGGCTGTGTCCCATTTCAGGGGCTGCATCCTTCGAAGGCTGCATTCAAAGACGGAATGTGTCACAGCAGCACAACAAGACTCTCCCATTTTAAAGGCTCCTTAAACCCCTAGAAACAGCCTAGAAACACGTCCTTCTTTTCGTAGGCCACAAAAGATCCACACCCTGAATCCTTTAAGGACCAATCTATCCCAAGATTCATTGCGCATAACTTTGAAAAACTCAGCCTACAGAGGATACATACAGCGTGTAATTCGATGGATGCAGCTCCTGAATTAGGACACAGCTGTACGCTGCCAGAGAAGCATGGCATCAATGGATGCCGATGAGCTGTATAGATCCCTCTTTCAAAGGGAAATTTAAAATGAACATGTATGTTGTCAAAGACAACTCCTGTGAAATGATCAGTGCTGTCATTCAATTGCATGGATTTACATTGATAAATTGATTAATTCAATTGTTTTGGCAGTTTTGTGGGGGAAACCGTATTTCCTGTTTAATCTAAGAGGAATCGATTGCAGTAACCAGGTACTGTCAACTTTTTTGAATGCTTTTTAAAAACTTGGCAGCCTTTCAAAAAACATGTGACCATTCATAAAGATCATAAAGACAAGGGGCATTCCATGAAGATTCTATAAAATAAGGGGCATTGTATATACAGTATATTCTATGCAAAAAGGAAAATTCTATCAGCAAAATAGGGGTCACAAGTCTATACCACTATTTTGATTGACTGTGGGGGACTGTGACAGTCATGGAGTGACCGCACAGGGAAGGTCTACACACAAATGCGCACACACAAGACGTACGCACACGTACCTACACTCATGCATGGGCTTTCACATTCGCATCTAACATTATTGAAAGAACATTTGACTGGTGTTTTAATAAATGCAATGTACATATAATGGAAAGAAAACAAGACTATTTCGTTATGCTGTGGACATTTATCATGCTTAGGTAGGGGCGCAAACTTTAGCGCAAGAGAGACGCTAAAGTGCAAAAATGATTAGCGTTGTGCAGTGAGTGTTGTTGCAGTCTTCGCTCTGGCAGCAACTGTCCGTCAGCAAAAGGGTGCCGTCAGGAAACGAAGCATTATTTATTTGATTTATTTAATCAAGGTTGGTTAATTTAATCATTTGGTTGTATTTAATCAATGTTTTGCACTAGCCCAGTCAAAGTCCAGACCTCAATCCGATGGAAATGCTGTGGCAGGACCTTAAGAGAGTGATTTTTTTAGAGACTTAAAAGAATAATTTCAAATTATTCTGACTACTTGTCTAATAAATAATGGATGAGATGCATTATGATGCATCAAACATCACTTTATAATCGAATCATTACCCTGTGAATCATAATCAAACCGATTCGCAAGGCTTGTGAAGATTCACAGGTTTAATGGAACCACATAATCTAGAAATATGTTGTGGATTGTCCCACAGTGCGCTGCTTAAATCATACTTCCCTCGAAGTGTTTGTTGTATTTAATTTAAGTGTACTTAGTTCATAGTATTATTTAATTTGTGCTATGTATAGACATGTATTTGTCCTCTGTTCAGTAATCCCCTGTTCAAAGTACACTTCAATAGACGTCTCTCTCACATGTTGTTCTACAGTTATTATACTATTTACATATTCCCCCATTGTACATTATATTGATTCAGTATAATAGTTAATAAACATGTATAGACATAGACAACCCAAAAATCCATGGGATGTGCATTGTCCTCCATAGTTCACTGTTCAAAGCACGTTTCATAGGACATGTCGGTCTTATTATTTTTTAGACCTAATAGACAGACCCTCTTCTCCAGTACTCCGACAAAGACATTCCCAAGGAGGCTGAGGAGTGTCATCCCCCAGAATTTGGAGCACATCCTCTGGTCCCCTTTCTTAAATATTGGGACCACCACTCCAGTCTGCCCATCCAAAGGCACTGTCCCCAATCTCTATGCAATGTTGAAGAGCCATGTCGGTCAAGACAGCCCAACAGCATCTAGAGCTTCATGAACTCACCCACTCCACAGTTTTTTGACTACTTCAGTGACCTCAGCCCTAATGATAGATGAGTCCTCCTCTGAGTCTCCTCCAAGGAAGGCATTGGGGAAGTCCTCAAAATATTCCCTCAACTGCTTGACTATACCCTCATTTGAGATCAGCAGCACTCCCAACTGTAAACAGCATGGGTAAAGCCCTGCTTCCCCCTCTGGAGTTGCCTGATGGTTTGCCATAACCATTTTGACATCAACGGAAAGTCATTTTCCATAGCCTCACCAAACTACTCCCACATCTGAGTTTTTGCTTCAGCAAGTGCCAAAGCTACATTCTGCTTGGCCTGCCAGTACCCATCAACTGTTTTAGGAGTCTGAAAAAGAACTATGGTGCTGCTATAATATTGGTGCAATTAATCTGAAAATTTCATCACTTCTGTATCTTCACCCTTACAGTATGTTGGCAAAATTTTTAAAAGATTCATCAAATACTTTTACAGTTATTACATTAATAGGAAAGGTGTCTCCAGCAGCGGCGTTCCCTTCACAATACCAAGTGTTTGCTATAGCCTCCATTTTATTCCTTTGCTGCCACACAGCTTCACATTTGGGGCAGTTTGTCTCAAAATGAAATGTGCTATAGATAATATTATGTAAAGTAGTAATAATAATTACTTTTTGACTTATTACATTCAAAAGATCAAATGTCCTTTGCAGCTACCCTTCCCTTTGCTGCCGCTAGGCAGTGTTACTTCAGTTTTGAGGCAATTTCTATCAAAATTTGACCAGTTTCAGTTCTTCATCCATACAATGCGTCTCCAAAGTTTGAAGAAGATCCTTCAAATAATTTTGGAATTATCATGCTATGGGGTCAAGTGCCAAAACTGCACTACTTTATTTTTGTCTTTTTAGGAAATGTAACAGATTAAGTATTTTTAAGATATCTGGGATTTCTGTTGCAAGGTCAATTTTTATGCGTGGATAGGCCTGATGAAAGTGTTATGTTACTTCTGTTCCTCTTTGCTATGCTTTTGCCTCATTTTACAGTCCTTATGCAGTCTTTTTGCATCATTTTTCCTACTTTGGTAGCTGCAACCTCCGGAAGCACAAGACTCTGCAGAGACTGATACAGTGCACTGAATGATTCACCAAGAAAATACTGCCAAGCCTGCAGGACGTCTACACCCATTGGTACAAGACCAGGGCAAAACTGATAACTGCAGACACATCTCATCCAAGCCATAGACTTTTCCTGTGACTGCATTCAGGCAAACGCCTCCGTAGCCATAAAGCCAGAATTGAGAGAGTGAGGAGAAGATTTCCCCTCAAGTCCTATGAACTTTAAACTCTGCTTAATCATTGTCATCTTTCACCATTGTCATATTCCCTTTGCATTACCCATGCTACATGGTCTTTAATTCTGACTATTATGCTACTGATACTGATTTTACACTTTACATCAATACTGTGGAAGGATTTTGCATGTAATTTTACACACTTCATACTATACTCATACATATTTTATTGCCCTTCCTAATAGTTTTTATTTTTATTATTATCCTCTATTTTATTATTTTTCTAAACATTTTCCTTTATAGTTTATATATGTATGCACAGTGTGGGAGGTATTTTGCCACAATAACATTTCACTGCCATAGTGCTGTACAATTGTGTATGTGACAAATAAAAATCTTGAATCCTTCAGTTGTTCACCCATAAATTGTGTCTTTTGTACAGGTTTGCAACACAGTAACATACTGCCAGTATATGAGCTAGAATAACTGCTTGTTAGAGAAACAATAAACTGTTTTACTTGTCCCAGTGAGAAAATGTAGTAGGCTCCCCTTAAAGGGATTGTGATAGCCAGAATAATTATTAGCTCCCACCCCCACCCATATCCAGGGACATACCCATAAACTTGCATAATGAACTTACCTGTGCAAATCCACAAGCATGCACACCTCCTGCCGTTTCACTTGATTTCTGGAAGCTCAAAGGCCTTCTGCTGCTACTAATTATCCAGTGCAGAAGTGCTAGAGTAGTCTTTGGTGCAACAAGGTTTTACCTATCCAACAAAACCCTCTGAGTGCTGCCACGGCAACAGAGAGAGGATTTACTGGATCATACCACTCTGTTGTCAGAGGGGATTAACATGTATACAACATGGCTGCTTTCACTTGGCCTTTCTTTCATAATAACAGTTTGTCTGTAAGCTGAAATAATACCATTGCAAATAGCAATCTCCTGACTGTATTACCAGATACACACACAAAACTATTTAAAATTCCTTTCTTCTTTTAGTATTTTTGGGTTATGTAATATTGGTATTTGATATATTTGATTATGTAAGACAATTGGTGCTGTAAAGACAATAGATTACATTTTAATATTTCATGTATATTTCTAAGCATGCACCTAAAGCCTTATAAAGTTTATATTACAGTGTTTATTCTGTGTGTGTGTGTATGTGTATGTATGTGCGTGTGTGTCATGTATATATTGAGAAAAACCTGTTATTTTGAAGTTGTGGGCATCATTTTTTTATGTCCCCACAAGGGGAAACTTAAATTTAATAAAAACCCATAACTGTAACTAAACTAAAGATACCAAAACTCTTGTATTTTATTTGGTTACTTTTAGGTTAAGGTTACGGCTGCGGGCTAAGTTTGTCATTGTTGGGATTAGGGTTTTTCCCATAAAAATGAATGGAGAGTCCCCACAAAGACATGAGTACTAACATTTGTGTGTGCGTGTGTGTATGTGTGCGTGCATGTGCGCGTGTGTGTGTGCACGTGCATGCAGAAGATGCATGAATGCCAAACTCATGCTCTGCCTAAACCTGCTTTACACTATGCCTCCAAACTGCTGTATCAGCGATAAATATGATGCCCAAAATAAATGTTCCCCCACCCCTTTTAACTGTAATGTAATTTTTATGTGTAATTACTGTATGTGTAATGTCCCCACAACATGATAAAAGCCTGTTTTTTGACACTGTGTGGAGTATTTTTCCGGTCCCCATAAGGATAACCTAAATTTTATTAAAACTGACTGCAATCAAAAACCTAAAAATCCCAGAAACCTTGTATTTTGTTTGGATACTTATAGTTAAGGTTAGGGCTGGGTGGGGGTTAAGGTCATCATTTTCGGATTTTGGTTTTTCCCATAGAAATAAATAGATGGTCCCCACAAAGTACAGGTCTGTGTGTGTGTGTGTGTGAATGGTATGTGAGCCCTGTCATGGGTTGGGTCCTTGTGCCGGGTTATTTCTTACCTTGTGCCATTAGGACAACAGGTCATGGAAAATGTAGGAATGAATTAAATTGTCTTTGAATCTTCTCAGAAATTTCCAACCCTGGTGTTTAAAGGATTACACTGTTGTTAGTCATGTGACCAGTAGAGGGCTCAACAACCACAAGAAGCATTGACTGCAGCCATTAAAACTCCTGCTGGCAGTTTATTCCATGGATTAGTATGGCCAACAGTAGAGAACAATGTGTCACCTAGTACTGTCTGTGCTACATTATCTACACTTATCCTTCTGTAATATTATGAAAGACGCACTTTAAACTGATTCCTCGGTAAGGAAGTTTCGTCGCAGCCATCTTTTCTCAATAATCCTAATTCTTCCTTTATATTTCAATTTCTCCATTGGTGGCTCATTAGGTATCATTTGTTGTGCAGGTCAGGGGGTTTGCATCCTCCTTGTGACCTGACTTTGAGGCGTGTACATATTCTTCTTCTGTTGTTCAAGTTTTCTCTAGGTAGCTGCAGTGCAAAGATATGTATGTAGGTAAACTGGTGCCTCCAAATTGCCAATAATATTTGATTATGTAAGAATGTGCCCTGCAATAAACTGGCATCCCAACCATGCACCTGTGCAATCTTGGATGTGCTCTCGCTTCCCCTATAACTCCAGGATAAGCAGTTAGGAAACGGATTTATTCATAAATTCCAGCCTTATTTTTTCAATGGTAGTTTTTGTACTGACATTAATTATGCTTCTTACCCATAAACTGAAGTGTCATTAAAGTGACTTCATTCTCTCACCTTTAAAGCCACAGTGTTATTTGGTTAATTAGTGGCAATTATTTCTGGATGAAAATTTGTGGCTTATTTTTGAATGTGTTTAATGGTATCGTTATAGGGGACACGCATTCCATATTGGGATTGTACTTTTGTGCCTAACAGGATAAGTTTGAGTTTAAAGATAGCTCACACTTTACCCTCCCAGCAACTGAGAAAAAACTAAGGATGTAGCTAACCTGGTGGGGACAACGTGTCTCTTTTCACTCGACATGCTAAAAGTTTTATCAAGTGATGTGACGCATTTCACAGCAAGCGGTATTAGCTCAGCTACGCCCACAGGTGTCTGAAAGGAACTGTTGTTTAACTCAACAGAACTCAAGGCAATTAGGTATTCCTTAGGCCTTCTTGCCACAGATGGTCGAGTCACCGGGGATCAAACCAGGATGCCATCAGTAGAAGGCACAGGGAGACCCATTGCCTGATATTTTCACATTTTTATGGAAATTCCAGTGGACAAACTACCGAGCTCATTTCAAACATATATTTTTTTCCCCATTTACTTCCATACCATATGTGTAATACCACCCCTTTTCCAAAAATGTTGAGATGCTGTGTAAATAAATAAAGTACATTACGCAATGAATTGCAAATCATATAAACCCATATTTAATTGAAAGTACAACAAAGACAACATATGACTTGTTGGAACTGACAAATATTATTGTTTTGTGACAAATGCGTGCTCAGTTTGAATCTGACGCATATTGGTCCAGAGACGTCACGTTGGTATTGCTTATTTTTCGTGTACCTGCACAGGTAGTTCCGGCAGCCTAATAAAAGTTTTAAAATAATGTGTTTTAATGTTTTATTCAACATGTTCATATAAAAACCTTGGTGACTTTTTACTCATAAATAAATATGCAGGCATTCATTTCAGCATAATTTTCCATGGTTTTCAAAACGCAAGAACTTGTCTGTTGACAGTTTCCATGGTAACTTAGACTTGCTGCTTCCAATGAGTAGCCTGACGAGATGTTGACGTTCATTGTGATTTTATTAAATGCTAATTAAAGAAATTTCTTCTACAAAACTAACTGTGACTAGTTTATTCTCTTGTTATTTTTTGTTTATTAGACTTGGTATAAGTAGGATAAACCAGTTTCAGGTGTGTGACTTCAACTTTGCTACATTACACCATTCTCATTGATTACTTTTGTTTAACTGAACACTTTGCAGTGTTCAGCCATCAGGCAACATAAAGTTACTTGTTCACCAATATTTCTTATTCTGTCGGCAAGAAATTGGTATGGCCTACTACAAGTTTACTATCTGTAAATACTATTCTTGTTCATTGTACTTAACCTGCTATATACATCCATTCATCCATTTTCCAAACCGCTTATCCTTACTGGGTTGCGGGGGGTCCGGAGCCTATCCCGGAAGCAATGGGCACGAGG
>JAODJX010000039.1:16704792-16730960 GCA_026776945.1 Isichthys henryi | reverse complement strand
TTAACAACTCTGAGCTATTAGTGAAGTTCTCCCCAAGCGAGCTTGATGGGCCGAATGGCCTCCTCTCGTTTGTATAGCTCTTATGTTCTTATGGTCAGTGAGGCATGCTGAGGAGATCTTCTCCTGAAATCTATAACCATCTATAACCGCCAGAGGCATCCGGACCAGGCTAGCAGCTAAGCCCACACAGACCAGCGATACCATCTGGGTTACTCACTAGAGACACATGGAGCCTCTGGCGGGGCATTCAAACCCTCACGGACTACAAACCTCTTCCCCAGACTTGTGATAATGACATCTCTTTGCTGAACAGTCTCAATGATTTCTTTTGTCGCTTTGAAACACAGAAAAACACACCAGCACAGAAGACCACCCCTCCCCAGGGAGAGCAGGCTGTGTGTCAGTCTACAGCCAGCGTGAGAAAGACTTTCTCCAGAATAAACCCATGCCCCAAATGGACTCCCAAATGGAAGAAAGATTGCCTGCAATGCCAGGAAGACAGTCTTACCATCAGCCTGGAGAAGTTCACCCCAGATCCCTGCTGCCTTCCCTACCCCCAGCTGATTCCCCACCCATGCAATCTCAGTGAGATCTGGTGGTTCACAGCTGATTGGATCCTTGATCAGCCTTGAGAACTGTGGAGCCAGAGATGTCCAACATCCTAGCTGGAGGATCAGCTTTAAACAATTGCTCAAAGTAGCAGTTCACAACTGCAGTGTCATCGGTAAGGACCGTTCCATCACCCACCCTGAATACAAGTCTCTGAGGAACAGATTAAGTTGTACGTAATGCTCTGATTCCTCTGTAAGCAGGACGTAGGTCACTAGACCACACATGGTGTGTAACCTGCTCACAGATTTGTCTAACAAACGCCTGCTTATCTGCCCTCAGAGCCCTCACAGCCATCCTCATCAGTTCCCAGTACAGACTGGAGTTGCCACCAAGTCATGTGCTGTGACTCCTCTGAATAATATCCAGGGTGCCTTGCGAGATGAAACACTTCCTTCTGGAAACACTGGCAGATACACAAACACACATACACACACAGGTTTCTAGTTATATCTTTTTGGAGACTCTCCATTTATATGGGGAAATACATGCAACCACATAAACACAATCCTTAGCAATCTTCAGGGTATTGTCACAGAAGGTCTCCCACTCTCCATCTCATCGGAGTCAGAAGTTGCACCCAAGTCTGCAAGTTCCTCACACAAACTGCGTGCAAACTCATCAAAAACAGCTTGATCTTGGAGTCTGGTCAAGTCTAGCCTCATTCTCTTAGTAGGTGGTAGCCTACTGGTTCTAAGCTGAATCTTCAGAGTAGCAACAACAAATTTGTAGTCAGAATTCTCAAAATGGGCACTTCTGTAGACCCTGCAGTACTGCAGGAGCCTCCAGCATCTGCCACGAGGGAGTGATCGATCTCCTTCACCACACTACCAGTATTAGAGTTCCAAGTCCAATGATGCAGCTCAGGGTGATGAATCCAGGATCCAGCGACCCACAGACCTTGACCTTTTGCAATGTCAAGGAACATGGAGCCACTCTCACCCCAGTCTCCAGACCCATGGGGACTGACACAATCCTCATAGCCAGCTCTTTCAGTGCCAGTGGTCACGTTGAAGTCACCCATGACCAGAGGAGTGTCAATTCGCGGGCACCCATCAACCATGGAGTGAAGTTGAGAGTAAAATATCTCTCTCAATGAGACATCACTCACCGTGGTTGGAGCATACACTGACACAACAGACAAGACAACCAAAGAGTGCCTTAGCCTGAGTCTTATAATACGCTCGTTGAATGGAGTGACATCAGACACCTTCGAGAGGAACTGACCTACTACAGCAACAGGTACTCCCTGAGTATAGCAGCCATCAGACCGACCACACCAAAAGTAGGTGAACCCACCTACAGAGATCTGGCCACTCTCCAGTCTGCGTAATTCAGAGAATGTCACCACTGAAATCCAGGGCTTACGAAGTTCCCCTGACAGCAGAGAAAGATGGTCATCTTGTTGGAGAGAAATGAGGTTCCACATGCCTACCCGGGCCGGGCCGCCTCAAGCTGTGGCCCAAGTGGCGTCATGCAGCGGACGACGCCTCAGCACCACACCAGCCCTGATCCACGACAGGCCTGACCCTATTACATGTAGCTTGGTTTTGACTCATCCGGGGATGAGGCTCCTGCTGGCATTCCTCCATTCCTTTCATGGTGTGTGCAGCCTTCCTATGGGTGGCTGCAGCAGAGCTACTCCCGCGGAGAACAGAAGGGTTTTGGGGACTAAATGTGATAAAAAATAACCACAAAGATCTATGAATGCAATTAAAAACTAAAACTGCCAATAGTCTCCCATTTTGTTTGTTTACTTATGGTTAAGGTTAGGGCTGGGTAGGGATTAAGGTTGTCATGTTGGCATTAGAGTTTTCCCCATATAAATGAATCCCCACAAAGGTATAATTACAAACCTGTGTGTGTATGTGTGTGTGTGTGTGCACCCACTGGAGGGAATGTAAGTAATCAGGGTGGCCAATATGGTGGGCAGTGTGTGTGAATTTTCAGAGCAACTGGTATACAGTCAGTAAAAGCCCTTTTTGTGCTTTCCTGCACTTTTGGTCTCAATGTCTGGTACCCACACAGCAGTAAATTAACCAATATATTTGTGCATCTCCACATACTGTTTGTTCCATCTTCATAAAGACAAGGTTTCTTCTTTTTAGGAAGTTTTTCCTTGCCGTGGTCACCTTTGGTTTGCTCAGTGGGGGCTTTGGGCAAGGACAGGGTGTAGCTTGAGGTGAAAGGATAGAGAAGTTGAGTTTTTACTGGGGGTTGGGGACTGATGGCAAACTATTCATGACTTAAGCCAATAAATACACATTTATTTGAGGGGGCTAAACATAACCCCCAAAGAAAAATAAAAAATAGGCCTAAGGACGCCCCTAGTTAAGGATAATGTAAAGCGCTTTGAGACAATGTAATATTGTGAAAATGCTCTATGCAATTGAAACTGAATTGAATTCATGCAAAATAATGATAAAGTGGGAAATATTTTGGTTAAGAATCCAGAGAGAAAATAGCTATATTGATTATGAGTGGAAAAAAAAGATACATATTTTACCCAAAATTCTCTTTTTACGGTTATGTTGCAGAAATAGCGACTCAAAAAACATGTAACATCAGCCAAATGAGAATAAATGTGAAACATACGTACCATACAAACGTACATCTGCAGGTACCCATGCTGCGAGTTGTGCATTCTTGGCAATTCACTTCCTTTTGTTCAATATCGTTCCTGTGGAATCTGAAATATTTTCATACAGAGAAAGAGGAACATCTTCTGGTGATCATTTCTCATTTACTTGTTCACCTTACTCATTTTTGCCAAATTTCTCACAAACATGCTACACTATAAACGTCCTTCTTAGCAAGGACGAAAATCATTTAGACTGGGCCCAGAGACCCCAATCGCATGCAGCGGAAGTAACGATCAAACCACAAACTTCATACATCGTCGCTAAATAATTATACTGGCCCATTTATTATTTGATTTTAAGATTTATTACAACACTCGCGAATATTAAACAATGCTGAGTCATGCCTAAAGATTAGCATGCAAGAAGTTTTACCGCCAGCCCCGGCCACCACTATGTTAGAGCAGTATATAATTTTTAATAGTCATAGCATCCAAACTTTATACCGCGGTATACGGTATCTTGATGGGATTTTAAACACAATAGTGTATGGACAGTCTGGGGGACGCGAATGAAGCCAAATCAAATACTGAGGGTAGCCGGCCTCCGGTTAATAAGCCCCTGCTAAAAAAAAAGCAACGTTATACCTGGAATTTCCCAATAAAATTTGCCAAGGGGGCATTTCCTTAGTCCATGAAATCAATATGCTTATGTGAGATGTCTGAATTTATTATGCGACTGGCACAAACTTTTGAAGTGATTGTTCAATCTAGGACAATTTTTCACAACCAGAAATACCAGAAGTACCAATAGGTACTTCTTCAGAGGTTACGTATATCACTACTGCACAATAGGATTAGAGAAACCCTTTGTGATAGCTGCTGGGCGTTTCCTTGTGAAATAATATATGCACGAATTTGTGCAACGTGAAACTACGTTTCCCGTGGCGCTTAGGTTTTAGAAGTCGAACGGTGGATATCGAACGGAGATTCTGATTGGCTAATCGATCTGTCACTGAAAAAATTCCGTCTCTCATATTAGGAGTGTTACATCATTACTGAAGCACCCGCCTTTTTAGGAGGATGACGCAGTCTGTAGAAATTGCAGGGAGGGGCTAAGAGGGTCCAGTCGGCACGCGCAGACAGCAGGGAGCAGCTGCAGTAAGAGGATCGTAGTGCCGCTTCACAAACAAGCAGCATTTTAATATTCACTATAAAATTAATATTAGCTCGCCTACCAAAAGCAAGTGAAAATGGTAGACCGCGAGCAACTGGTGCAGAAAGCCAGGCTGGCCGAACAAGCTGAACGGTATGATGATATGGCAGCTGCCATGAAATCGGTAAGTTTTTTTCTGCTCCAGAATCATTTTCATACATTTCATATTTTCTGTTTTGTCCTGTATTGGTTGATATTCCCAGAGTTTACCAATATTTGAAGCCGTCATTATTTTTTATAAATTATTATATATAACCTTTCTTTTCCAAAAATGTAGATGTAGTAGCATACATGATTGCGATATATTGCGAAAAATACATTATTAAATCTTTTTTGCTGTTTATTGGCGAAAATGGAGTTATTTGCAGGCTGGAATGAACTGTTCGATATGTCTAATCTTTAGACAGAATAAAACGGTCTAAATGTACTGCATGTCGTTTACCCCTCCCCCTCTCTTTATATGGATGTATGTACAATATCTGTTTGTGTGTGTTTGAGGTTGTCAAATGATTTAAACACACTGTTGCGGATATTCTACTAATTGTAAAGAACAAAGCTGAAATATGAATTTTATAGCCCAGACGTACGTCTAACGGGTGCCGAATGCAGACAGTGATTTCGGGGCGGTGCCTTTTCGCCTTTCAGTGTAACTGGTCATTTTTAATGGCGTGAAATGGGCGTAGGATCCTGACTACGGGATAAACACTATTTACATCATTTAGTTTACTGTATTATTTGTGAACATTGCTATCTCATTCATCCAGGATTTTCCAATGGTTTAATTAAGGGCCCCCTAATGACAAAGCGCACTTTTTATACCGTATAATTTGACTACAGACGAAAACCTTAATATATACCTTAATGTATACATATGTATGAGATATTCATATATGTATACCTGTACACATCTAGTGAAATATTCATTTTCAGATCCGGACGGAAAATGGCCGTGGGCTGCTTGGTTTTTGTTTCAATTATTTTTCGTATATGTGGAGAAAGTAGTTAACATCTGTATCAATATATGGATTTTCGTTGAAAGATTTATAATGATTGTCAAAATGTGCATTGAATTCGCCAGGACTATATTTCCGGAATATTCTGTTCTTGTCATATTGCAGTGAAAATCTGTAAATCAGGTTATGGTTTTTTATGGCTGTATGTGGCTACAGCTTCAGCAGGTAGCGGGGAAGACATGCCGCAGCCTCTGCCAAAGTACAGGATGTTTTCGGATTTTTGGTAATAAATATCGTACATTCAAATGCGGATTTAAAATGACTATATTTGGAGGCCTAAATCTATGCGGTTTCGGATTCGCGTTACTGAAAGCCCTCGCTATTGCGCCATTGATGGGGAAAATACGCATTGTATTGTGTATTCCAATTCGTGGAGCCGCTTAATATACCAGCGCGCTTGTGGTTTATTATTACCTTTTAATGATCCAGTGTAATTCTCATTGCAACATCACAGGAGACTTCAATTGGTTTTTGATCAACTATTCCGTTGTTGAAACGTAATTTCTGTTGGGAGAATCAAGTAGGAAACGATAGAAAGACAACTTTAGAGTTTTTTTTTTCCTTAATTGCAATCATGTAATTTATGAAAGAAGCATGCATATATAGATATATATGTGTGTGTGTGTGTGTTTGTGATATAATGATATGATAGATCATATATTGAAAAGTGCATTGTCATCAGACACCGTCTGCTTGTGAGCCCGGTGTCTTTGTGCAGTATAATGAAACGATCTCCTGAGTTGCCTTGCCGTCGTGGGCAGTGAGCTGTCAGCTCTCAGTAGGAGGGCCTAAGCTTTTCAATTGTAATGGAGACACCGATGTTCACTTTGTCATCTCATCGGCTCATTTCTCAATTATGTTATTTAAATATCTAGTTTAATTACCACTTTCACTACCTTTCACATTTAGATTTGGGTGCATATCAGTTGAAACCTCCATTCATTACATTCATTATGCTATTAAGAAGCATAAAATATATATGTAATGTTACTTGAATTGTTGCTTTGTCAGCTTAGTTACCTTTAGGACTCATTACCTGAGACAAGTGTGTGCACTGCTTGCCCTGCTATGGGGAATCACATGCAGCTGCCGTCATGGCAACCGCCCAGTATCAGTGGTTTCCAGATTATGTTTTACAACTCTTTAATGAACTATATTATTGAAGAAAGTTGTTTTCTTTTCAAGCACCATTTTTTCCCTTAATTTGCCCCAAACTTTTTTAGGTATTTATTTCAATTTCACGTGTGAATTAAGGGAAACATATGAAATGTGCAGCCCTGGAGATTCCACCTCCTGCTATTGAGGAGAAAAATAGTTGCCTGCTTCTTGCATGTACCTGTAAATGATTTCATGATTTTATTATTAGTGGAGGCACTCATGCGTTTAACAAGTTAAGCTAATGTGAACTTGTGGTTGTTTATAGTAATGCAAGTAGGTAGTTGAGCCTGATGATACACAGATACTTATTGAAGTAAAATCTTAAATACAAATCTCTTCAAGGCTGAAATTATTTCTGAAATGGACACATCAGTGGATTCCCTCCACGAATGATCGGCAGATTTTAGTCCAAGATTTCATCATCCTCAGATTTCATCCACGTTTAAAAACTGTTTATCGGTTGATTTATTGTAGAAGTCTTGTTAGGGTGAAACCATTCATTCCACTTATCCAGCATTTCTAGGGCATCTGAAACTCAGGTGCTGGTGTGTGGTCCATACAGTTCTTTAACTTCTAGCACCAAACTCTGTAAGCTGTAGCTGTGTGGGTTCAAACAGTGTATAGGAAAACTTAAGAATCATGGTGCTCCAAATATCTGTAGTGAAACTCATTGACTCAACATTTTTAACTTGCTTGTCAATGAGCATAATCACTCTAGAGTACAGTTCAGGCAAAGCCATCTCAGAAATATATACTGTGACAAAAAAAGTTAAAGGTAATGAATCTGCACGTGGTGAAAGGTCGTTTGACTGTATTGCAATGATTATAATATTAGATCAAACGGACAGCAGAGTTGGCAGCATGGGCGCTCTGCTGGTCCCATGTCAGTAGGGTGTGGCACCCCCCCCCGGCCTCGATACATGCAGCGATATGGTACGGAAGGGAGTCGTACAGCCATTGTATCCTCTCCTGTGGCAAGGCGGCCCACAGCTGTTGTAACTGGCCCTCGAGATCCCGCAGATTGACACTGAGTCTGCATTGATGTCCAAGCTGATCCCACACATGTTAGTTTGGGGAAAGATGGGGGAACTGGCTGGCCACGGGAGGACCTCAACATGACACAGACAGTCCATAGGCAGATGTGCTATTTGTGGAGGCGCGTTGTCTTGTTGAAAAACTGTACCAGGGTGCTGTCTCAAGAGGGGTAAGACATGCGGAAGCAGGATGTCTCTGACGTAGCACTGTGCCATCAAAGTCCCCCGAATCACTACCAGAGATGACTTGAAGTCACACCCTGTAAGTAACACCGGTGTGTCTCTCCACAACATTGGCAGGATTGGTCCTCTCCCCTCGGTGCTGCCATACACGCACATAATGGTCTTCTGTGGTAATGCAGAACCAAGATTCATCGCTGAACATGGTACAATGCCAGTCATCAGTTCATGCCTCCCGGTTACGGCTCCGCTCCAAACGCAGCCATCTCTGTGCTGGTGGTAATGGTAGCCTACGCATGGGAGAGTGAACCCATAGTCCGGCTGATGCCAGTCGTCGAGACAAGGTGCAGGATGACACTAGGTGATGAACAAAGTCTAATACCTGTATCCAGCTGGCAGGTGCAGATGTCATGGGGTTCTGTAATGCTTGGCACACAATGCGACTGGTGATCACTTGGTGTAGTCTGTCTTGGGTTGCTGGAACCTTCACAATGTGTGTGGGTGCCCTCATGTACGCATTGGTTCCAACATCAGGCGACTGTGACATCTGCATGCCCTGCATGCCGGGCAATTGCACGATACGACCACCCGGCCTCATGCAAACCCACAATGCAACCTCTATCAGACTCCATCAAATGCTGGTAATGCTATCTAACGCGTCTACGAGGCAACCTTTGTGTCTGGTGACTAGACGTGCCAGCTTCTTGCCAATCAAATCTTTTACATACCCATTGCTGGTCTACATGTGTACCAAATTAATCCAAATTAGAGCATTAGTTCTGGGTGCTTAACCTTTTTGTCATTGAGTGTATTTTCAAAATGGGGAAACTGTAGCTTGAGTTTAGATGTCCCATCAAGCAAAGAAATCCCATATTGTCTACAGTATCTAAAACAATGAATTCTAGTACCTTTTCTGTTACTTTCACTGCTTTGGGCTGTTGTTTGGAAGTTTTTAATGACGGCTAAATGCCTCAGTCAAGGTTTTTAACTCTTCCGTTTTTCTGTTTGGCTTGTCTGAGCTCCTCACGTTCCTTCGTGTGATGAATTTTAAGGTGCTTGATTAAATGTGTTGTGTTGTACAGTACACTGCAATGCTGCTTCCTCTCAAGAATTTGTCTTTACAAAGACTGAAAATTTTATAAAATACTTCCAGTTTACAGACGTTTGTTACTTTGCTTTGAAAGCATGCAAGTCACATTTACTATCTTCACCCTCTTATCTTATCATAGCAGACAGAATTCACTGTAGTCACATCCACTGAGTGGCAAAAACACTGAGTGGTAGCGTTAGTGTTCAGCTTGCATGCCACAAAAACACATCTAAAATGGGGAAGAGCTGTCGTGCAATTGATTGTACAAATCGATTTACCAAGAAATAGCAGCTATCTTTTTACAGACTGTGACAAACTAAATAAGTATCAACCATGGACTAGTCACATATGGCCCATACCCGATCTGTCTAATTAGGTATGGATCGGTGCCAATTCCGATCCCGAATATCAGATTGGTGCACCTCTGCTGTACGTGCTGATTAGTATTCTTTGAGCTGGCCTAGAATGGGTAGAATGGATAGGGGAGACATGGATTATTCTAACACTTTTCTTGATTTTTCACGTAAGCTATGTTGCCCTGTTTTGTTGACCTTATATTTGACTCAGGATTCATAATGTCATCTTGCTAATTTGTGAGAGGTAGCTTGAGTTTGAGCTCATTAACGGATGTAACATATAGCATCATTAGATCAATAAATGTAACAGTTATAATACTGAAGCCCTTTTGTATAAAGTCTTTTGGGGAGTTTTATGCAACTCCTCAGAACTCAAGAATATAGAAATTCAATGAAAAATCCTGGAAAAAGAATGTTAAAATTGTGAGCTTTCTCTGCAAAATGTATCTGTGAAAGTACAGTTCTGTATCACTTTTATTTCATTTAATATGTTTTGTTACATATTTATATACAAATCAATATGCGCAAATATAAAATTCAACGAACTGAACAGTTTGGAAATTTACTGAACCGTAAACGAAATTATTGATGAAATCCATTGTTTTTACCAACAGTTCTCTGCAATTTTATGGATCCTTTTATAAAATTTGGAGTTGTGATGTTTTATTTGGATCTTTCTTGTAGTCTAATTCTATGCCTTGCAGTGATGGGGAAGTTACTTACAAAAGTAATCCATTAGAGACAGAGGTGGAAAGTTCAGGTCCAGAAATACAGCTGAGTATAAACACAGTCACATAGTACTCAACTGGTTGGTTGAAAAAAAAACCTTGGTCTGGATTTGTATTTCTGAACCAGAACTTTCCACCTCTGTCTCTAATGGATTACTTTTGTAATTTCCCCAATACTAATTACACATACAAGTATTATACAATTCTACCATTACTGAGTTCAGAGGACTGTGCACCCTTCCTGTCTGTATGATTACCACCTTGTCTCTCTAACTCCAGTGGCAATTAAGTGCTTTGAGAGACTTGTGAAGAAATTCTTGTACAATTTAATACCCAAAGACCTGGACCCAGCACAATTCCCATACTGACCAAACAGACCCACTAATGATCATCTTTCTACTTCATGTCATACTGGCCTACCTGCATAACGAGAATTATGTGAGGATGCTGTTCATTGATTATAGTTCAGCACTGAACTCCATGAACCCCTCCAGGCTCATCAATAAGCTCAGTGACCTTGGACTGAATGTTTCCTTGTGTTTCCGGGTACAGATAGATCCCAGATAGTATGAGTGGTCCGTAACATCTCATCGACCCTCACCGTCAACATGCCCCCCCCCCCAGGGCAGTGTCCTGAGCCCTCTGCTGTACTCCCTGTATATCTGTAATTGCATACAGATTCAACTCCAAAGTCATTGTCCAGTTTGCAGACAGTACAACTGTGGTAGGCTTGATCACCAATAACATAAAGCAGGCCTACTTGGAGAAGGTGAAGAAGCTGTCATTTTGATGCCAGGTCAATAGCATACTCCTCAGTGTACACAAGACAAAGTAGTTGATTGTGGACTTTGGTAGGAGATAGCAGAGGGACTATCACCACATCAGTATCCATGGTGCTTTGCTGGAGAGGGAGGATAGCTTCAGGTACCTTGGTGTTTAGAGAACCAAGGACCTGACTTGGTCCTTGTATACTGACTCCTTATTGAGGAAGGCTTACCAGCACCTGAACCACTGTAGACTACTCAGGGACTTCAGGCTGCCCCTCCCATTACTAAGAAATTTTTACTCTGCCACTATTGAAACATTAAGTCAGACAATAATGAGGACAATGTCACAGATAAGAAAAGAGGAAGAGCCTGATTGAAGAAATGTTTTCCGTCTTTTGTGGATTGTACATACTGTAAAAGAGTGTTGAAACTATTTCAAAAGTATGTGTGTGTGTGCGTGTCTGTGGTGAAGTATGTGTTACAGTGTGGGGCCCAAATTTTCCGGTCCCCACAAGGGGAAACTGAATTTTATAAAAATCAGTAACTGCAATCAAAAAACTAAAAATTTCAAGTCATGTATTTTCAGAGGGAACATCGAGAACAACAAACAGCAGGACTGTAAGGCTCTGCGAAGGCTTGTGTAAGTGCAAGTGCATCATCGGACTTTCACTTGCCAACCTCTAGAAAGTTTACACTGGACAGTGCAGGTCCCGGGCCACAAAGATTATTAATACTCCTTCTGAGGTGGGGCAAGCACTCACTACTGCTGCCTGAAGGCCAGCACAGAAAGGCTGGGGACGAGCTTCTTTCCCCAGTTAATTCGGATCCTAAATGAGGACAGTGTTTAGGACCCGCACACCACCGTACACTACAGTCTACTTAACTCATACAAGTAGATATATGAATACTGATATAAATGCTTATTTACTTCGGAACTCTTGCAGTACTTCAACTTACTGCCAATTTTTCACACCTTAGATATTTTGGTTATATTTAATGTCTAATATCTGTAATACCTGATGCCTTGTCTCTGTCTTGTCTCCCAAACTTATGTCCTTTTTCCCATAGTCTAGAGCTAGGCAACAGTGCATTTTATTGCACATTATACTTAGTATAATTGTGTATGTGACAAATAAAACTTTGAACTCATTGCAACCTTAACCCTTTTCCTTTTTTGGTACAATATAAATTAGTTTAGAGAAAAGTGCCTGACCACTAGTTGTCTTTGTTTAGAAAACAGTATGGTCTGAAAACAACAGAAATTCCCCCATCACTGTTGTCCCTATTTTAGAGATATTAAAAGAAATTGTTTTGTTTTTACCCCAGTTATTCGTTTTTTTCCATTGTGAATATGTGGTGTTATTTGATTGGGACTACATTGAATTTGAAGGAAAATGTTGTCTTCGCAAAAGCAAAATTAGTTGTGTACGTGTGACAGCATGAGAGTGTATCTGTACAAAATCTACGGTATGTTAGTACATTTACTATGTTGCCATGTTGAGGTTTGATGCACTTAAACACAGAAAACAGAGTTTTCATAGTGGGATCATGATCATTTCAGTATAATGTAAACAATCTAGTTTTTATTTAATGACTCTAGGTGGACAGGATACATTACTGAGATGTTGCCTACATCTAATAACAAGAATGCTAGGATGCTTGCTACTGTAATGTTTGTAATGGCAGTATATTGTGCCAGATTAACCTGGTGGTATAATTTTAAATAGAACTTGCATATACATTCACACACCATGAATCTGGGATGGATGGATGGATGATGCTTTGGTACAGCAAAACCAAGATGAGAGTTGCATAATTAGTGATATTGCTGTTAGCTGTAATTTTCTTGTGGTTTTCAGTAAGCTTATTATTATTATAATATTACAAGCTATATGTTTCATATTAATAATGATCATAATACGAACCTTTTTTTGCACCCTTGGCTATAGGCTGCAGTGAATGAATGAATGAATACATGAATGGTATAACAGTATTAAATTTTCCATGCTCATCATTGGAAGGAATACCATCAAAAAAAAAATTCTGGCATGGATTTTCATTAAGTGTTAATCAAACAGTAATAGTTTTAATCTTACTCAGCCTGTGAAGTCAGTCTGTGCATAACAGAAGGTCTGTAACACATGCATGCATTGATTATGTCCAGTTTTGGATGTGCTGTAGGGCTTGTGAAGGCACTCTCTTCACTGGTATCATGATGCCTGTCACCATAGTAGCTGTGGTGGGACCGTATGCCAAATAAGCAGGTTGCCATAGAAACCCAGAGCTGATTTCTTTTTGCTTATCTAATGGGTTGAAAAAAGCATGCAGAAGGAAAATCAGTGTTCAGTCTTCGCTTTTAGTGCTGTAGCAGATCCAGCTTAATGAGGGTATTTAATTGGCTGCATTTAAGATAAATTCTAAATCTTCAAAGACATGGCCGAATGCAGTTTTTTACAGGTATTATTACTACTAAATGTTTTAAAAACAATTTGTTGGAATATTTCTTTTAGGAGATTTGTCAAAAACACTGTATTTTTCACCAAGTCAGACAGTAGGTAGCTGTGTGTCGCTGAGAAATAATTTAGGGCAGCACTGTTCCCTTTGCTTTGTACAGGTCACACTATTTTCAGGAACCTTTTGCAACAAAGGTCATTTTAGACTCTAATAGGCTGTTTTCTCTACAAAAATGCTCCACATTGTCAAATTTATGAGAAAACCTAAAGCAAGTGCTGATATGTATTTGTATCCAAATTATCTTAACTGATCTTACAGTGAAATTGTTCCCACTCAATTCATGTTGGTAGAATAGGGGATTGATTGATTTTTATTTTTCCGCTGGAATGTAAATAAAAACTCTGGCTGAGTAGCAGGCTGGATAGGTAAGAAACATTAAAAATTAAACTAGGTCACAGTTGAACCATCTGTTGTACACCATGTACAGAAGTGCTGCTAAATTTGGTGTACTATAGTCAAACTCAGGCCTGAGAAAATGTTTAATTTGAAAAAAAGATCTATAACATTTAGGTATATTTTATGGATGTACCCAAACAGAAGTACATTATTCGGAAACGCACAAATAACGTATTGTAAACAGATTTCTTTCTACCCAAAGTTACATTATTATTTGGAAAAAGTCAGCTCCATGACTGACATGTCTATGTTTCTTCAAATTGATTCATATTACTGCGGATGGTCACAAGATATAAATGCCCATTCTGTTTGAAACACAGGACTGATTTCAATCACTAGTCATTCCATTTGCTGCAAATTATAAAAAAATTGATGGCTATATTCTGTAGTTGAGCCACCAAGCTAGTACACAACCAGCAGTGGGCTGAGAACTGTCTTTTCCTGGCTGTCACTCTGGAAAATTCGCATGGAAAGGGAGAAGGTGTCAGTGTCATGTGCAGATTTTTTCCAAACCCCAGTACAAACCCAAACCCCTGAACCTGTACATCCCTTATACATCCCTTGACATTTTTAGTTGTATGTGTTAATTCCGTAGCAAAATCAGGGAAAAAATTGGGGGGAAAAACTTCTCTTCAAAACTGAATCTTTCGATTCACAAAACTTTTGTTTTTTTCCAGTTTCCGATTGTTCAATGTTCTTCTCTGGTTGAGGAGTGGGGGAGTTAGAAAATACAGTTTTAACGGGACTTCCAGTAAAAACTACATCCACGTTTGGTCTTCAATCCAAATTCAGATCCAGAGAGAGATAATTTTGTTGATTGAACAGTATAGGTAACTCACTGTGCAATTCTTTTTCTGTTCTTTATATTTATTAACTTTCCATGATACATAGAACACTGTCATCAAAGATATACTATACACTGTTAATAACACATTTTCCTATCTTCCTATCTTTTCTTTTTCCACCAACCAGGTTACAGAACTGAATGAGGCGCTGTCCAATGAGGAAAGGAATTTGCTGTCAGTAGCCTACAAAAACGTGGTTGGGGCCCGTCGCTCCTCATGGCGGGTTATCTCCAGCATTGAGCAGAAGACTTCAGCAGATGGGAATGAGAAAAAGATCGAAATGGTGCGAGCCTACCGTGAGAAGATTGAGAAGGAGCTAGAGGCGGTGTGCCAGGATGTACTTAACCTCCTAGACAACTTCCTGATCAAGAACTGCAGCGAAACACAGCACGAGAGCAAAGTCTTCTACCTGAAGATGAAGGGTGATTATTACCGATACCTGGCTGAGGTGGCCACGGGCGAGAAGAGGGCTACGGTGGTGGAGTCCTCTGAGAAGGCATATAGTGAAGCTCACGAGATCAGCAAGGAGCACATGCAGCCAACCCATCCCATCCGCCTAGGCCTGGCCCTCAACTACTCCGTCTTCTACTACGAGATCCAGAATGCCCCCGAGCAGGCCTGCCACCTGGCCAAAACCGCCTTCGACGACGCCATTGCCGAGCTGGACACCCTCAACGAGGACTCCTACAAAGACTCCACACTCATCATGCAGCTGCTCCGAGACAACCTGACGCTGTGGACGAGCGACCAGCAGGACGACGAGGGAGGCGAAGGCAACAATTAAAACGTGAATCGCGCTTGCAAGGCAAAAGGGTCGGTGGACTCTGGCAGCAGCTTTTGCCAATGTTACTACCGCAGCAGTTGTTCTTTATTTTTCCACAAGTTTAAAGAATACAAATGAATATAAACGGGAGGTTAAGTGAAATGTAGAATTTAAAAAAGCACCTCCACCTTCTCTATCGCCTCCTCAGCATTTGCCAAAACCAAACAGAGGATGAGGCCAATCAGTCAGCAGTGGCGGCTTGTGAGCTGTACCTGTGAGTCTCACACATGCCTAGGGACTGTTCATGTAGTGCAAACAACGTGGAGCTGCTTGTTTATTGATTGGAGTGGAGTAAGACCAATGTAAGAGTAGTAAGTATAATGAATTCTTGACTGGGAGAGCTTCTCAAAACAAGTTTTCATAGGTTCCAGTATTGTACACCTTAGACGGATGCTAAGAGTAAACCCTGTCATGATGAGTTATACAGAGTACAACCATAAATGGCTGAAATTGACATGCATGAGTACTTGCCTGAAAAGGGAAAATAATTGAATGTGGATCAATGTTTTAGTTAAAGATGCACTGAAATGTTTAAATTCCTTTTAAATCATAAGAGCAGAAATAAATCCCTTGTAAAAGATATGATGAAATATGTGAGCTGATTTGCTACCAGAAACACTGTAGTATCTCAGTCTTATTCTTGTTTGAACTTGCACAGAGTCTACTGGAACCCAAAAATCTTTTGTGGAGGTCAAGGTACTTTGGAGGTACTTTGGAGGTACTTTGGAGATTTAAGAGGACAAAGCAGCTTTGAAGTTTGTGATGTACTTTTTGTGTTTTTTATGAAATGCACTTGCCTATTATACTGTTTCTTCAGTGTAAAACAATAGCTTCTCAAATATTCACAATGATTCGATATTTTGCATGCTGGTGATGTATTTATATACAGTAGCTTGTCTTTAAGGTATCGTAGGTGTTATGTATTCCTATGAAAAAGAATTAAATAAGCATCAATCTTAATATTTTAATTTATTACTTCTTGGTTTGGTTGTATTTTTCCGTTGCTTAAGTATGCTATACCAAAAGAGTGTTCGTTAACAATAAATTTTTTATGGATGTTGCTATTGTGAGATGCACTTCTTGTGTTTGATTTGTTGAACAATTTATGAAAAAACACGGGAAAAGTAAAAACACCAGTGTTAGGATAATCTAATTGTCTGGTATAATGGTAAAACTATGACAATGACGTTGTAACATGATTAACGTTTATTCTTGGAATTACCTTTCTGGTTTATGTTACAATATGCAGTAAGATATTTAAGGTTTGAACAGTGGTAACATTTCAGAATCAGTGTTTCTGTAAGTTATTCATATGAACCATTATTTATGACTATATATATTGTTGTATTTCTTGTTCACTTTTTAGCTGTTTCCTGATTGGTGAAAATGTGGAGCAGTCACTTGAGCAAAAATAGTAGTAACAGTTATAATATTCATGAAAATGTAAACAAAAAATACAACAGAATTATGACTGGACCAAATCTCTGCTGTTTCGGTGAGTTATGTCACAATATTTTTAGAAATGACATTGGTTAAGAGATGACTTAGTAATTTTGTTTTTAGAAATGGTGATGTATTATGAATATGATTTTAAAACAGCGATTTATATTTTCATTCATGTGACTAGGGTCTAATTTGTCTAATTTAATTTGTGTTTAGTGACTGGTTATAAGACAGGAAAACAGGACAGAAAAACCACATAAATTGGTTCTGACATACTGCTTACTTATGTCACTGGGATATACAAATATGTCTTTTATTCATGTTTTTGTTTTAACCTAAATTTTTGCTGCTATTTCAGGTATTTTCTTATTTTTTTACTAAGTTATCTGCTCTGAGGTTAAGTTCCCTTTTTTGTGTGGAACAGTGCAATTGGAATGGCATCTATAAAATCCTGCTCATTCCAGGTTATATTTCATTAGCGTTTGATAAGATACCAGTGAAGGTTGTCTTGTTGTTGTTGTTACTGTTGCTATTGCTGTTGTTATTCCATATGTGACACAAGTGTAATTGTGATGTCCTACCAATACCGGTGAGGTGCTGCTTTAGTTGAAAACCATCTTTTACCTTGGATTAACGTTAAATCATCTAATTCACTTACTGAATTGATCATTATGATTATTATCTTTCTTTTTTTTTCATTTGACTTCAGTGCAGAGCATCATTGCGGACAACAATAGTGATAGATGTGGGGTACAAAGTGGGAGGAGCTGCTGCAAGCAACAGTTCAAGCTGGGAAAGAGGCTTTTACCCCAAGCCTGTCCTCTATACAGTTTTCCACACATTTCGACCATCAGGATTTTTGCTGTTTTCCTTCCTGTTATTTTAAAGCCATCTTTCATAACAGTTTATCACTGTGAAATGCCTGGTATTGCAGACAACCAGGCTGGAGTCCAACAAATTGGGGTTTTCTGCCCCACTAGACAAATAACATCACACCAGCCCAGACACGCTGCCCTGTTTACATCACCTCTAAACAGGGTTTTAATTTCTTTGATGGGGTGGGGGGTGTGATAATAGATGCTTGATAAAAACAGGCTGGTGGCGTTGGGTGTAGAACTAGATTTGTGCAAATTCCAGGTGACTGGTTCATGATATTGTGAGATATGAGAATGGAAAGAAAGTAGTGGGAGGGACTGTTAAAATTTAGAAATGAATCATAAAGACTCTTAAGAATGAACTTGCTCCATATAACTTGCTGTTGCCTCAGCTTTGTCGACATCAACATAATAAGCATTCTATGTGCTATTAAGCCAGCTACCAAACATAATAAATACATTTAAAATGCATTAAGACTGCAGTATCCAAAGGGAATTTGTTTCATTAGTTGGTGGAAAAGTTATAACAATCAAGCTTTTGTTACTATTGCTTTGTTTAGATATCTGTCTTAGCAATACTTCTGGTTCCTAGGCATAAGGTCATTATGGTGCAGTTTAATGTTTTGTCTCCGACACTGATCCTTACCATATTGTTCAGTCCTTAAGAGGAAGGAAAAAATTTATACTGCAGATGACAGGATGCTTTTGCTGTTCCCATGAACATTCACAACCACATGCATGCTCTGCTACATCTCCCAGTAGAAAGTGAGGAAGTACCGGAATGCATCAGCTGATGGTGGTTACTAAGGTGCCACAGTGTGTAACTGTGTTATCCTGCCTTGTCTGGGAAACTAATGAATGATCAAGGTGCTGAGTGGTAATTAAAAGTAATAATAATTGGGTGGGTACAGTTTCCACAAATGGGAAACCTGAAACGGGAAGGTATACTGTTACAAAGGCATTTGTATGTTTCTAAGGAAAGCTGGTTGCCTTCTGTTACCTATTAAAGATATTGGTTTCTTGGCAAAGTCTCATTGTTTTTGTGATTCATTTTCTTAAGGTTTACTGTCACACTCCGGCCTATATGATCTGCAAAGTTTTGCTTGGACCAAATCTGTATCACTTAATGGGAAAAGTCATGTTTGGCAAATGGTTATATTTTAGAAGAGATTGAGATTGTGACATGCATAGCAAAGTTATGAGTATGCATTTGTGACTACATGCCATTTACCCATACTTTGAAACAGATTTTAAGTGAAGACAATCTCAGCTCTACTGCAGAATACCTTATAAAGCTTTAAGCATAGCTTCAGTCCCAGTTACAACATACATGCAGCTTTACATCAAATAATAAATCAGACACTGGGATTCAGTATGATCAGGTGCCCCGTAATTATAGTTCAACCGTTATGTGTCTTAAAATGGTCTCTGTGGTCTCTGAGTTTTGGAATTCTATTTATTTAGCAGTCAGCAGGGTCAGTCTGAAGAAGCTGGAGTGAAAGGCCTTGTTTGGCGATCCAGTGGTGATTATGATTGTTCTGCATGTTCCTCATAGGATTTGGCCCCACAACCATCTGCACATGGGCACAAATTCCGAACCTACTGAGCCACACACTACCCATTAAATAACATGAAATGTGTTATTTTTGTGGTTTCACGCTTAAAAATACCTTCCAGTTTGGCATTTTAACTTTAAGCCGATGTAGATTTTTTTAAAGAAACAAATGTTGGTTTTGAGTTCTTGTCCCATCTATCTGATAACAGGCTGTCTCAGGCATCATTGTCACCAAATCCTTGTCTGTCACTGCAGCTTTCTGGTACTTCAAATAACAGTTCTCCCATACTACAAGAAAATATACTGTATAAATAAAAAATAAAGATCTGTATTACATAGAAGGCTCCATAAGTATTAAAGTCGTTAAAGTTGATAAACCCCTGGGGTTGCAACCCATCACTGGCTTAGCACCCAGGCCGGCGCGTGCCAATTAACTTCCCCCCGCAAAATCAAGCAAACGCCACCCCCTCCCTATCATGAAAAGGAGGCTTGCAGGTAATGACACACTGCAGTATCCATACTAAGCAAAGGCTGACTTCAGAAAAAAAGATGCGTAGTTTCCCATGATGCTATGTGTGCATGATCTGTGCAAATAGCCATGACTGGTTCATCATGACTGGTTGTGCTGTTGTCAGGTGCAACGTAAAGGATCCTTTAGGATCCCCCCCCAAAAAAAAAAAAAAAAAAATATATATATATATATATATATAAACAGCGATTGAAAGAGGAGAGATGAAGTTTTATCTAGCAAGCCCTGCCAACAATGCTTACATAACATCTCAAAAGCAGATCATACTGAGAAGAATCTTAGCAGGTCCAGAGTTTGTGGAGATCTCTTTGTAATTGGTCAGAATAACACTAATTACTAATGTTTCTGTGTGTTCATTTCCTTAGTTAACGGTATGGAGCTTCTTGGTGAACACTGGCTTCATTTTTTGGTAGCAGGCTAATGCCACTGCATCCCCTGATCCCCATTCTGTTTATGGTTGTAGGGACTTAACGTGTGAAACTTAACGTGAATCCAAGGAATTTTATGGCTTTTGGTGCCACATAAATTATGAGGTAAGCCAATGAGATAAAATTATTGTTTGGTTTAAAAGACCAAAAACATGTCCTTGAGGCCATTCTTATCCTTTCATGCTAAGCCAACCAATCCAGCCATGACAGAAGCAACACTGACTGGGTGCCAACAGTGAACTTGGGACATTGCAGTGGGAGAGTCTGACAGCATGACAGGCACCAAAAGAGGAATACAAAAAAAAAAAAACAACTCAGACAGTACATGATACATGAAAGCCGCACATCCAGGAATAAAAATAAATCGATTAGCTATTTAGCTGTTTAAACACATTCACTTATGTACCACTTATGATCATACCAAATTTGTTGTAATAAGGACAGTTGGCACAGTATTATAATATTAACATTACAGTGCAGAACAATTTAACTACTTAACTTTACCATCAAATGCTGAAAATAAATAATATATAATATTAATATATGATGAATAATTAGCATAAGATTTATACTTGTACTTACCCATGAATACACCAAAATTTTTCAACCCTTTTTCTCTGCATTTCTTGTACCCAACCAGAAAAAGGGAATAAAACCTCCAGATGTCATTTGCTTCAGTGTTATTCGTGACATTTGAAAAACCCAGTAATTAACGGAATCCTCTTAATGGACAGTAGGTGGCTTTCAGTGTGCGTGGATCACATCCAACAAAATCCATTCTGTCTTTGTATAATTTGCTTTTATTTCATTTTATTTATTTAGCTTTTTTATAAAACATTTTATATACTGTCATATAATTTCACATCACTGTCTGCTGTGTACTGAATATGACTGGAATGACAATAAAGGCATATTTGAGGTGATTGCATCTGCATGCTCAAAGTACTCCATTACCATAGCAGTGTCCCATTTGAGGGGCTGCATCCTTATAAAGCTGCATTCAAAGGTCGAATGCGTCACTGCAGCACGACAGATCTGTCCCATTTTGAAGGCTCCTACTGAGTCCGTCTTTTCCCAAGCCGCAAAGGATCCATTTAGTGATGTGCCCACCTGTCTAAAGATTCATTGTGTGGACTTTTAGAAGGACGCAGCCTACAAAGGCTGTGCACCACATCCTTTGCAGCCTCTGAATTGGGACACAGCTCATGACTGCCAATACACCAATGTGGCAGGTAAACCCTCTCAGTGGTCTGACACCCTAATGGTCTGATGTCCCCTGCCAAATTCCAGGTTTGCCTGGGCCATACACCGTCCCTGGCTAGTACACGCATTTATTGATGTTATATAAGCATGTTTTCAAGTTACAGGAGGAAATCTCTGGGATACTAGGACAACATGCACATTCCACATGCCCAGAGCAGAGGCGGCAAATGAACTCCCAGCACTAAATGTATGATGCAGCAGTACTACTCATATAACCATTGTTCTGTGAACTGTTTGGTCATTAGATACAATTGCAAAATATATCTCCCAATTAAGCTACCGCTGACAAGCCACTGAAAACTGAAAGTACAAGTTGTAACGCTGTTAGTTGAAGCCAGGGGGAGATATAGGCCAGAGGAAGACAGAATACAACATGCCTGTACACACATTTATACAATTAGAGTGTCATGTCCATTGTTCGGAATTTTTTAAGAATTATCTTAAAAAGTACTTAGTTCCTAGATACTGATTATAGCCCTACAATCCTTAATGCATTCAGATTTGTATTCTGACTCAAATGTGTAACTTATTCTGAATACTTTTTGAGTACTCTTGAAACAGAAGCTCTGTTCTTAATGGTCATCAAAAACAAGGGAAACGCATCCCTTTGCATAATCCTGAGCCAAAATGAATTTTAGACATAATGTTTAACTGAAAATGTTTGAGTAATGATAAAAGATTTTAAAAACTCCATTAGAATGAAAAAAAAAATGTTTGTATGTTATTTTGTTACATAGCCAGTGAACAGAGTGTGCTTTGGCAATTTTACATTCTTGAGTTGTCCTTCTTTTAAGAAACAAACTTAAAAAATAAAATGATCTTAAAAACATTATACATTTTTTTCACATGGCATACTTGCTTAACTAACCTGCCAACTAAATAATTCACTAAAATATATTCTACAAATGTAATTGCTATTGATCACTGGACACAAGAGAACAAACACTGACATGGGTTTCTAAAAAGCGTCATGTGATCAGATGAGTCTCGAATTCTTCTGAAACATTCAGATGATAGGGTCAGAAATTCATGTAAAAAAACAGCATGGATCCATGTTTCAGCAATTCAGGCTGCCTGTGGTGGTGTAATGGTGTTGGGATATTTTCTTGGCATACGTCTGACCTCTTAGTACCAGCTGGGCATCGTTTAAATGCCATAGTCTATTTGAGAATTGTTGCTGACCATGTCCATCCCTTTATAACCACAGAGTACTCAGCTTCTAATGGCTACTTCCAGCAGGATAAGATGTCCGTCCGTCCGTCCGTTCGTCCGTCCATCCATCCATCCAACCATCCATCCATCCATTCATCCATCTTCTACATGGCAGCAGCAGTCTAAGCAAGGAAACCCAGACTTCCCTTTCCCCTGCCACTTTGTCCAGCTCCTCCCAAGGCATTCCCAGGCCAGCCGAGTGACTTAGTCTCTCCAGCATGTCCTGGGTCTTCCCCGGGGCCTTCTCTCAGTGTGAGATGCCTGGAGTATCCAGGCCTGACCAGATGCCCGAGCCACTTCATCTGACTCCTCTTGATGCGGAGGAGCAGCGGCTCTACTCTGAGCCCCCCCCCAAATGGCCGAGTTTCTCACCCTATCATGCGTGGAAAGGAGTCTCGCGGCACGTCTCTCAGTGGAAACAAAGGGTAACGCTTCAGTCTCAGCCTCGCATTTGCTGTGATAGCATCATTTGTTGGTGATAGTGCTTTTTTGTTGGAAATATCTGGTAATCATCGCTCACCAAAAAGTTATGCAAATGTTGTACAAATGTTTCAACCTAAAAGTTTGCGATTTACGAACAAATTAACAAATAGAGAGTAATAATAAAAATAAACAATGGACCGCATGGCATAGTCTAGTGTTGGCGCAGTGTTGGGGCATGGCTTGGGGTTGTTACGATCTGCTGAGTCGGGACCAGGGAAGCAGCGACAGGACTCAAGCGATCGGGAAACACGGGGTTTAATTGAGAACAGGCAGAACACAATTACCGGACTGAGGAAATAAACCGAAACGCGGACTAAATACAGAGGACTAATAACAACAACCAGAAAAAACTGATCACACGGGGATTCCACACGGGGATTCCACACGAGGTTAACGAGGGGGCGTGGCACACGGAAGGAGCGGACGATGGGGGCAGGACAGGGGTATTGTTGGGCTACATTTTTAATCGTTTTAGAAACCATTAAGAAAAAAATTATCTTGTTTTATCCTGTTCGTTTTGTGTTTAAACGTTAAAAAAACATATTTAGGTGTATTTTTGGGGGCCTGGGAACCTATTAATTGGTTTTCCATTATTTCTTATGGGGAAAATTCGATCAGAACTCGAACTTTTTAGGATTTGAACCCGAGTTCTGAACGGATTAAGTTCGAGTTCATGATTTTTAGGAGATATAATTTAAAAATATTCAGTATTCAAATTTTACAAAGTAGCTGTATTCATGAATCTAACTTTTAAAAAGTACCATAAGCTGAATCTCAAATAGTTACTCTTGTATTCTGAATACATAACACCAGTGCTGGTATTCTGGTACAACCCTGGTCATGTCTTACCTGTATACTCATGCTGCTACTAGCTGGTGCATAAAAAATTGGCTCACTATATTCAGTACACTGCATGCCACTTTGGACAAAAGCATCTAATAAATAGAAGTTTTACAAAAAAAAAGCTAAATAGAATCAGTTAGAAGTCCAATAAATGAAATGAAATGGGTTATAGCTACATTGAATTTGAAAACACTCAAATATTGAAGACACTCAAAATATTTTGAGTTTGCTGTTCATAAGAAGCATCTGCTGAAGTGAACCTTGCCTCGCAAAAAAAGATCTCAGACTTACTATCAGACATAGTTGATTTGCATAAAGCTGGAAATAGTTAGAAAATCACCTCAAACTATCTAGATATTCATCAGTCTACATATAGACAAATAGTCTAAATAGGCAATTTAGAATGGTGACTACTCTCCCTAGTACCACGTCAACTGCACACTACAGTTTAACTGGGAAAATGTTCTGTGGACTGCAGAATTGCTTGACAAGAACATGCAGCTTTACATATGATGTATAAAGGGCACCGCAGGCCAACATGAAAACATCATTTCCACGGTGGAGGGAGCATCCCGATTTTGGTCTGCTTTGCTGCTTCTGGGCCTGGACAGCTTGCCATCATCAAAGGGAAAATTCATTCCAAATATTATCAAGGTGTCCTACAGGATAGTATCGGGGGGTTGTCTGCCAGCTGAAGCTCAGTGAAAGCTGGGTGATGCAGGAGGCCAATGTCCCAAAACATTAAAGTAAATGTAAGTATTCCTATAGAGAGCAAGTTGGGGGAGGCATAAAGAGAATTTCCCTACGAGGATCAACAAAGTATGAATTATTATTATCATTCTTATTATTATTAATGGTAGTCCGAAACTCCTGAATCTTGTGCACGTCCGATCTGCAGTTCCCCGTTACTGATACCAAAGGAGGTTTGACCAGTTATTAAGAACATAAGAAATTTACAAACGAGAGGAGGTCATTCAGCCCATCAAGCTCATTTGGGGAGAACTTAACTAATAGCTCAGAGTTGTTAAAATCTTATCTAGCTCTGATTTAAAGGAACCCAGGGTTTTAGCTTGCACTACTTGAACAGGAAGACTATTCCATACTCTAACTACATGCTGTGTAAAGAAGTGTTTTCTCAAATTCAGTTTAAAATGGTGGGTTGGCTCCGCTGGTGGGAGAGGAAGTTGGCCAGGCCTGGCAGGCCAAAGTGTATAGTGAGGGTCAGCCGGGAACGTCTGGCGGAATCCCCTGTCAGGGGGAGCTTCAACTTCTACCTCTGGCAGAACTTCTCCCATATCCCGGGGGAGGTGGGGGACATTGACTTCGAATGAGTCATGTTCCACACTTCCATTGTGGAGGCGGCTGACCGGAGCTGTGGCCACAAGGTGGTCGGTGCCTGTCGCAGCGGCAATCCCCAAACCCGCTGGTGGACACAGGTGGTGAGGGATGCCGTCAAGCTGAAGAATTAGTCCTATCGGGCCTGTTTAGCCTGTGGGACTCCAGAGGCAGTTGACAGGTACCGGTGGGCCAAGCGGAATACAGCTTTTGCGGTCTCCGAGGCAAAAATTCGGGTGTGGGAGGAGTTTGGCGAGGCCATAGAAAATGACTTCCGGACGACTTTGAGGAGATTCTGATCCACCATCTGGCGTCTCAGGGCGGGAAAGCGGTGCAACATCAACACTGTTTTGGGTCAGTGGAAAGAATACTTTGAAGACCTCCTCAATCCCACTGACACGCCTTCCAATGAGGAAGCAGAGTCTGGGGACTTGGGGATGGACTCGACTATCTCTGGGGCAGAGGTTGCTGATGTTGATTAAAAAAAAAAAAGGTTCTCAGTGGCCAGGTCCTAGGGGTAGATGACATCTGTCCAGAGTTCCTTAAGGCTCTGGATGTTGTGGGGCTGTCCTGGTTGACACGCATCTGCAGCATCGCATGGACATCGGCGGCAGTGCCTCTGGACTGGCAGACTGACGTGGTGGTCCCCTTCTTTAAGAAGGGGGGCCGGAGGATGTGCTCCAACTATAGGGGGATCACACTCCTTAGCCTCCCTCGTAAGGTCTATTTGGGGGTTCTGGAGAAGAGGGTCCATTATATTGTAGAACCTCGGATTCAGGAGGAGCAGTGTGGTTTTTGCCCTGGCCGTGGAACAGTGGCCAGCTCTATACTCTCAGCAGGGTTTTGGAGGGTTCATGGGAGTTTGCCCGACCAGTCTACATGTGTTTTGTGGACT
>JAODJX010000039.1:16687803-16702956 GCA_026776945.1 Isichthys henryi | reverse complement strand
GGGAATCACACGTGGGTAACCAGGGGGCATGGCACACAGGAGGATCGGACGAGCGGGGCATGACAGAACCCCCCCCCCCAAAGGAACGCTTCTCCGGGCGCGCCCCAGGGGAGGCGACGGACGAAACGAGACAGGGGAACCAGGACCTGGAAAACAAGAACAAGACCCATTAACGGGACACAGGGAACAGAACGGAAACACAGAACTGGCACAAAGACAGGACAAAGGACAGGACCTGACAAAGCACGGGGAAAGCGGAGAGACAGACCAGGAAGGGGGACAGACAGCTGCTCAAGCCGCCCCGCGGCCTGGTGTGTTCTCCAGACAGGTGAAGCTGCCTGGAGAGGCAACTTAGCCGAGCTGGGGGCCATCAGGGGGATCGGGGAGCTCTCACGTGGGTAACCAGGGGGCATGACACACAGGAAGATCGGACGAGCGGGGCATGACAAATGTAAGGAATACAAAAACAATACAATAATTTGTGTGTTATTGGTTAAAACACATGTATTTGTTTTTTATTATATTACAGATGTGTCAGATCAAATTTTTGGACCAATTAATGCAGAAAATCAGGTAATTCTAAAGGCTGTACATACACTTTCTTGCAACTGTACATTTGCTATTTTTAGTCAATTTCATGCATTTGAAGAGTAATAGTTAAATGTGACATTAATATAGCAAAGTCGTTAGGATTTTACCTGCTGGATGAAGAAGAAAGATTTTACCCTTGAGAAAGGCAGGGGAGACCAAGGATGATTGTGACATGGGTAAGTTGTAACAAAGTCTATTTCTTTAGAAACCAGGTAGAAATCACATAACTGACTCTGCAAAGGCTCAGTTTAGTCTTTATTTCACATGTGAAGAAGGAGTACCCTGTAACAAACACACTCAGATTTGCAAGGAAAAAAGAAATATGAGGTAAGAAAGTACATTTTTTGATGTAATTTATTTTTGTGACAGCACTGCAAGCTTTGATATTTACCATTTAAACTTAAATCATTTTGATTATGTGCCTATGTAAATATCTTATATGCAAGTGAGTTGTGAGTTAATATTGTTGCTCTCAGCTGCAAGGTAAACTTGTTCATGGCTGCCACATTTATCCAACTGCGCACCAGGCCACTTCTCAAGCCCACAAAACTTCTGCATTGTCTGCTTGGAACAGTTCAAAGTGAAAGGAAAAGGTTTTAATTATATCTTTGTGGGGACTCTTCATTGATTTCTATGGGGAAAACTCTAATCCCAACATGATGACCTTAACCCTTATCCAGCCATAACCTTAACCATAAGTAACCAAACTAAATATAAGATTTTTGCCATTTTTACTTTTTTGATTGCATTTTAGGATCTTTGTGGGGACCATTTTTCAGGTCCCCACAATGTCAAAACAACCAGTTTTTATTACATTGTGGGGGACACTTGATCCCCACAATGTAATACACACACACATATGCAAACGCACATGCACACACACACACACACACACATACAGGCATGCACATTATTATTCGGTTATTACTATCACTCATTGTTATTCAATTTTTAAAACTAGTGCACAGTTGCACATTTTATTTGGATTTATTATAATATTTGATTTTAGTTGTGATTGACATACATTGCACACATATGCATACATACCCAGAAATTTGGTTGATCCAATGAATAAATAAATAAATAACTTTGAATAACTTGAATTTTTTTTTACATTGTTTGTAATGTAATTACGTTTAACCCTGCAGGGCTGTGTTACAGCTATCCCTAACTATGGGGTAAATTGTAACATTTCAATCCATATGTTCTAAATCATTCATTTTCTGTTTGTTTGTGATAGAGATAATCCTGTGCCATTTAATAGAAGACACATGTAGATAGTTTGCTTGAATAACAGCTCCGAGGTACAGGCAAAAATGTAAAAAATTTTACAACCATCCCCAATCTCCCCTATTAAATTTTTACTCTAATAAGATAGAGTAAGATAAAATGTATTGATCCCAGAGAGACATTCTCGTGCATTTAACATAAATGGGTAGAATAAAATTCACTTTAAAACAAAATTAGTGTTCATTGCTCCCATAGATTCTGACTGACCATGTTTGTTGGGTCTCAAATCAATTAATTTTTTACAGCATTTTCATACAGCTTAGACCAAAAATACACTCATCTGCTTAAGTGTCATTCAGAGCAATGTGTTGAGTGTCTCAGTTCAAGCTTTATAATGAACAGGACTATAAAACATTTAAAGTGGTCTATAAATAGTACCCCCAAAGCGTGTGTTTAGTATTGCATCTGCTACATGTATTACCCCTTTCAGTCACCTTAAACAAACATTAAGCCAGGACTGGAACTTATTCTTCCCTCTTAAAGTACTAAAGTCCACCTTTTCTGCTTTACCTTTATAGCTTAAAGCTAAGTGTTAAGTATCTCATCAGGCATGTGCTACTTAGATACATGCTTCAGCAGGATGACCATAGCCATTTGTCTAAAAGTCATCATAGCGCAGTTTTATATTAATCTCATTGTTGTCGAAAGGATCCCAATATTCTGTTTACTGTTTTCTTACAGTAATTCGATCTGCTGAGTTGTGCTGTGGAGGGCAGCATGGTGGAGCAGTGGTTAGCACCGTTGCCTTGCACCTTTCTTGCCAGGGTTTGAGTCTCTGCCGCGGCTCTGTCTGTGTGAGTTTGCACATCCCCCCTGTATTTTGCTGAGGTCAGTTGGAGTTGCCAAATTGCCCATAGTGTGTGAGTGTGCCCTGTGATGGGCTGTAGCTTCTGGTATAGGCTTGGTACCCCCTGCCCCTTCTGGGATAGGCTTTGGACCGCCCTCTGCAATCTCCAGACATGCAGCTAGACTCACTGGCTTCTTTATAGTGCCCTGCGATGGGCTGGCATCCTGTCTGCGGTGCTGTCCTGGCCTGTCCTCCATGCTGCACTGCGAGCTCACTAAACTCTTGACTATATTTGTGCACTTGATGTGCTACTGAAATACGTGTATTTGAGTGTGTTTAGTTCTGAATGTATTATTTTTTATTTTGTTTGTCTTAGTCAAATTCCATGTCCATGAGTCCTATTTAGATGTGTATCTGCTCTAAACATTTATTGGTGATAAGCTTCAAGAGACTTCTCAGAAATACAATTTGCTGCAAGTGTACTACTTATATATAATGTTTGTCAAGGAGGTGGAAACTAAAAGATCCAAATGCAGGAATGTTTTTTTTTTTACCAGTCTTGAGCTTTTTGATTTATCTTGATACAAATGTATATTTAATTACCTTGTTAGACGCTGATGTTTCTCTGTGAATGTCTTACTATTTTTCCGTGCACTAAAGCAGAGCCTCACATATGGTTTAAACCACAACTCATTCATGTCCCTGACATGTTTGAGGGCAGTGTGTGACTCAGTGAGCTCTGCCTCTGTACCCGTGATCTGAAGGTTGTTGGTTCAAGCCCAGCTCTGGGATGTTTGTAGGTTTTTGAGTAAGGCCCTTAACCCCCCAGCTCCCACCTACAGAGAGTGAGTGTGGGGGTGCGTAATGAGAACCTCCCCGCAAGGATCAATAAAGTATCAATTATTATCTTACACCTGCCATGTTGCCAAAATTGAAAAAGAGCTATTAAAAAGTGTGGTATCTTCGTTTTTTCAAAAAGTATTCATGTTAGTCTTGAAAGGACTTTGACGTGAGAACAGGAGTTATACAGATTTTTTCTTTAGTTTTTGAACTTATTGATCGTTTCTGTACTAGCTACCTGGTGGTTGATGTTGTTGTGGACAGACAACTGAATAAAAACCTAGTAATAAGCAAATACATCACCTGATAGCAAAATTTCTTTATCAGCAAGTCAATTTTGGATATACACAATACAGGGATAATTATTATTCTGGGTGGGCTATGTGAGAAATATGAGGGAGGACGTTATGATTCTGTTGTATGTGAGACTCATGTTTTAGATATTTTCACTTACAGTATGGGTTTTATAATATAATGTCACCCTCACTCCATCCCAGACTTCAGATTTAGCCTCATGCTTTCTGATTATATGCACCCTTGTTGCATTATGGGCCATACACTTCCTCTTGCACCTGGTTGTGTTTCTCCTCCTTAAAATAAGGCCTATGCGTTTTATCATTACGCATTTTACCCCAACGCTCTCTCTGCAGCTTATCTAACTTTCCAGTTTCCACAGCTCTCCACTCAGATCTGGGAATAGAAATTTGGTTTGGGGAAACAAAATCTGCAACTGGATCTTCATTTAACAGCATCTTATCTGTGTGACACTGACTACCATTTCATCACCATTTCATAAATGTACAGTGAATTTTAATATATGAATTTTTAAATATATTTTTATTATTATGGGCTGAAGTGTATATTTCAGCGAGGATGGGGGGGCTTTTCAAAGTAAACAGACTCTGTTAAATTGCGATCAAAACAGTAGGATTCCCCCCAATATCTGTATGAAACTTGTATCCAAAACTAGATTCCTTTAATAAAAAATGGATGCATGGATAAAAGCAGAAACCGGAAACCGATGACGTTAGGGGTTATTCCCATGATTTATACACATGCTCCCAGATTTGGCAGGAGGCAGCGACACAATGCTGCCTCACATCTGACACTGCATAGGAAGGCTGAGGCCAGTTTGGCAGGCTTTTATTTACCATTTTAAGAAAATAAAGAACAATACAAGAAAAAAGGCATTCAAAGAGAACCCAAAAATGTAAACTACGTCAAAAGCGAGAGTCAGTTTGATTAATCACAATTTGAAAGATGAAAAAAGTGCTTAAAACATGCTGTAATGTTTTTGACTATATGAAACAGATACTCCTACTGAAGTATTCTGTATGCTTTTGTTAACTGCCATATTTATTTCTCTTTGGAGGGCAGTACCGTGACAGTTTTAATGCGATGCACCTATTTCTTCTCCTCGATGGTGGGCTTGGTCACTGTTACAGGAATGTTGACCTCAGCTGCCTGGATTGCCAGCTTGGGTAAGGGCACTTCCACTGTCAGCATGCCCTCAGGAGACAAGGATGATGCAACCTTCTCAACGTCAACGCCAGGGGGTAATCTAACGCCAGAAGAGAAGATAAAAAACCATTCCTGGATACTGTTCTTCCAGCCAGTGTAGACTGTCAATGACATGATAAGCTAGCCAAAGAAAAATGGGGGTCAGTATTGGTCCAAAGACTCCCCCAGAGGCAAGTCAAGCTGAATGACCATATAAAGTCAAGTGTGTACTGTTGATAGGTTCCAGCTCCAGCTTACATCGCATGAATGGAATCTGTCTTTCTACCTCATAGCTCTTTTGAGGTTCGCTGCTTTAGACAGCAATCTCATAACATGCTCCTAGTCTTAGGTAAGCCCTGTGTATGCTAATTTGAACAACCAAATAGAAAGGCTTATTGTATACATTTGGCAAGTGTTTCTCAACCCAGTCCTTGGGGACCCCAAGTCCACATTTTTGCTTCCTCTCAGCTCATGATTGGGACCATGGACATGGAATAATCTGGAGAACAACCTAAAATTAGCCAAATTTATTTCCATTGATTAATTTATGGGCATCATAAAGAATTAAAGGTAAAGGAGACATGTAGTTGTTTTTCTTGAGAGGTCAATGTGTTTCAAATCTTTTGTCTAATGTGTGGATGTTTTATGTTCTATTGTATATTCTGTATTTTTAACACTGCTTGGCCAAGTCTCTCTTGTAAATGAAATTTTTAATCTCAGTGGGACTTCCTGGTAAAATAGAGGTAAAAATAAATATGTAAAACTGGATGGGAGCAAAAATGTGGACTGTCCGGGAGTCCAGAGGACCAGGTTGGCTAGGAGAGGTACTTACGTGTATTTCCTGGTGAAGCATCTGGAAATGAATCCATGCTCATCCCTTCTCTCCTCATGCTTCCCTGTAGATAAGGTACAATGGCACGGCTGCCATCAGCACAGTATGCAATATACTCAAGATCAGCATCGATATGTGTGTATGTGTGCAACCAGCTTCCCTGCTCTTTGGGTAATGTCCCTCCCAACTGGCTCTTGCACAGTCCCATCAGCTGATGCAGAAATGCAGCCCCTGGTAACGCTTTTGTTTGCTTTGACTACTGGCCCCATCAAGAGTGACATTACTGACCTCTGCCACCTGAGGCTTTGAGCTAATCTCTTTCCTTCTCTACTAAGCTCCTGTGAGCTCCATGAAAACCTCGAGCACAATGAGGTTGAACAAGAATGATATAGTCCAGCAGTTTTATATTTAGTTCAGTTTCCATATTTGTATCAGCTTTCATTTGAAAAGCACTATGATTTGTTTTCTCTCTGTCATCCATTTAAGTATACATCTAAAGCTGCTATACCTTCACAGTTGTTAAACACAGTGTTCGGTAATTGGTATGACGTGGGTTATATGTGAATTACAATATGAATTCACTTCACATGCTATACTGTATATGAGAGGATTTCAGGAACAGTGAATTGTTGAACTTTCATTAGAAATCCTTTACACTAGCAGTGAATGAGTTGCCGGCTACCAGTTAAATTGCTCTGCTTTACACCCAGTGTACGGTATGCAGGGGGAGTGTGGTATATACAGTAGTAAGAGAAGTGAAGTCACATCTATACCAAAGCATAGTGTGTCATCACCTTCTCGTCAGTGTATTTGCAGTGGTTATGCAGAACAAATGGCAGAACAACTGGCTTTTGAACTTTATTAGTTACACCTGCCTCCCAAAAAAAGTCTGTGGGCCTCAGATAATTGCATCATATTAAAACCATTTCCGTATACAAAGTATCCAGTGTGGGATTAGGTCCATTACTAATCTGCAGGAAAACCTTGTCATGAGAATGATCAGATGCAGACAGATCAGCATGGAATACCAGAGTACATTACAGCAAGCAGAACACTGAAAACAACTCGCAGACTATACAAGAAAAGTAACACAGTCTACTCACCAGTGATCTCCAGCACCCCATCCTTGGTCTTCACAACCAGTTCCTCAGGGGAAAAGTGGTTGACGTCCAGGCTAACTTTCCACTGGTCCTGTGACTGCTTGACCTCAGAGATGCCACTGCTGAGTTGACGGGACAGGGCACGAGAATAGGGGGACAGCAGCAGCGGAGTTGTGGGGTGACTTGGAGGGTAGAAGGGGCTGAGAGGACCAGCAGAAGCCCCTACGTCAGAGGTGGAGGCTTGGGGACGGAGATAGCCGGGCCAGTGCGTGCTGGGCCACTGGTGCCAGTCCTCAGTGATGGCAGGCAAACCAAAAGACTGGTCAAAGAGGCGGCTTCCGTGGTGCCAGTCCCGGAATGGGTCCCAGCTTGGGTGACGCAGGAAAGAGAGGGGCACGTGTCTCTCAGACATGATAGTGAAAGGACTTCCTCAGCCTCTGGTGACTCTGGTGATTGCCCCTCATTCGATTGCTTTTTATACTTTTCCACAGCCCTCCCTAACTATTTTTGGAAGGGTCGAGTCTAACTATTCATGGTGTATGTACTACTGGAATGGAACGCGACTGAAAAGGCCACTCTAGCACAGCAGCTTGACAAATCTCTCTCTTGGCTCTAGTGCTACAGAAGGAGTCCAAGTCTCTGTCAGCCACAGCTTCTCCCAGCTGTACTGTAACACAAAGAAGGTCTCTCAGCTAAATGGAAACTAGCATTTGTTTCTCATAAGCACTGCGATGGGAGTGCAGCAACAGAATGTAAGAATGTAATTTGGAAGAAGGCAATGAGTCTTAAGATGTTTTGCCCACAAACATGACTACTCATCTGGGTTGCCCCGCAGACTCCTTTCCATGCATCAAATTCAACTGACCACCACTGGTTGATTGTTCTGGCTCTATTTTCATCAGTTGCCAAAAACACACAGTAAGTTGAGACAGTTATATCACTTGATCATTGACCTTTTGCCTGTGGTGTGCTGGTACACTAATGAGTAGGTTGTTTGTTACACAATCCAATGCTTGCACAGAAATGCTGGAATTTGTAGTTGTGTAGAAGCAACTATCTTGTACTCTGGAAAAAACTCTGAGCTACCTCAGTACTGTAGGAGAGATTTGACCCCGATCAGGAAGCCGACATTTTGCATAAAGGTAAGGCTTAGTATATCTATCTTATAGATCTTGCTATCTCCTGTAAAAGCCTGGAAGAGAGGTGATGTTCCTTTTTTTCCAAAGTTAGTGCCCTCTACCATAGTAATGATATTGTTTTTTGTAATTGTTTCATCTCATTATAACCATTTTGGAGGTTAGTATACAAATGTCTGCATATACAGGCAGTCCTCTGGTCAAGACTGTTCAACGTACAGACAATTCATACTTATGAACTTCATGGACTGCAATTAAGTCTATTGCACTAAAAATTCAAGTTAAATATAATGGCTTGTAATAACGAATGCATGTATTACTTTGTGAAACTTGTGAAAACGTTGTGCGGCTTCAGCAGTTTGTCAGTTCAAGATACAGTGCAGTACTATATGTAGTTACTTTTATTAGTACTTTATTATTATTATTATCATTATTATTATTATTACATTTATTTTGTACTGTATTATTCTATTTCCAACTTACCTACAAATTCGACTTCAAGACAGACTTAGAGAAGGGATCTCGTTCGTAACCTGAGGACTGTCAGTACGTACTATTTATATAGGCCTACATGCTGCATGAGAATATAAGAATGTAATTTGAAGGTAATGTGCCTTCTCATATTTGTGGCCATGAAGATGTCCTCCATATGAACAGGTTTGCTCATCTAAATTCTATGAATATCAGCATAGGTAATGCGTTCAGAATGTGAAATACACATCCTTTATTTCCTTTTTTGTATATTTCATTTTGTACAAGTGTACTATCAAGCCAGTAATAACACCAGGCTGAAAAACTCAACTTCGGCAGCTTGGAATTCATCTGACATATTGTATTTCCATTATAATATAGCTCAAAGGTGACTCTTGGCTCCAGTGCTACAACGGCATGCAAGGTGAGACAGTCAATCATTCATCCAGGTAAAAAAAGTTAGTAAAAAACATAACAAACACATTTACTGTAACTTATTATTATACTTTCAAATGTAACATGACTAAAATGAGCCTCGTTTTTAAATAGACATTTTCAGTATAATTTAATTTTACCTTAGTACTATTTATAGGGGGCGGCTCAGTGGTTAGCATTGTTACCTCACACCTCTGGGACTTGGGTTCAATTCTCCGCCAGGGTTCCATCTATCTGGAACTTGCTTGTTCCCCCTGTTTACTTGTGGGGTTTCCTCTGGCTGCTCTGGTTTCCCCCCACAGTCCTAGAACATGCTGAGGCTAATTGGAGTTATCAAACTGCCCAAAGGTGTGAATGTGCCATGGGTTGGCATTCCATCCTGCGTGGGTCCCTGCCTTGTGCCCATTGGCTCCAGGACTCCCCCCCTCTCCCAGAACACTGAATAGGGCAAGTGGTTTCAGAAAATGGATGGGTGATCAAATAGCATTTTCTACAGACCAGTAGGGGGTGCAATTGCACCCCCAGTAATATTAACCTATGTTATAGCTACTACTACAATGAATTTATGAATGCTTTTTTGTTCACAATCATAAAACCATGATAAGATATGAAAAATTGATAGTGATGCTGTGAAATCCATTTGTAAGATGGAAAAAACAGGGGCGTATTATTTGATGGTTATCAGGGAAAATGAGTAAATGCTCTTCAGTATTTCATGCAGTCTAGTCTAAAAATGAATTCTTGCAATGTTCCATTGATAAGATACAAAACATGTTCACAGTCATATCAGCCATGCAACAGCTATTACCATGGCAACATAGCTTGCAGCTCAGTTCCATTTCTTTCTTATAGAAGTAATGATGTCTGTTTATTGAATGGAAAGGGTGATATTTTTTAGAGCAGCAATCCAAATTGGTGTTTTGTTCTTTTTTTGGAAATTGCTTGTTTTTTATATTATAATTTTATATTATAATATTTATATATTATAACTTTTACTATTATTTATTATCCAAGGCATAATTTTAGTCAGAGCATTATGATGTCAAATTTGGAGGCCTTGATTCTCATCCCTGTGTGTGTTTGACGCCTTGGTCAGATACGGCCAGCAGCATAACATCGTCTGCAAGTAGCAGGGCTATCAAATTCGGTCCCCAAACTGGACACCCTTCCAGGCGTTGCTGTACCTTGATGACCAGTCCATGATAATCATCAACAACAGGGGACACAAGACACACCCATGCCAGAGGGCATCATCCACTCTGAATGGCTTTTATTTTGTGCCAGTGATGTGGACCAAATAGCACCATAACATTTCAGCACCTCCCACAGGGGCTGTTTAGCACACATTAGCACAGAGGGACGGTATGTGCTGGGGCACACATTCATAAACCTTCTCCAAGTGTACAGCAAGGGCATTACTGGGTTGGCATTCGTGTCAGAGCACTTGCGGGGTCCCCAGGGGGATTGTGCCAATGTGCTTGATGGGCAATTGATCCATTTGTGTTGGCACTGCCCACCCCAATCCCACCCACAGCCATACATATTGTTTACATGTATGTACAGTATATATACTTTGACAGTGAGTATTATAAACTTCAATGAGAATATCTGCTCTCCTGTAGATGGCAGTGCCACTCTGTTGTTAATACCGAAAAACACAAAAATTATTGTCATTCTTTAAACAATGGATGTCATTCTTTGCAATTCTTTTAACAAATTAAGTTCTTTCTTTCACTGGTCTCCGTGCATAATCACATGAAATTGAGAAGAACATTCAGTGACCAGGCCTGATAAACTACCATCATTTTAACTTTAATCTGGTACAAATTAATCACAGTACTTTGAGACCACATCTATAACTACACATCCACTTATGCAGATCTTTTCCTTGCAAATGATAAAACCATTTTTAGCTGACATTTTTGGTCATTTTCACCACTGATCTGTGCTGAATTATTTACTTTATTTGTCCACAGGTACTAACATGTCAGGATCAGCTCCTCTTCTCCCAGTCTTTCATGTTCCTTCCCCGTTTGGCCAGCAGGCGTTGCTGACCATCCCATCCCTCCTGTTGTCTGCCTGTGTTGGCCCCTGGCCCCTGTTAGCCGCATGGCAGCTGCCTATGAACTCCTCTGTTATGTGTTCCAACCCTAACCCTCCTCTGTTTTTTGTAGATTTTGTTCCCTTGTGTTTCAAGAAAAGCAAATTTTTATGTCCTCTCCAGTTCTGGAGGATAGGCAACAGGCAACAGTTGGAATGGGCAAAAACTCTGCTGGACATTTAAGTAACGCAAATTAATTTAATGTGAATTGTGAAAATAATGTTTATAGTATTTGGCAAATGAAATGAATTATGTTTGAATAAGTTCAAAATTAAAAGATAATAATGAAGATAAAAAGTCAATGAATTTGTCAATTTGTTTTACTGTTTAACCATCTTAAAATCAATCAATGTGTATTTATTTTCTTTTAGAAAATTGTTTAATTTTTTAATTGTTTTTTTTTTTATTTCATTTCAGGCTTTCCAGCGGCTCATGATTTTATACACGCTATATATGCAAAGCCACATATATACACATGTCAGTCTCTGCTTCTATCTCCTCAGGCTGCAGACTTCATCACACACTGGGAGTGCGACGCTGTTTGCCTGTAGGCACATAGCTGACAGGAGGCATTGATGCCGAGCAACGAGAGGGAGTGATGCCCAGCAATGTAACTCACCAGAGGGAATACAAGTCCATTCCATGTTGCTTGAGCCTCTTTCCAGGGATAGAACCAGTATATGACAATGTGTGTTCATGTTCTTTTTAGCTAGTGGGTGTAGATGTCCCCTGGACTGTGGTTGTGTGAGTTTACAGACAGGACTATGATGTTTTTCTGTTAAGTGTTGATGTGAATAATGATAGCTCCGCATGGCCGCTGAGATAAGCACATAAAGGTACAGTATACACTATGCATGTATTATAAATTATAATATTCTGTGATTCTGACCATGATAAGTGGTTAGATGATGGATGGATGGATGGATGGATGGATGGATGGATGGATGGATGGATGGATGGATGGATACTGTTGAGCTACATATCTGACCAATTTTTGAGATTTACGATAAAATTAGAATCAGGTCAAAATCTTAGACTTTGAAAGCCAACATCATCTCATCTCTGCCCTCTATGGAGTCAGCATGTCTGTCTCTCTGTTAGCATCTCTTTTAGGAGGTAGCATGTTCCTCCTGTGTTGCATAGTCTCACCCAGTCCAAACATGTGCTATTAAGTAATTAGCATCTCTAAATAACCCATAGTGTATGCATGTGTGCCCTGAATGGAAATACCTCCAGTCAGGGTTTATGTGTCCTATGCTGCCAGTAATATGTTTCAGACCCCCTAGTTATCATGTGATAAGTATCTTTGCAGCTGCTCCCTGAATTCTGGTGCCCTTTATAGACACCAGGCTCATTATGACCCTGCATTCAATAATCAGTTAAAGATAAGTTGTTTCATGCTGAAGGATAGAGACAGATTTGCCATAAACAGCATGATTCCATGTTTCGACATGTGATTGTGTGGAGAATGATTTCTGGGCACCTATTGGGTCTCTCCATATGAAATGACATACTCCGCATTGCACAATGTACCCAGGCATTAAAAATGACTAGATGTGTCCCATCATGGTTGCAGTTTACACTTTCTAACACATCAAGCAGGGTAATATGCAATATTGTTAAGCATGCCCAAGAAAATAATGGGAATATTAGTTTATTTGCGTAGCATGCTAGGAACCCAGACCTCAACCCCCCATCTGACAGCAGGAAGAAAGTACTACTGTCACAATGCCATTGCATCAGCATGGTTCCACACCCCCATGACACTATTCCTACACCCTGCATAACCCATTGAGCAGAATGTAGGGGTCCTAATATCCACCAGTTATAGAAACTATCAAGATAAGGGGTCAGCCCCTTCAGTCCTAGAGCACTATATATATCATTCACAGCTGTTTTTAGTTTTAAGGAGATAATTATCGAGTTACCTCATGATTCAAGGGTAAGTTAAATTTAAATGTACTCCAACTTTGGCACCTGAGAGCTTGAAACTTCAGGTCTCAGTTTATTTTTGGGTCCTATCGGTAACAAAAAAGAACACAATGAGACAAACACAGAAAATACAAAAGTAGTCCTATCATGTTTCAAAAATGACAATTGCAAATAAGCTTTTGTAGTAAAGATCATATGGCACAAAGGAGATAAAACAGAATTCTAATAACAAAACCCAGGTGCACAAGGAAAGCTTAACTTTATTGATTGGTATGACTAAATAAACTAAATTAGAGAACTAGCAGGTATCAATTAAGATATCAAAGATTTACAGACCCATATACACATACACACCTTGCAAAGATGTTCGCTAAAAACACCTTTAAATCACTATATAGTAACCACAGTCCTTTTCACAGTTAGATGAATGCAGCTGAGAAACAGTTCAGTTATGGATTACTGGATCAGTGAGTATGAAAAATTATATTAACAGAATGTCAAGACCATTATGCAGTGTTAATATACTTAAATATGCAATATTTAAATATGAGATGAGAAATGAGGGGATCTTTGAAAACATTGGCTCTTCAGGATATGGACTCATCTTCTTGACGTTCCTCCAGCTCCCACTCCCTGCTCCCACCACTGCTCACACTGCTGGCTCTGATTGGGGCAGAAAGAGAAACAGAATACATATCTGCAATCCCCACAGAAATCCATGGTCCACCAAGCCTCCCTGACTAAATACTTGCTTTACCTCTATACCTGTCTGTGTCCCTCTTAAGCCAATGTGTCTATGCTGCACATTACACACTCTCATTCAGCCAAAACCCCAATGTCTAACCTGTTCTCCACAGAAGGCATGACAGCTACACATTTACTCTACCTCCCAGCTGAATGGACTACTGGAAACACATCCAGTCACCTTAGTGAGGGATGGAGTTTCAAGGAGGAACGCAACAGCCGTGTGTCTCTGCAAATGAAGGAAAGAGAGACATGTAGGCAGGTCACCCCAGGATCTCTCTATGGAACTCATACAGCAAATGTGGCACAAGCATAAGATTGTCTCTTGAAAGAAACAGGATATTTTTCTCCAGCACATAGCACGGAAGTTTCTGTTTTTCTGACCTTCTCTGTAATCTTGATGCTGCCATGGGACTACAGCTATGAAACACCCACTTCTTTCTGCCCTATGGGCAACAGGCTATATCAAGCAATATATCAAGTGTTATTCTTTCTTTAAGACTCCCCAGCTACCTCCACACTTCAGGATGCACTGTGTTATGGCAGCCAACCACACTTAATATTATTTAGAAATTAAATTTACTGCTATTGTAAGTGTCACCGTTCCTTAAACACCTTTTTGGGTAACCATATTAGGAAAAGCACTAATAAAAATAGGCACTATAAAAATTATAAAGTAAGTAAGGAAAGGGGGAGTTTGGAGTTCTACCAAAGCAAGATGAAAGGGATTATGTGTAATAATCCACCTTCATGCTACTAGAAAAAAACCCCAAATTTATAATTCAAGATCCATATAGGTACAGCTGCGCAAGCATTTTGACCAGTAGGGGGTAGAATCTACATCTCACGAATCACAAATGTACAGATCACCACAGGTAATACAACATGACAGGAGTACAGCAATTTCCTAGCTATGTAAGACTTGGCACATGGAGGAGAAGGATGATTGTCCTCAGGGCATCTGTCACTGGAGCTATGGGAAAGTGTCTGGAATTTCAGTTTGCTGCTTGGAGGAGGAATTGTGTACCTTAAGTCTATACTTACGCAAGCAGGTTCCCGGGAGCAGACATGGATCTTATCCTTCTCCCAAGGTTCTTGTAGGGGTTGCTGAAGGAACGCTTCCTCAGCATGACTTTGACCAAGATCTGTATGGAAAAGAATCTGCATGATCTGGCAGAAGCAGAGAAAATTTCAGGGAGACCAGAGAGAAAGTGACAAAGAGGGGAATGGCAATCAGGAAGCATCCTCCATTACTTATGATTAGACTAAAAAGTCATTTTCAATGTATATTATAACGCTGATGATTATCAAACAACAAACAAATTTATTTTTATATAGCGCATTATCACAACATTACATCGTCTCAATGCGCTTTACAGCATCTGCACCCAAAG
>JAODJX010000039.1:16653615-16671346 GCA_026776945.1 Isichthys henryi | reverse complement strand
ACGGGCAATTTAGCAACTCCAATTAGCCTCAGCATGTTTTTGGACTGTGGGGGGAAACCGGAGTACCTGGAGGAAACTCCACACACATGTAACCCAAGTGGAGACTCGAACCTAAGACCCAGAGGTGTGAGGTAACAGTGCTAACCACTGCACCACCATGCCACCCTATTGGCAACCATTCATAATTATATTTGTTTTTCAAAAAAATCCCACCTGTAACAATACTACACAGATGGTTTGTATCGAACCATGAATTTTGTGTAAGATTAAACCTTTATAGCATTTCAAACCAGTTTTCAAAAATTCCATTGATCAGTTATTATTTTTGGTTCAGTCTCAGACAGACAAAACAGCTGGGTTCAGTGCATAAACCTCCTGAGAAGTGAAAATAATAGATGAATCTCCAGTCACCCTGCTGTTAACGATGTATCTCATATATTGTATGTATCTCATATTTTGTATATGAGAAAGAAGTACAAAGACCTGATTGCTTGTTTGTTTGCAAGGAATGAATGTGGTGGGTCTTTTATGAATTTGGGTACATTCTACTCTCATGGCTCAATCAGACCTTTAGAGAAGGCAGATACCAAGAAAAACAATACCAAGAAAAATAAAGTCATTTCAAGTCATAACCTCTGCAAAAACATTATCATCTTGATTGATATGAATATTCCAAGATGAGAGAATCCATATTCACAGGCATAAGAGGTCCAAATGTGTCCCTAGTGCTACAGCCATCCTTCTCACTTAATCTCAATCATGCTAAACAGAAGATTCAGAAGCAGCATCTCCATTTTTCATTACCAGCAAAATAAAACATGAGGGACAAGTTCCAGGCACTTCTGGAATCTATAATCAAATTCAATGAACCTACTCTGGCGGCTCATTGTGGTTCAACACTTTCATAAGAGGATTCAACTGACATATCAGGTAGCTGATAAAATTAATAATAAGTTCCACAAATTCAATGGAATTGGCTTTAATAAAACTAATAATCTCCACAAGTTGAAATGCATCCTGACCTGTTACAAAACAACATTAGACATCACAAATAATACAGCATTTTTGTTGTTTGTCACAGAGATAACAGAATAAATTATGTTTTATATAAATGCATATATATATGTGTGTGTGTGTGTGTGTGTGTGTAGGGTGTCCTTATCTGTTTATCAGGCCTCAAGAAACAGAAACAATGAATGCACAGCTGAAAGAATGAACACAGTTTGACTCACAGTTTGGCTGGGCCGTATGCAGATCAAGTGTCAGGAGGAGCTGCATGGTTCCAGCCTACAGGACACAGGAAACTTTGATGCACCTGAAACAAGGACAGCCTGAGAGATCTCTCAGCCGGAGGGATTAGTCTTTAACCCTCTGAGACTTTACTGACAGAAGGTAATGATCACTGTGGATGAGTGTTGCATTACACCTGGCAGCCATGCAAAGTAAGGTAGGTCGCTTTTTTCCTTTAACAGAAGCACTGAAAATCTAATCCCAATCATTTATTTTTAGAAATGGGGCAACAGGAGGACATGCTGGTCTGGACACGTGTGTCTGACAGTGCTTGTCCCTAAATCTCTTAAAGCTTTACACGGCTAAAACATTATATACCCTTGTGAGAGCTGGTAGCAGCATCCCATTGTAAAATGAGTAAAAACAAAAGTCAGGCAAGAGTGACATACAGTAAACTGGGAGGTTGAACCTGAGACAGGACACTAGTTTGTCACTGATAAACATCAGAAAGACTATATGTTGATTTGCATTTATTTGGTATAAAGGCCATAAGGATTTCGTTAATTTTTAAAATAGAGGTTTGATGGCAGTCATTTTTATACATTGCAATCAGAAACAAAAAAGATGTGAGATTCCTGCAAAGCTCAAGCATACAGCTATATACAGTCCTATCCTATATGCAATGCAGATTATGAAGCACATAAGGGCCAGCTATTCTACCACTTCAGTTCACACTAACTCCTCTGAATGCATGTCATATGGACTGCCTATTCAGCATGCTTAAAATTATTGTAATCTGATTACCTACATTTCCTCAGTATAGTCTGTAAAATATGCAACCGTATGTATGTAAAATTTATTTAGAATGGGAATTAAATTTGTTCCTTATTGGGCTTTTACTTTAAACATCCTCCAATACACTCAACACCTTTCGTCCGGCTTTTTTTTATATCCTAGTGAATAGTATCGGCGTAAATCAGGATTAACAAGTGTGCTTCTCTGAACACAATTCATTTAGACGTATTTTAAAACTGACGAGTCTCTCAGTTGAGACGAAACGCAACTTTCGGAATAGTGAAAATTAGTTCTGTCTAAGTTAACGCGAATATAGCGCGACAAAGGGAATTCATTAAAACGTGACTAATTTTTTTGGTGCCATTAATGCGTGTCGGATGGCAGCTCGGGAAAAAAAATAAACAAAGAAAAATGTATTTTGAATGGCAGGTTCAGCTTCAAATCTGTCAGTTGGGTCCATCGACAAGACCAGTTACTGTCGATGTGAAATGAGTTACCGCCGAAGTACGTTTAGTCTTAAATAACGTACCAGGTTGCGGATCTTCTCAGAACGATAGACGCATCTGCATTTTCATATCTTAACATATTATGATAATACTTTCGTAAATATAAATAATTTATTCATGGGTTAACATTATTACTTTTTCATTTAGGTATTTCTCTAGCTATATGTGAATGAGGCGGTCCGTCGCGCACTTGTGTGATGTCTTATCTGCATAATTTACATCTTCCTCGAAGTCATTCTCTACGAGAGTATGCCTCCGGTCAAATGGTATTCTTTTCGGAGTTTTCTTCAGTGTCCGAGATTGGATGTAATACTGATAAAATTAACACCTGAAAAAAATCCCTTAAGGGTAAATGTTGAATAAATTCATAATTTGTCATTAACTATGGACAGTTGTGCAATTAAATATTTTAATGTATTGACAGCCCTAGTGAAAATTCATGAACTCTTACTCTAATTCAATATTTTTTATTCGCCATTAAAAAAAACAATCTTTCGGTCTGATTTGAAAACATTGTGTAGTAATTAGGAAAATTTTCAGAGATCTTTTTGGTAGTTCCACTACCATGTAAGAAATTGAATATAAAGAAATATTACAAAATAATTTATCAAAGCCATTTCAATTATCTGAAATGTAATTTACGATTAACATTTTCAATTTCTAAAGCTCTTGCACTTGAAAAACAATATAATGTATCAGGATAAATGTTACATTTATTTTGTCTTCCCAGCACAACTGCTTTACAAATAACTGTTCCTAAATTCAGAGAAGTTAGAGTACCATTAAGGTAAGCAACTGTTGATAAAAAAACACCCACAAATACTCACCTGATATTACTAACATTTTTTAATTTGAGCTCTTACTTACTGCCCCTCTTTACAGCCTATCTGCACCTAAGTTTGTCTTCATAATTATATCAGAAAAATGTGCACATTACGTGGGTCTTGTCCATTCTTGCATTGTTTGCAAGTCTAAATGATTTTTTCGTTTCATTTTTTTCTGAATTTCATTTTCAGTTTTTGTTTCATTTTAAAATACATCCATACCCGTAACGCATTTAATAGTACACATTTGATGATAGTCATTTCTACATTTTGTTCCAAGAAACATGTCATGTTACCAACCAACTTATAAAGTGCCTTTTCATAGACACAATTATAATTAAAGGCTGGAAAACAGCACAGTAGCTGATATTCTATAGCAACCCCATAAACATTAGTAAACATTTAGATCATTCAGTTGACATGCAGCATTTTGCTGCTGGGCAGTAAGTACAGGTGAATACCTTTATTGTACAGACTGACTCACAAACTTAAGAGCGTTGGTAATATTTTCCTATACGGATAACAAAAGAGCAGAAGACAACAGCCGTGATGTTCTGTGCCAAGAGGACGGGTCTTCTGAGAATAAATGTCCCACATGCTTTTGTTATACCTGGAAAAGGGAGGACAGCACTGCCCCCTGCTGAACAAAAGCAGAATGAAATGGCTTGTGATTAAACGGCTACTTATTTTTATGCACCCCATGACAGTAGAATCTAATGATGTCATTTATATAGTCCGTATTTCATAACGTTGACTGATCGTTCTGGAAACAGTGTTGTGGTTAATGGTCAAAAATTTCTGCTACAGATGTTACGAAAAAATACATATGTAACAGCATCCAAAACTAGAATAAATACATCTGCAAATTTTCTGCTGCACCAAAGCTAAACATGAACCTACACCCATCTGGCAAATTACAAAGGGTGGACTATCCCTTTAAGACATCACAATTATGGCAAAAAAAATCTTGAAATGAAAAATTTACCTTTAAATGGATCTTGGTCAATCTTTCACTGAATATCTAACATCATATGTAAACAATGTCCTACTCCACAAAAACATTTCACTGCTAGAAAAAATGAATCCAATCATGTCAGAACATCAGTTGGTAAATGGACTGCATTTATATAGCGCTTTTTTTCCAAAGCGCTTTACATATCATGCCTCACATTCACCCATTCACACACTCATTCACACACCGGTGGCAGAGACTGCCATGCAAGGCGCCAACCTGCTCACTGGGAGCAATTTGGGGTTCAGTGTCTTGCTCAAGGACACTTTGATGGGGTCAGGAGGAACCAGGGCTCGAACCTGCAACCCTCCGGTTGCCGAAGAGTAGCACTACCTCCTGCGCCACCATCTTCCCCAAATCATCCATCCGATCAATAAAGGCATGCAAAGTTTAGTAATGGATTTCATCCAAGTCAAATTATAACATTTTCATAGCAGTAACTTTTGCTATATCATAAAAAACCCATCCATCCATCCATCCATCCATCTGTCCTATTTATCATGGTGGCGATGATAACACAAGTTAACAAAAATGATTGAATTTACAGAAATTATATTTTGGAAGAACTTACTACACAGAGAGGGCCAATTTCCATAGCATCAAAAATATACATCACTTTTGTTTTGCACATTATGCATGAAACCTGTAGCAGTCCATCCAAAAGGAAAAAAAACTGCAAATACTTCTAAACACCAACACATACTTACATTGTTGTGGTAACTTAACCCAGAAATGTGACAGCAAATCAAAGAGGAAATACGTGCTTCATGAAGCCCAAATGGGCACCAGTGAAAACAACACTATATATCAGGTATCCCAAACCTAGTTTTATGGCACAGATACAGGGGAAAGTGCACCATTTGCTTAGGAAATTTATGTGTGTGTTTGTATTATTGCTACACCAAATGGCCATTTAAATATACCAGCTCATTCTAATTGGAGCACAAATCGTAGAAAAAGTCATGGGACAGTGTGCCTAGCAACGGACACTGTTGATTTATTTACCCTGAAGTTATGTTAATTACAATGCATTTACCAAGCAAAGAGAGGCACTTTTGGGGGGAGGGCACATTAGTAAAAATAAATCTAAAGAATAGGAAATGACAACAGGAGCATGCAACACGACATGAGCAGGCCATCTGAAGCACCCGGACCTGACAGCATGCCATGTTGAAGCCACCAAGCCAATCAGGTGCAGCTAAGCACTGCCAAGGAATCATCACGTTCCCTTTTTTATATGGTTTAAGGAAGCCAGCAGCAGAGGATTACACGCAAAAATGCTTCAAAGTGGGTTACCAATCATTTCATTTCCAACATTTATGATAATAAGAAAAGGGTACACATGCAAAAATCAGGATGACCGAGATCATAATTTCAGAGCCAATCAGTCTGGCATATTATTAGTCACTAATGAGAGCCATAACCAATTTTTCTGTTATAATCCTATTACAAGGCTTATGTTCAAAACAACACATAAAAATCACATTGATGAAACTGGATTATGGAGGGTGATGGAAAGGGCACCAAAATCCACCGAAGTGTGCGACGCCCATGTGATGACTACAGAAGTGCTGTTTATTTGGTACTAGATGTTCCTGTGTGAATATGAACAGTTCGTATATAACAGTTTATATCAGTGCTATGTACAGGTGTTTCCCATTCTTCCTGAAAATTGAAGTAAATCACTGGACTTCAGAAACTGTCTTTTTTTCCACTTGCTTTTAAGTTGGCACTTGCTGTGCATTTCAGTCAGAGTTCATGTCATTGTGGCAATGTGTTCTATCACAGCCTGTTTTGCCAGCCTGGGTCAGCCATAGCTCACTAGGGCAAGTCTGGCAATAAGTGGGGAGTGTCCATCAAGGTAGTGCCACGCTGCTTGTCAATCGGAGACCTGGAAAAAAAAAAAAGTTACTCTCCACTAGGTATACTACAAATAAAGCAAACTATTGCATCTTACTAGATAAATACACATTCAACATTGCTTTAAAGTCTGTCCAAAGTAGCACCCCAAAATTCATGCAAACATACGGAAAGCTTTAGCTTGTTGTGAATGGAGGTGGTGTGGTTAAGTAACGAATGGTACATGCAACTAAATTAATTGTTCAACAAAATTTCATTACATGGTGATATATTACATTATTTAGTCTTATAAAACCAGGGTTGCTGGTTTTTGCAGGAACAAGGTACATTAACTCCAATTTCTTCAAACCAAAGTGAGTGAACAAAAAAATAATGATTACCGTACTTACAGAGCTGTATCCTTCCTAATCTGGGCTGCCACACTGTCACCAGACAAGGCAATACTGCTGTACATTGTTTACTTGAGTAGGCATTGATGTCAACCAAACAGAGTGAAGTTTTTGACATACAGTGAATTAGATCATGTACCACTGGAAAACTTTTGCAACAAAAAACGAATAAAATAAAAAAACCTCACTATGTTACTGGCTAAATACTAACTAGTATTCTACATTCATAATAAGAAAAAAAAATAATGCTAATGGAAAGTAATATAACAATTAAGATTTATAGCTCTTACCCTGAAAACTGAAGCTACTAGGTGTTGAACAAACGTCAGTCGAAAGCAGTCTCTTGACTTTTTCTTACACAACGAGCAACTTTCCTTTTGAATTCGCCGTGTCTGTCTTCCCTCCACTCTTTCTGCCAGGGTTGAAATGCAAAGTTCATCAAAATTTAAGAAAAATTCAAACTAGAACATAATGGTGTTTATTAAAAGAACAAATTCCCTCTGGGAGTAGGAGTTTTGAATTTATATTTATATAAGGTAATGCCATAGAACAATTTACATAATAAGGTAAATAAGTAAGCAAACATTTATGTGGTAGCGAAGGGGGAAAACGGAACATGGGAAAAACATTTGACGGCATAGGCCACTGAGTTTCTAACACTGAACTATTTACTAGATTGATGAAGACAGCGAAGGAAAGCAAAGTGCATCAAAAGTACTTACTGCCGCATCTACATTAGCAGGGGAGTCACCGTTAGGATCCGCCAGCATGGAGATCACGCTGATCATGATGGTCTCTACAGTGTGGATGGGAAGCCAGCGCTCCTCCGGCTTCTCGTACCCGTACTTGTCCTCCCCAGGCTCGTGCAAAATAGAAATACACACATCACCATTCTTGTCCACTGGAAATGGGACACAGACAAAAAATAATTAGGTTTGCAACTGAATGCGAGGAGGAAGAAAAAAATAAAAGCAGACTAAAAGCTAAGTTAGTGCACTCACCATTAGGATGCCAAATATCAGTGACAAACTTCATTTTGGGTGGACGAAGTGGATAATCTTTTGGAAATGTGAGATGAGCTTTAAACACACCACCTTCGCTGTGAGCAGAAAAGGAAAAATATTCAATGTACAAAAATTCATACCACAGGTAAAACACTGTACTATTATCTTTTTTTTTTTTTTAGAAAGAAAACATTTCATTCTTAATCTCACTCTATCACTACTGTATTCCATTTGTGACCAACAAATCCCACATATACATGATTTCGAACTAAAAATGAGGGAAATAAGTACCTTACTCTATGGACAAAAATACTCATACTTACTAAAGTGTGTCTGGCGGGCCAATGATTAGAACTTCCCACTGATAGAGATCGTTGTCATCTATTAATCCTGCAGAGAAGCCTTCCACTGGATTTTTATTCAACTCTGGAATCAACACGAAAGCACATTAAAATTGCACACTGTGAGTGATAAATTAATCACAAAATAAAACAGCTAACATAAGGATTTCCAGGGAGAAAACAAAGAAAAAACAGAATTCTCAGATGAATGACTAACTTTTAGCAATTGCTGAAAAATACGAGGTAGAGCATCTCTTGAAACCAATGCTGAGATCATCAGACTGGAAATCTGCCCCCCAGACACTTATCGGTTATGCTTATCAAGACATCATTAAATGTTAACAAATAAGTAGGTAAAACGTAGGCTATCCATAAATTTAGACATGCGCAGTTAAACCAGGCCTTCAATGCTATTGAACTGAATGATCGAGTGAACCAGTGAGCAGAACATACACAGGATGTGCACAAAGCAGCTTTCTGGACTTGCCGTCCTCTTTCAATAACACACTGAGAAGGCGACATGTATAATGGACGTGGGGGCTTATTTTCTGAGCCGATCAGTGTTTAAACCATGTCAAGGGATCTGCTCTGTAATGCAGCTTTAGCTGGCTTGCAGACAAAAGGAAAAAACAAAGAGGGGGCAAGAGGTACCCCGAAGTGGCTAAGTGCCGACACCGAAACCAGAAGCCATAAAGCTGCCTAGCTTGCGGCTAATGTGTTAACTAGCCCCAGCTACACGTCTTAACAATTCGGTTCACATCATGTCAACACGCAACAGTTACTCAGCTCGTACAACAGCCACGCACAAATAAACCTACTGCTAAATGCATCGATTACGGAAAAGAAAGAAAGCTGCATTAGGGCTGTTAGCTAGCCGAGTAGTGAGTCAGTTTTAGTGAAGAACTCCAACGTAAACTATTTACGTAAGCTAACTAGCTACACTGTTGGAAAACATTTTTTTCAAACACACGGCTACTTTCTAATGTAAAGCAACATAACGAGCCTCAATCCACTGCAGTTTGCTCCAGCTGATTAGCTACCAATGCACACAAAACTACTTCACCTAACTAATGTAGCCGTCTACAATAGTAAACAAATGCGTTTTGTTAGGTGCTAGCTAGCTAGCACCTATTTTTTTAAATTTACCTGCTAGCTGTCGTCTGAGTAGTAAGGCTGACTGTAACTCCGTCATGGTTTTTGTACTTTTATAACACCGAAATGGCAAATGTACTCTAGTAGCTGGCAAAGACACGACAGATAAATAAATAAAATAGCAAGAGCCTACGTCCGTCTTTTCCTCAGTTTTACTCTACTGTACTGCTACTCGCGCATGCGCAGAGCCACCAAACGCGAACTCGGTACTTTCGAGGGCATCAAAATTGCGCATTGCTGGTCGAGTCGTCGGGCAACTGATTTGTATAAACTGGCTTCATATGCAGTATTACCTTTTATCTAGAGCAGTAGTGTAGACGTATACAGTCTCTCACAGTTCATGAGGATTATGCATCTCTTATGGTTTACAATGTTAGCCTTCTGGCCAATGATTTGTAACCCCCCACTGCCTGATTAAGCCTATCAATAAGTAATTATTGATTATGCCGGTTATCATAAGGAGCATAATGGATAAGGATGGGGTTCACTCCTGGGTACATATGCATACTTACCAATGGCAGCTGCTGATTAAAATGTTAAATTAGTCAAATTCTACATTGAGGTAGGTGTAGGCCTATGTCGTTGTGTTTCTACTGAAACATGGAGGTGGATTGATGATGGTATCGGGGTGTTTTGGGGGAGGAAGATCTGGAGGCATAGTCCAAATTAGAAAGAAAAATATCAATCAAATTGTCAACATCACACAATTCCTACTGGTTTACATATCATTAGACAAAAAAATTCTTGAACATGATAATGATCCCAAGCATTCTACAAAATAGTGCCAATATTATATCCAATCCAAAGAAATGCAAAAAGTTTTGAGCATTGTGTCTTGCCGACCCCAGCCTGCAGATCTTTCTCCCATTGAGCTGGGATGATCTGGACCAAAAAGTTCGAAATGACTGTCCAGCAAATAAGACAGAACTGTCTGCATGCTTGGAAAGGAGCTGGGAGGGATTGGACATAAATTATTTCCAAAAAATTGCTGGAATGGATGTCACAAATCTGTGCTACTGTGATAAAGGCAAGGGGTGGTTATTTTGATGAGAGTCATACTTGGGTATTCACATCCATTAAATTGTACTTACAATGTACACACTACACAATACACTTCAAAACCAGACAGTTACATTTAAGTATTTCTAATTCTTTCTTGCAACAAGTGTGAAAATGCAGTGTAACGTTTATATTGGAAAATATATTTGAGTGAGCTCAAACCTCTGTCCTGTAGTGAGTGAGAGTGTGTGTGTATTTATGTATGTGTATATACAGTGTATATATACGCTCACCACATAGTAGGGAGAGAATTCACCACTTAGATACATGTGCTTTATATCGTTTGTGACTTAATAATGCACTTTCAGGCCCAGGAAATAAATGGCATTGGTTGTGGGACAAGCACTGTTTGTCCCCACTTGTATTTCACAGTGAAGTTTATCTTGCCTGTTTACCTCTGCAGTGGATACACAGGTAGTGATTGAGGTCAGATAGCATGAAGCTGCCACGGGCTACAGAAAGTTCTTTCTCTGGTGTAAACAGGCATACACATATTGTGGGAAGATGGTGGCGCAGGAGGTAGTGCTATTGTTTGGCAACCGGAGGGTTACAGGTTCAAGCCCTGGTTCCTCCTGACTTGAGCAAGCCACTAAACCCCAAATTGCTCCCAGTGTGCAGGTTGGCGCCTTGCATGGCAGCTTCCGCCACCGGGGTATGAATGTGATGGGTGAATATGAGGCATAAAAATGTGAAGCGCTTTGAGTACTTGTAGGAGTAGAAAAGCACTATATAAATGAAGTTAATGATATATCAACAATTAAGTATGAGGGCAAATTATCTGCTACGACAAACATGTAACATACCAGTCTGTAAATTGTAGATGTGTAATACAATGAAATGCAGAAAGTTTTGAGCATTGTGTCTTGCCATCCCCAGCCTGCAGATCTTTCTCCCACTGAGCTGGCATGGGATGATCTGGACCAAAAAGTTCGAAATAAGACATTCAGCAAATAAGACAGAATTGCGTACTGGCACAAAATGTGTCATCACATCATTTAAATGGGAGATACAGTGTGGTAGTTGAAGTAGTTCTCCAGTACATGGCAGTCTGATGATTTTTCTACATGTGGAGGTCAAGAATTACGTAATCTCACACTGCAACATTAGCATACTTATTTGCTTATCATTGAATATGAGGTTATACTTCAGGATGAATTAACTGGTACCACTAAACGTGAAGAGCTAAGTTCTCAAAGGGGATGCTGGGATCTGGAGAAAGGGGTGATTAAAATGTGAAACTATTCAAAACGATCAACAATGAAATGCATGTCCTTCATGTTACAAATTAGCACAGAGGAACAGTCAATTAAAATTATAAAAAGTCAGTTTGCGAAAGCTTTAATCTCTTGATGTAGCATGTGACAAAGTACTACTCCATTAGAAAGCCACAATTGCTTTTTAAACTATCATAGCAACTGACATACACTTTTGGATTACTGAAATATGCCTTAAAGGATTTATACAAATGGGAAATTGAGTATTTGATACACTGCCGATTTTTCAAGTTTTCCCACCTTCAAAGAATGGAGAGATCTGTAATTTAACCTCAACTGAGAGAGACAGAATCTAAAAAAAATCCAGAAAATCACATTGTATGATTTTAAAATAATTGATTTGCATTTTATTGCATGAAAAAAGTATATGATCGCCTACCAACCAGCAAGAATTCTGGCTCTCACAGACCTGCTAGTTCGTCTTTAAGCAGCCCTCCTATCCTCTACTCATTACCCGTATAAAAGACACCTGTCCACACACTCAGACTCCAACCTCTTCACTATGGGCAAGACCAAAGAGCTGTCTAAGATCACCATGGACAAAATTGTAGACCTGCACAAGGTTGGGATGGGCTACAGGACAACAGGCAACAACTATTGGCGCAATTGTTAGAAAATGGAAGAAACTCAAGATGACTGTAAATCTCCCTCAGACTGGGGCCCCATGCAAGATCTCGCCTCGTGGAGTATCAATTAATCAAATAAAAATCAGAACAGAAATGAAAGATTTTTGCTACACTGAATCGTTCCCTCAATAATCGTAATGGAATCAAACTGCCTTGGGGCCAACAATTTGATAGGTATTCTAGAAGCAATTCTTGTTATAGATAAAATTTAACTGATCAAACAGTTGCTTCTAAATTTAAAATACTCCCAAACCAGAACAAACCGGGAGTTGAATTCTAACAACAGGAGACCAAAATCAAAATACAACCTACTGGCACTTCAGAGCTACAGGAATAATATTATTTGCATAAGTAGAAGTTTTAGAGGCTTTCAGTAACAGAGAAAAGTTATAAATAAAAAGTTAGCATAAGAAAACGTTGGATATTTCTATAACACACAACAGTGCTACATTGCATCGGTAGCAGTTATAATAAACAAATTCAATCCGGTGGTGAAAAATAAATCACAGACAAATTTATTTATAAAAATGTACAACTTCAAAATAAAAATCTAGGTATCCACAATCTTTACACTAAGTTCAACCCATTCATATTTTAACCACCATACTTGGATGCTTAGATGTACCAGCCAAACTGTACAGAGGTGGCAGGGAGGGTTTCAGTCACTAAATATATTTTCTGTTGTGGAAAATGAACTTCAAGTCATTTCAAGTCAGAAAACTTAGAAGCAAAAATCTTTGCAATTCTTTTCGTTTCCTCTTTCCTCAAAGATGATATATTGGGTCTTGGTCGTTGAGCCCTTCGGGAGGATATTCCTGGTCGAGCTGTCGTTTCTGCCTGAAACAAACATTGGTTTTTGACAGAATTGAGAGACTGCTGCTTCAACCACTGAAATAAAGGTCTAATGCACATTACTTTTACAGACCTCCCCCCCAGGACATTAAATAAACCTCTTTTTACAGAAAACAGTACATTGAAATTTCAGATGATCAGTTTGTTGAGCTCTTTTGACGACAACCTCAAACGAAAAGAAATATGGATTGTTAAAAAAGAGGCAGTTCTGAAACCCTTTTTTCAGTCCCTACTCCAGACAAGGTACTTTTCATTTTATCACAAAGTAATGGGGTGGGGCTTACAGTGATATCTTGCTGATTGACCACAACCACCAGCATTAAGTTGGAAAGTGCGACGAAATCTGATAGAAGTAGTGGCGCAAATTGAGCAGATGAAATTATTTTTGTCTGAGTTAAATTAAATTCATTAATGAATACCTTTTTTGCTTCATCTTTAGATTTCTTCCTCAAATAACAAAAATGTAGAATATTGGATGCAGGTGGTGGTAACCCCACAGCTTGGGGTCAGAATCCGAAAAAAGTGTCTGGGGTTGAACCAAACTGATTTTTGCAGGTCCATAACTTTGAAGTGCTTCCTGAGCTTAATTTTAATGCCAGATTCTGAAAGAGCAGGGAAAAGTAGGCAAGAAGAGCAATTTTCAGCTCTCTAGCATGCTTAGAAATGAAGATATGGTCTCCTGAAAACCCTTACAAATTATAAGCGTGATTTGCGAGTGCAAAAAAGGGGCGTGGCACCCAAATTTTAAAGGGCCATAACTTTGGACTGCATCAGAATTTTTCAATAAAACTTGGGGAATTTTCAGTGTTCTTTATAAGGATCAAAATACCAAGTTGTCATCAAAATCAGGAATGATGCCCATGGAACTTTTCTGGACATTGGTTGATTTGGCACGGACCGACCCCAGTTCCAAATTGAAATCACAATTTGAAACGTGATTAGCAACTCGCATCGGCTGCGATTTAGGTCATGAAATATACAACACATCTGACTCAAGGATTAAAACTGTTGTGAGAATAATTTTATAAATTCATGCCATGCTCCTTGTGTGACAGTCACTCTTACCAAACCAATCTGTCATATTACCAAACACACACTTCTTACCAAACCAATGGCATATTAGCACAAACAAGAGGGCTGGATACGCCAAAGAACGGCTTGCTTGGTGGTTAAAGGAGTTTGATGTTCATTGGCATAGGAATCAGCAGTTCTAGTGTTATTGGGGGTCCAAGCAACGTTAGCTGCCAGATCGCTATTGTTTTTCTTTTAACTGGAATTTTTTTATTTGTTATCATTATTATGTAATTTACCATAACAGTTACAGCTTTTGTGATTATTGTTTTATGTCTGATTGTTCTCTAATTTAAAAAAGTAATAAATGCATGTTGGAAGCAATTCATCTTTAAGTTCTCATCCTTGTATTAGAATATAGACCAGTTAATATTTTGATGATATTTCATGAAGTAATGCTGCATTACATTTTTAAATCTTTTACACATTGAATATTGAACTGAAGCTTTACATATAAAAAAATATATTTCATGTCAAATCATAATTCCAATCTGTCAGAAAAATCACGATTAGATATTTTCCCCAAATCGTTCAACCCTATTATACGAGTAATACTATAATGCTGGACAGTTATATACTGAGAATTGTTGTTACGAAGAAGGGTACACACAGTTAACAGGGGTCCCATCTCAACACACTTTGTACAGCGATCCATAGTGCTTCTAGTAGCAAAAAAATGCAATATAATATGCTGCCTGTTAAAGAGTTACAGTTATTGTTTCAGTTATGCTGTGGTAAGGAGGTATATTAAAAATTCGTACCACACGTGGAATTAGAACTGGAATAGCACTAATGCACACGGAATACTTTGGAATGAGTACTTACTGTGTCGGAGTCAGCTGATGGAAATACAGGGGCTAAGCATAATGCTCTCATGGAGGCCTCCATTTGTTCAGCTGTAAGGAAGAAATTCGGGATTTTGCCAGGTTCAGGGCTAAACAAGTCATGTTAAGGAAGAAACAGAGGCAAACCCATGAATACCGCACACAAGCCGTAAATCTTAAAGCTATCCCAGACAATGGGACACTGGATTAAATATTAACTATACGCCCAATGAAGACTGAGGATACAGTTGGGTTTCTGGTTGACAGCCATCAGTCATGTACATAAGATGTTTTGAGACGTGCAACACTGGGGTCTTCTCAAATTCTTCACTTCTGACCACCATATATTTGCTATGAGTTTCCTCACTTTCTGAAGGCTGATCTAGCTGAAGGGTCTTGACGGCTGATGATTCTTCTGCCACAGACTTGGTGTACGTGTGCCCTTCACGACCGCCCTGTTGGATGCTGAACTCTAGGGTATCCTCTTGGTGGGCCACACTGAGCACTGCTTGTGGCAGCTCTTTTGCAGACTGCTCCTCTGGCAGTTCCAGACTACTCATGGAAGAAAGATCTGGATCAGAGAAAAGGCTTGTCCAGGGACTAGTTTTGTCTGTCAGCGAACTGATTTCATTTAGCTGTCTGGGTTCAATTATAGTCTCTTCATATTCTTCTTCTTCTACCTCCTCACTTACACTGGCCTGATCATCTTCCTCGCCATTACTATGGACTTTCTCTACAGTCAAAGAGGCATCATCAGGTCCATCACTCTCCAGAAGAGGAGATAGGGAAGCGGAGGTTTCATCTTCAACGCGCTCAGGTGCATCCAAGAGCTGCAGTGCCTGGGTAGTTTCAGATTCTGCTTCAGGAAGAGACTGATTTTCAATTAGGACTAGATCTCTAGGAAGGCTGTGGGATCCCTGTAGACAACTTCCATGTAGATCTAGAGTAAAGGAAATATGTGACTTAAAATACAGAAACAAGATAATGACCCCGATCTTAATTCAGCTGACACTTTGAAAAACTCAAATACAAAACTCTCTATGCGCAATAAACCCTTTAATAATAAACCACTGCATTGTGCTTAAATGTAAAAGGGCTTAATGTTTAGTAAGAACAAACAGTGAATAAAAGGCACTTGAGCTGCATGACATTTCCAGAGTTGTCTGGTAAATGAATATATATTTAAGTTCAGGGCAACCAGTGCATTAGCTGAAGAAAAAATGTGTATGATTCATACTTCAAGGCTCATGAAATGCATATGGTCATACAGTTTAATTATTCACTTTAATGTATCTACAGAGCAACAAAATGTTTCAATGAAAAAAACATAATTTTGGTGCCATGCTGGTGAACCTACAATAATCCAAAAGGCTCTTACTGGTTATTTGGCTGTTAACCTTTCCAATGAGTTGGCTTGACTTAAGTAGGAGGTGGTCTGATTCTCCCTCCGAGTCCCTGCAGCTCTGCATTTGGGGTTGGCAGTCTGGCTCTGACTGGCTCAGGAAAGTGGGCGCGCAGAGTTTGTGGCTGAAGTACCTCTGCATATCATCCAGCTCACTGAAGTTTTTCCTGCGCACCACAGCAAAAAACAAATGTCACATTTAACCAATGAATAAAAAAAGGAGAAATTACATTCTCTTTCTGTAGGACATACCTGAGTGCTGAGAAGAGAAGAGAACTTGAGGGACGACAGTCTTCAGAACCAGCGTCATGTGTGACTCCCTCACCTGCTCTGAGGCTTTCATGAAACATGCGGATGTTGGTGACATGCTCTTTATGGCGGTTGTCATAGCTGGACCTAAAGACAGCAAGCAGCCACTGGTTACAAATCCGATTATACTAATTTAAACACAGACAGCTACAGATCAAAAACAACAGTATTTACAAATCCATAGATCAGATCTATCAAAGGGTTTTTGAGTTGAGTTATCGCCTGGGTCTGCAGTGGCAGAGAGAGCAGCGGTCGTGTGTGTGTGTGTGTGTGTGTGTATGTATACATGCATAGGGGTGTAATGAAATTTCATACTATAAAATTTCACGATTCAGTTAAGTTTTGATACTCATCACAGTGTTTAAGCCGCGTGGCACTACGTCGCCAACTGTGCCTTTTATTGAATGCTTGTGGAATTCGGATGGGGGATGACATTTGACATGACAGCTCCACTGTCAGAATATGTTGCACTGCTGTGCAAATACCTCATGGGAGTTTTACTTACACAAAAATATTCTGAGAGCTGAGTGAAAAACAATTGTTTCAGAGAGATAACCAATCATATTGTAGAGGAGGAGGCTTAAGACATTTGCTAGAAATTTCATGAAGTGCATCGAAACGTGAGCTGTGCATCAAGTAGTGTATCGAATCCTAAGCTGAGTGCATACGTGTGTGTTTGTGTCCGAGTATGTAAGAAAAGGCGAGCGATTAACTACATTTAACCATCAACCTGCCACCTGTACGCCAATATTACTTGTTTGTTTGTGGACAAAGAATAGGTATACAAGAGTAAAAAATACTTTTATTTGTAAATAATGTTCTTGTTGATTCTAACTAGTCCTGCATATATATTGTATATAAAACAGTTAATTTTTTTGGCATCCATCCTGTATATTGCACAATAAACCTGCATTGAAAAATAAAATCCTGGTGACTGATTTTGAACCAACCAATCTCGGACGCGATATAACTTCGCCCGCACGAAAAAAAAAGTGGGAGGCACAGACAAATTGTTGTAATTCCTACACCGTTCACCTGATTTGTATGTAAATACCCTCAAATTAAAGGTGAAAGTTTGCAGTTAAAGCACATCTTGTTAGTTTCTTTTCAAATCCATTGTGGTGGTGTACAGAGCCAAAAAGATTACAATTGTGTCGATGTCCCAATATTTATGGACCTGGCTGTATATATTGCTGACTGG
>JAODJX010000039.1:16601090-16627374 GCA_026776945.1 Isichthys henryi | reverse complement strand
ACAAAAAAATCCTCAAAAAATATCTAAAAATACGGCCATGCGACTTCCATACGGTTTTGTGCTGGAGGGTCACATATTATCATCTTAAGGGTATATGCAAGTACAAAGAACTAGGATACTGGGAGTGCGCATGCTATGCTACTCCGCGGCGGGAGTAGTGGCCAGAAGTCGGTCTAGGTGAAATTGGAAGGAAAAAAAAATTGATGTTGCTGACAAGAAAAAGGAGCCCAAACAAACACACTTTGGACTTACAGTCCTCTTCATTCATATGTTTGAAAGTTTGTAAGTAGAGAAGTGTCTGTAAAAGTCCAACAAAGTCTGATCTGTTCAAAAATGCTTAGCACTATGTTTAATGCTATACTTTAAAATGAAACTAAAGAATCATAAAACCAAATCAACATACCTTCTTCTCAGAATTTTTCCTTGAGTAGATGGTAAATTTCAAGTCTGTGTTCCACCAGTGCTTAATTACTGAACTGTCAAACTGGACTGGGAAGACACACTGACGCTGGAAATTTATAACTGAAATAAAAAATACAGCATTTCAGAAGTTTGCAGTTGAACATCTGACAGATAGGAAATGGACTAAACCTTCACCAGAGCAAAAATTTTAAAAATAAATATAAAACATACCCCCTTCTGCAACTTTACAAGAAGCAACTCTGGTTAATTTTGTACTCGGTGCACTGCTACTGTGTTTGGTGGAAGCCACAGGGAAGAGATACTCCACAAAATATGTGCTGGAATACAAACACAGAAGGATAGCCTAGCTCCAGAATAGTAATCCTGCAGTCACGGAATTCTCTGTGTCTGGCCAGAAATGTTAAAAACACACAGAATTGAACGCCTTACCACTTTCTGTTAGGAAAAGGTCGAAGTGGCTTCCCTTGGCTGCCGGTCTTCAGGGACCCTGTCAGGCCAGCCTTCTTAGGGACCTTTAGAGTGTGGATGACCAGTCTGGCCGTTTCCACCTGACTCAGGAATGTGATCTGCTCCACGCTCAGGCTGGGTATGCTCTCAGCCTCTGCAGTCTCTTCTTCCAGGCTGTTAAGAAATGCCATTTTTTCAAAATATAGGTTGTGTCTGATATGGAGAAGATTCATAGATATAATGTCCAGTAATTGAATAATTTTATACTTGGTACATTCCCAGTTACATAATACACCATATAGGGTCAATTCACCCGCTACATGTCTTGCCAGCAGGTTTTCTCAGCTTCTCTGTCATTGACGCCTTTCCTGATGTGCCCTTCTTCTGTTGTTTTTCCCTCAAGAATGTACTTTCCTCCTCACTTTGACTGCTGTCCAATTTCTATGCATCAGGGAAAAGAGAATTAACTTCAAAAAATCATTTAGGACATGTTTACCATAAAAGTTTATCATGTAAGCCATCATAAAAATCTTTAATGGAAAAAGTGGAAATACTAAAATTCACAAAACCTTTGAATTCCTGTTTCTTGTTCTCACATCCTGACTACAACAAGTATGAAGCTAAACTGCCCTGCAGCAGTGCTGTGAGTGAGGTAGTCCCCAGAGCAAGACGTCAGGGGGGTGTCCACAAGGGGGCGACATACTCACAGGAGCTTTGTAGAATAGGTTCTCCAGAAGACTCTGGTCATACTGAGGGTCACCCAAATCACTGTCTCCAGACACACTGCTGGCCCCAGAAAAGATTTCTGGGGGAGAGCCCTCTCCATCCCAGGCTGGAAGTGCTGATACACTCGAGCTGAAAAAAAAAAGAGGAAACCACACAATTGTCAAGAAATATCAAGAAGTTCTATAAATTAGAGTTCAGCTTCTTTATGAAAAGGCCATGGGACAGAGAGTAATGCAAGCTGCATAGAAAGTGAAGGCACCTGCCCAGGATGAGTTCAATAGCCCTATTCTCTGTGTCAGGGGGCCAGTCGTGACTGGGGTCCTCAGGGAACAGCAGGCCCCTGTGAGAATAGAAGCTGGAGTCACGGTGTGGGGCATCCAGTAGCAACTTCCCTGAGGGGGCCAAGGATGGCCTTAAAATAAATATAAGCAAACAATATGTTACATACCGAAATGAACTCTTATAAAACAGTAACCAGGACGCCATCAAATTAAAGAAACGTGCTTTCTTGAAAAGTCTTGCTTATTTTGAACTAAAATTGGCCTATTTGTTTTTATTAAATCACAATTTATTTTCAGTCTGGATACACAGTCATCAGGATGGAATTCATAACTCAGCTGTAGAAAATCAGCAAGGCTGTTCAGAACAAGAGTTTTGATATTACAGATTGAAGCTTTTTGTACATACAACGCAGGCAAGGTGCCGACATTGTCCTTTGGCACATCCTTCAGCACAAACTTAGAATCCAAGTCAGACTTCAGGGAGGACACCACCATGGCATCTCTAAGCCTGTTACCACGCTCCAGAAGAACTGAGAAAGGAATAATGTAGATGCATCTCACTTTTAAAGATAGACAAAACTGATTTTTAAACCTCATTTTACTTCTTCACATCTTCCCTCAATACAGTCCAATATAAAAATATTCCAATGTGGATAACATAGCCATCCAATTAACAATGGTGTCTGTACCAGAGGCTATGAAGCCAAACCTGAAAGGATGTCTGTGGAGTTCTCATGACCTGCGTCAGGCCTGTGAAGAGATTCCTGGACTGCCGTGTGGCCCAGCCCTTCTTCTTGACGAGGAGACCTGTTTGATAAGGGCCTAAAACTGCCCAAAACTTCAGGTTTGGTTTCAGAAAACTGAACCCCCTTTTGGCTACAGGTTCTTTCTTGGAAATAGAAGTGGTCCTTGCCTCTGGAAAACACATAGGTAACACTTTACTTAAATCCGTTATCTATAATCCGTTACACATAGCTTCATAATGAATTATAATGGTATAAGAAAGGATGCTTTGCAATGCATTATGAAGGGACTCTATACTGCATTATAGATGTGAGCTTCACAGAGCATTCATAATGCATAACAAACATGGCTATAATGTGTTACGCTTTTTTATAAATATTTATAGCTACGTTTATAATGTTTTATGGATAAGGCTGGGCGATATATCAATATCATATCGCGCTTGAGCAATAATCACCAGGGCTTCAAGACAGACACCAGCTTTTTGGTGTTATATGGATATTTATGTATGTCCATAAAGTCTGCGTGCCTGTAATCAGAAGGTCACAGGTTCAATCCCAGCCTCAGCACGTCTGCAAGTCCTTGAGCAAGGCCCTTAACCCTCAGCTCCCTAATCTGTAAAAACTATGCTTATTAAATTTGATTAGCGGAGCACACCGCATCATGCTGTTTTGGTATACTATGGTTCGGCATACCTCAGTGCAATATACACTGAAGTCGCGGTGAAAAAGAGCAGCGACGATATCTTTTTAGAAAAGGAGATTTTGTGGATAAACAAGGTAAAAAGACATCGGCAGTGTGTACTAGTCAAAAAAGGTACCAGTTCAAAAAAATTCAACAGACTCATTCGATGTCTGAGTTGTGAGGTGTTTAAGTTCCAAGGTTCTACTGTATTCTACTGTCAGTCATAGAAGAGGTTACCAACACATACTACCAATTAGATAATACCTGAGTATCTTCATAACTAATCTGAACAGGCCAATACATTTTTTAAGATACATAACATACCTACCTCCATGCAATTCTGGGGGCCAAAATGATCTGGGGGCTATGATGTGAAGTACAGAATATAATGCAAGGTATAATATAAATTATAAGTCATCACGGGGAAGACTATAGCCTGATATCAGGACAGATAAAATTTTATTACCTTTACGGGGGGAAGAACTTTTAATGACATTTTTTATTGGGCAACATGAATTGCAAATATATTGAAAATTTACAGATTTGGTACTGCGTGAAAATGACAGCATTGTATTCCTCTCAAAACTTTATCAGCAACCATACAATCCCTCTGCAAAATTTTAACAATATCTACCAAAGAGTTATTGCGCCATTGTTTTAATGGCATTGAATGTCAAAACTGACGTTTTTTTGCTATCAATATGAAAATGCTTCAATTTTGAAGGGATCAGACTCAAAATGTTAGCAGGTTAAATTTCTCTCCCAAGGTGGCAACCCGGTGCTAAAACCATATGTATTATTCCCCAAAGACCAGGACTACAATAACTCCATAAAAGAGTCAGATTTGGATGCACAAACCTATCAAATGATCCACATAACACTGTATCAGTGCAAGTGTTGTATAACCTGCATCATACGTATCAGTAACAGAAAAAGGTTCTTCAACAAAGCATGTCCTACCTGGGAGTGTTGACTGAATTGGCACTTCTTACTTCCTTAAAGCTGCCAATGGACTGGTGATGGGATAAAGGCAGCATCACTCCTTGCTTTGAATGAGACACAGGCTTTGGTATCGAGCCCAAAGCCAGAACTGGTACATCAGCACTCATACCAATGGCAGGTACTGAGCTGCTGCTGCTACCATAAGCTTCTACCAGAGGCTCTAGAGCTAGGGACACCTAAGACAAAAGATTAGGGAAATACATTGTTTAGACATGACACTTTTACAGATAGGGTTAAACAAAAAACGTATTAATGAGCAATATCTGTTGGTTGAGGAAAAGCTTAGAGACTATGGCTTCTTTCAGCTCTCCTCTAAAACTACATTTACATTAGTAATTCTTCATATATTAAAAAGATTAAGTTATTAAAGAAAGTAGGGAAAAAAGAAGAACATCAAACCACGCTCAAGGCAAAAGCAGTAGTTTGCAGAAGACAATTCAAAATTATGGGGAAAAAAAATAAACCAATATATAAGGAGTTCAATCCAAGATATCAAGACAACGGGCAAAAATTTAAGAATTCCACAGAAAATTTATTATTTCTATTATATTATGTACCTGTAACTCTCCCAGTTTTTCAGTAGTAGGAGAAACAAGTGTGTAAAGCCCACTAATTGAATGATGCAGGGAAAGCCGGGCAATGCCAGGAATCTGAACCCGACCTACTGGCAAATGATCCACCTTCGACAATGCTTCCAGGACCAAAGTACCCATATCTGCAAAAAATATGTTGGCAATATTGTATAATCAGAAGCATTTTTTAAAAAGACACTATATTAAATAATTCCATGTACATAAGAACTGAACCTAACAGGGACTAGGGAGTTCAGGTGCTCAATTTTAACCTAAGTCAGTTATAAATTTTTACTTAATACAAGTTTAGATTTGCAATCCATGTAATCTGCTTTGCCTGAAAGCATACTCTACAACACCAGAGTAACATATTCATAGAAAAAGAAAGGACTGACTGTAAGCTAATATGTGCAAACATAACCTGTCAAGTAGGATGTGAACTGCTTTGGTCCACAGCGGATGGCAAAGCGTGCTGTGGTCTTGACACCCTTCTGCTCCAACCGAGATCCATCACGTGGGTAAAAGTGGGTTCCATTAGATGACTCACCCCACCATCGTAGCCTGAATACAGTTGCCACGGGGGGCTTTGAAATCCAAAGGACTGGACTTACAGTTACCCTTAGGAAACATCGGAGCTGACCCTCCACAAGAGGAGGGAGGCTTGTGGATGGGGTCACATCACTGGGGACTGTTAAAAAAGCAATGCAAAACTGTTTTCAATTCGATCTGAAGGATCCTAACGTAACTGTGGTTAACTAATAAGATACGATATGTTAATAAAGAAGCGGTGAATGATGATGAAATAAAGAATTTTCCAGAGATCAACAAAGCTTATCTTATGATTTGCATCGATGATACACCTGATGATAACCGACATTTATTGACTTCATAATCAGTATTAGCATGAGATGTACTACCCATGCAAGTTTACCTTTACAAGGAAATGGATTTCGTATCGTCCTTACAGACACCAGAGTACTTAAGCAAAAACTCAGTAATACTTAGCATTCTTGACATCTACATATGTTCATATAATGCAAATAGTCTCTTGATATTCGTGCAAATTTAAAATGCATGTACAAACTATAAAAACAATATAAAACAATATAACCTTAATGATATCCTTACTCGGTGATTGAGCACGGACGCTTTTCATCGTTTCCTAAGAGTTGTATTTGTATACCTATAATAACTATTTGTGGACTGACAGGAAAGTTGTTTAATAACCAGAAAAAAATGTGTTCGCAAAACTCTCTTTATGCATACATTACTTCAATTAACTCAAAACACCACAAAAAACTTACTGTAAGTGATTTTGCTATCTTAAATCTGAACGTCACCACTAAGTGGCTAGTAGGAGCAGTTTATGAACATTTGTTGTTTAGCCACTTATGCAGCTCGCTAACAAGATCAGCCCGACTTGGTAACTATAAACAGAAGACCATCTGTCATCAGTAGTTACCATCTAACATACCTTTCTTTCTCTTGCATCCAACCTTGGTGGATTGCAGCTTCTTATGCTTCATTCCGCCAGACTGCCTTTGACATAAAATAAATTAAGAAGAAATTTCCACGGACTACGAGTAAAAGCGTCCACGGCATTTTCTTTCGTCCCGCCGTCATTCACATAACTGCCGCTGCTTGTCTCCGGGTGCATTGTGGGATAGAGGAAGAAAACGCCTCTGGCCAGTACGTTTACTTTATTTATCAGATGCCTTTGTGTAAATGAGGCGAGTAGTTTGTACCAAAATATTAAAGGCTTTTACACTGGCCACTTGGATTTATAATGTTAGTTACTAGAAAAAGTGCAACAAAAATTATATATATATATGAGGGTCGTTATTTAACGTGACTTAAACGGCTGAATTGGTATATTATTCTCCAATTTACGATTCATGTTATACAGCGATACTGTACCAGGACAAACACCACTGTGCCGCACAGAGATACACAGTTCAGAGGTATAACATTACTTTACAAAACCAGCTAAAAAAAATACACTAATGTTAACTGTGCTTTCCAGATATTATATGTATTAGTTCCGAAGTGTTTCTGTCCAATTTGTTTTCACTTCCCTCACGAGCAAACCCATCACGTCACATTTTCGAGTCTACGTAATAATTTACAAAGCATCGTGGGAACTGTAGTTGATTTAGATTCACAGTCCGTTTGTTTTAATGGAGGTTTGTGCCAGTGAATTAATACAGTTCCTAGAATTCCGCGCTTTGACAACGGTGTGGGACGGTACTTAGGCTGTGTACGGAAAAAATTGTCATCTGCAACTTACGTTGGGAACGATATACCTTGTTAGGTGGAATTCCAGTGTTGTGGAAAGAAAATAGTTTTTATCCATGGAAAAACAATTGCACTTAAATTTATTGGCATCTAGACCACCAATGGCAGGTGGTCTGCAGTCCGGATCTAAAATGCGAATGGGGTGAGTTACTTGTGTATTAGACGAAAGTGATCAGCTGATTAATAATGATACTGGAAAATAACTTCGAATTTATCTTTTTTCGTGTGCTACATAAAATATACCCTAAATATTACCCTATAAATTATAACAGTATTTAAATTTTGCAGCTGTTTAGCTGCCTCCGATGAATTATAACTGTATTGAGAGTTTGATTCTTATAGAAGGTAGTTTGATAAATACAGCTCTCGAGATAATCCAAAAGCATCTAAAATCCACACATATGATTAATAATGCTTTACTTGTTCGTAACAGTGGAGAGCTGTGTTAAACAGTTATGTAAACTTCAAGCATACGAGTATATTCCTTATATTCGTACCCAGGTTCGGTCATAAATATCCTTCCCTGCCTGGTTGGAGATAGGTGGTATGTAACATGACACGGAACACCAAAAGTATTGTGAATATATTTAAAGGATTTTCATGTCATCATACTCTTGGTCAGCTTGCAGTCTGTCATTCCTGATATATTTTGCATGAGCATTTCTTTAGTCCTGTTACCGTGGTAAATGAATAAATATTGCAAGTACTTTAATTCACTGGTTTACAGTGATATCCAATGCACAGTATTATAGACAATGACCTGTTTTAAAAAAAAACTAATACAAGAATTCCTTCCATATCTCTCCTTTATCAATGTTACAGACCTGGAAGGAAGAAAGACTTTTCCCCCCTGCCCTGGAATAAGTACTTTGAAGCAATGGATGATGTGGAAGTGCAAAATGACAGTAGCAGAGATATATCCTTTTTTTGTGTTTTCCTATGTCAGTATTTGCTTAAATATGATAGTTTTTAAGGCTGGAACACTCCACACCCTTGTTTGTAACCTTGACAACTCTGTACACTTTTCGTGTTTACAGCAGCGGCTCACAAGGGCCTGTTCTTCTGCTGTTACATGGTGGTGGGCATTCTGCCCTCTCATGGGCCGTGTTCACAGTGAGTTACTCTCTTTTCTCCATAAAGACGTGAAGGGGTTCTTTGGTTATCTGTCTGGGCAGAAATAATTGTTAGGTTGCCGGAAGAGCTAAGAGTGAATGATAGGCTCCTAACCTGTGGTGAGTGAAAGTACAGACATGTATGGTGCAGCTAGTGAAACATGCTGCTGTCAAAACTAGTGACTTGTTATTTTGGGACAGACAGTGTGGACCCACTGTATAATCTGTCAGTGTAAGCACTGTCTTCATGGCTGTGTTATTAGCTTGCACTGCATATGACTGCTTGTGTCTGTGGATATGTATTTATTTTCGCCAGTCTATATATATTTAATTTATCTTGTATTATATTAGAATGTTTGTCTTGGCATAATGCACACTCCTCTTTGCTCTTCACCTCTAGTCTGTAATCTGTGCTCGGATCAGCTGCAGAGTGGTGGCTATGGACCTCAGGGGACATGGTGAGGAAGCCGCTCTTCTGGTCACCCTAACTTTCCCTTTTTTGCTGCACTTGTCATCTTATGGCTTTTTTGGCAGTAGAACCTCCCACTGTGTATTATCTTGCTTTGAAATGGGACGGCAGTAAACTATGTTCAGACAATATCCAAACACAGTGTTGTATGCTCCCCACTATGAATTTTGATGGCCGATGATAGTTTTGCATTTGCCTAAGATTTAGTAAACAGGATAGTTGGGAAATATGTGTTTGTGTGACATTAACTGTAGGGATTATGTGCAGAGAACTATTAAGTATTTGAATAGTAACTCTGTACTATTCTGGGGGTGTGGGGGACTCCTGTACCCTTCAGTGTTAATACAATAGATTTACATGCATGGAATACCTCATATACATCTATGTGATATCTCTGTGTGGTTATTATAGAAAGATCTTGCACATGAATAGTCTCACTTTAGCCATATGGAATGTAGAAGGGATTTCTGAGATTAATATGACTGTGTTCATTTGTAACAGGAGATTCAAAAGTGAAAAACCCTGAAGACCTTTCAGCAGAAGCCATGGCCAAGTAAGTCATGCAAGTTTGTCTAGGTTGAGGATATTTAGTTATTTATGAAGGGAGAATGGGGTATATGGCAGGTGATGGATTCACCTTTAGTTTTAACAGTCAGCAAGGGTGATGATGAGGCTTTGACATCATATTTTCCTGGGGATAATGAATTCAACATATGTTCTGTTTGCCATATGCTGTGGATGCTTCCTTGTGTGTTTATTAAATCTTTTTTAAAAAATGTAATTTCCACCAAAATAGCCTTGCTTACACTAAGCAAACCAGAAGGGGACAAGTCAGGCATATCATATATTACTGAGGTTCAGATGATGTACTTTGGAGGGATAAAATGCAAATATGTGACTTATAGACAGAATTTGATTTGTTTCTTCCAGGGATGTTGGAAAGGTCATTGAAGCACTATACGGGGAAAATGCTCCACCAATCATGATTATCGGCCACAGCATGGGCGGGGCAATAGCAGTCCATACAGCAGCAGCCAATCATGTGCCGTCTTTAATAGGCCTTTGTGTGATTGATGTGGTTGAAGGTAATTTCTGTGCTACAAAGGAGTATAAGAATTTTGTGAATTTTATTGTGTTTACATTTTTGTCGATCAGCTTTAGTCAAATTTTCAGCTTCTCTGTGCATTTGGGACTCATTGCTGCTCTCAGTACTTGCTGTTACCTTGAGGCAGTAGTAATCATGGCTTTTATGATGCAACATACTTTACAGGCACGGCAATGGATGCCTTGAACAGCATGCAAAATTTTTTGAGAAGTCGACCAAAAACCTTCAAGTCACTAGAGAATGCTATTGAGTGGAGGTGAGGGTGCAAAGCTGGTTGTTCAGTAAAAAAAAATGCATTTTTGTTGATCTCTTTTAAATTTATTTAAAATGTTTCTACTAAAGTTTATCTCTGTCTTTTATTTTGAATAAGACTTCCTAGATGTGTTTTTTTTGTCTTTCTTTTCTGACAGTGTGAAAAGCGGGCAGATCCGAAACATAGAGTCTGCACGTGTCTCTATGGCGGGACAAGTCGAGAGGTAAGTCACAGTGGCCAGGAGAGCCAAGTTCTGGGGTACAAACCTCAGCATGCCCATTTTCACTGAGAACTATGACTTTTTTCAGGTGCGAGGAGCCTGTTCCCAGTCCTGGGGTATCGAAGTGCATAGTTGAAGGAATTATTGAGGAAGATGAGGAGGACGAAGATGGAGGGGAGTCTGATCACAAAAGAAAGAAGGAGGATGACCAAGAGGTAATGCTTCCACTATTAATTTCCAGTACTCACAAATACCGTAGTAAAAGAGCAAGCCCATTAGCTTGCTTCATTTTCTCTTTTCATTGTGATTTTACAGTTACAGACACTCCTCTACTTACGAACTTTCAACTTATGAACTTTCAGACATATGAACAAAGAGGACTGTCAGTCCAAATTGTGTTCATTGGGCTCCCGTTTCCTGTCCGCAAACATAATTTTTTTTCTGCGCGCCAATTCCGCCTAGTACGACTTCTGGCCGCTACTCCCGCCATGCAGCAGTGTAGTGTGCATACTCCCAACATCCTAGCTCTTAGTACTTGCGTATACCCTTAAAATGATGTTGAATAACAACTTACAAACATTTCAAGTTGTAAATGGCCGTTCTGGCCATATCTTGTTCGTAAGTAGAGGAGCGTCTGTACTTTATGTACAGTACCAGTCTAAAAGTTTTTTTGTACAATTCTCTGTTTTTTGAATAATTATAAACACATCACAACTGTAAAATGACATTCATGGAGTTATGCACTGACCAAAAAAATTTATTTGTTATGGGGGGCAGCTCTGTGGGTTCTCAGAAGTTTCCCTGGTCAAATCCTGTGGTCTTCAGAGTAATCTCACCATTGGGCCCTTGAGCAAGACCCTTAACCTCAGTTGCTCCAGGGAATGGCTGACCTTTCTGCAGTTCCATGTGGTAGCCTCCTGGGATGCTTTTCCAACTGTTTTGAAGGAGATCCCACATCTGTTGAGGACCCATTGGCCGCTTTTTCTAACTCCTCCCAAACCATTTCTGCTGAGTGTAGGTCAGGTGGCCAGGTCATGTGAGCGACACTGTCACTCTCCTTTCTAGGCGGCTTGGCGTGTCCAAACTTGACTGGTACTGTACACATGCAGCATTTATGATCTGTGCTGTGCACAGGTGAAGAAGGAGTGCTTGTACACCTGGAGGATTGAGCTCTCGAAGACTGAGAAATACTGGGACGGCTGGTTCAGAGGCCTCTCGGCCCTCTTCCTCAGCTGCTCCATTCCCAAATTGCTTCTTCTGGCAGGTAAGAACTCTGTGAAGTGTGAACATCCGAAGCTCTCAAAGGTCACAAGCCCTGTAATATAGATGTAATATTCATTCCTGGGAAGGCTGATTGTTACACTTTCAATAATGTGTGTGGGAGAGAGAAAGATACTACTGTTTGAGCAGGGTGTATGCTGTCTCATTCTGTCAAATAAACAATAAATTGAGATCCTGTTTTGAGGGTTAATCTAGCATCCCTTAGTACTAAGGGCTAAAAGGGTGGGATTCAAAGTTTTAGCTCCTGGCAATATTTAGCACAATTACCTGATTAACTTACTGAGTCCAATCAAATAATTTAGGAATTGAAGTGTAACTAATGGGGAGAGGGAGGGCTGGCATCCCTACTGAGACTGCTGCTCTCACGACCCGGCCTTGGATAAGCGACGGAGCTTGAATGAATGAATGAATGAGTGAATGATTGAATAAGTAATTTTAATCTTGCATTGTGGATTTAGTTTGTACAGTACATTTTAATGTGGCAGGTAGGCAAACATTTCAAACAATATGATGAACTAGTACGGCAGTATAGTGGTTCAGTGCGGAGCCCTATTGTCTCACATTATGATTAGGGGTGCCACCTATGGCTCTGTATGTGCAGTTTACACTCCCATATTGCATGGAGTACGATTATATATGTGAGTTAATGTGACTGGTATCCCATTCAGGCTGTATGATTATACATGTAAGTTTATGTGACTGGTATCCTGAATACTCGAATCCTGTGCTGCCTGCGGGTGACTCCCAGCCTCCTTTCCACCTCTACCAGGATTAAAGGATGGATGGATGAATTCTACTGGATAACTGCTCATCACCAATATACTTTCTTTTAGGTGTTGACAGACTGGACAAAGATTTAACAATTGGACAGATGCAGGGTGAGGCACTTTATTTCTTTCCAAGGGGATAAGGTTTACTTCAGCTTAAGCTCTTATATAACGATAATGTAAGTCATTCTGAATTTGTCTGCGGTGATTTGTATTTCATGCTTTATAATTATTTTGACCAGACTAGCTGATTGATATTTCAGGTCTACTAAGATTTCCAAACTAATTTACTTTAAAAAGTGAGTCGGTTCAAATTTTTGTTTGTATCCCTGAAAACGAAATTCCAGTTCAGTTTTCAAATGATCTGATTCTTTAATGAGAATTGTATATTTAATTTTGGTGTGCATTTGGTTGCTAAGCTTATCAAAGTAATAATTTTGGTATTTTCCATCAACCAGCTTTGGAATTTTATGTTTTATGGGCACAAGAAAACCAAACAATTGCTTTTAATGTAACTTCCATGAAGAACAACCTCAAGAAATTTTAATGTGCATAACATTTGAGTACGTATTCAGTTAAGTAAATTTAATTGCAGTTTTAAACCAAAGGCTAGGTTTAGAACCATGATTTAAATGTTTGCCCTGGGAACAGTACCCACTATACTGTAGATAGCCTGTAATTCTCAAGCCCTCTAACCGATGCTGTTTAATTTGAAGGCTGAATATCATTATGTGAACTTCTTTATAGGGAAATTCCAGATGCAGGTTCTACCCCAGTGTGGCCATGCGGTCCATGAGGATGCACCTGAAAAAGTGAGCAAATACTTCTGCAGTGCATATAACAATTGGGGTCATCAGTGCTGACATTAATTGTGTCTTTAGCTCAGTAGAGCAGTGGTTCTCCACCCAGTCCTTGGGGTTCCCCAGACTATTCACATCCTACTGGAAACTGGGAGGGAGAAAAAACATGGTCTGTCTAGCAGGGAGCTCAGGGGGAGGAAAAATTTGGACCGCTGGGGGTCTCCGAGGACCAGGCCGGGAACCAGGACTATACAGCACTTTAATGTCTCAGCATTTTTCATAACCTACAACTTTCATGGATACTGTCTCTGAAGCATTTCTAAAGTATTTCTGTTTGCATAGCATTTCTTTTATCAGTGTCTTAAAAGATAAAACAATAGCCACCCTCAGTCTGAGAGATTGGATGGAAACTTGAGAGATTGGACAAAACCAATTGGGCTAAATTCGGTACTGAAGGACCTGATAGTCCTTCTTGTCTTTCTAGACCGCAGCTGTATATATAGTAGTTGCTTTGGGTATAAGATCCCCTTCCTATACCAATTCTAGATTTGCAGTGACCTTGTTCAATATCTGATGACAGTATTATTATTTGTGTGGTGGTTGGGGTTCTGTGTATTAAGCTGTTTTTCCACATGAACTCTGAGGAATTCATCATTCCCATAGTTGTTGCTGTACATCTGATATACATGTGCACACACTATGCTTCTTTGTCACGTGTTCTTGCCTCTGCAGGTAGCAGAGGCCCTGGCAACTTTCATGGTTCGTCACAAGTTTACAGAGGCCAAAGAGGGATTCCAGTGGTAAGGCCTGTCTTTACTTTTCTCAGCTGTTCTAGAGTTTTAGAAATTAATCATAAGATACTATGTGTAGTATGACCTAGGAAAAAAGAAAGACGATTATTTTCAGTTGATTTTATTTAATAGAAAGACCATGGTGACCAGTGTGACATAGAGACATTTTATCCATTGTTGTTGCAGTGTGTTGCCAGGATGCTAATAGCTCCTGAACCAAGTAACTGACGCCACTGTGACATCCCCATGCCTTGGCTCAGTCTAGCCACTGCAGCACAGCCTTAGATTTGGAGAAGATTTCCATCATCCTATGCTCATCGCTAGATGGAAAGTCAACCAGTACCATGCAGACATTTCAGCTACAAGTTTTCAGAGCCCTTAAATGGGGAAAAATAAGTTATAAAATCATTGCTGTTATTTTTAATATGATTATTGTTATTGTTATGACAATGAATTAGACCCTGTAGTGCCACATCCTTACTCCGGTTTTTGCCTTTGTATGAATGCAGGGATTACTTTGCTTATTCCTCATCTTCTCTATTTTCCCCTTTGCAGTGTCTTGTCATTTTTTAAAATTGTTTTTGCGTTCTGTTGCAATTGGTGAGTCTTGATGCATTTTTCATAGTTGGTTTTTAAGAAGAAAAAGACAAAATACTGTATTAAAATTATGAATAAAAGTTAACTCATTTGGAGTCACCCCTGAATTTTCAGGGTCTGGAAGTCTTTCCCATAAAACAGATTTCAGACGGTGAAAGCCTTTAGTGCAGTATTTTCACCAAAAGAGAGCACCATATGTCTGTAGAATTTGTTTTTCTATATAATTTTACAGTGTGATGTTGGCCTCAGTGTAATGCACTAAAGGCTTCATATTCAGAAGAAAACACATCCGTTTTAATAAAGTGGAAACTCTCTAGAATTGCTTTTTGAGTTACCAAAACAGTCTTGCTATCTTTTGTAAAGACTTCTTGTATCAAACATTGTCCATTTATGTTGAAGTAGCGGAAAATAGAAAAAGTCTAATGAAAAACTACCTAGTTGCTTCAAACACTATGTGCAAAAACCAAGTTAATGATGTGATAATGGTATGGTTATGTAACACCTCACTGTTGAGTAAACCAAGAAATTGCAAATGTTAAAATAAACTGCCATGTGGACTGTTTTTTCATTTTGATCAACAAACCCCATGTAGCAATGGTTGTTATAGGTAGTGAATCTCATTACTAATACCTTCCAAAGTGTTATAGTTCTAAGCAATAAACTTGTACTGAAAGGAAGGTCTTCAAAAGGACATTTAGGCTTCAGTTGATGTAACATTTCATCCAAAATTGCTGGTTCTGTTTTCATATTTAAATAAAGCATATTTCTTAAGTATCCAGTTCTTCAAAAGTAAATGTGCAAGTTATATAAAGACTGATGAATTAATTTCCAACTGTCCCACTTTCTTACCCTCTTTTCTCTAAAATGCAACATTTCAACATGACAATTAAAGACCTATTCATTAGTAGACTATGGGTGAATTTATATCACAGTTTGTGGTATCATTTTGAAGGTTCTGCTGAAGTTTGAGGGAATTAAACTGGCACAATAATGATCTGTTGGGTTTCTAAGCCATACTGTATGTGTCTCCCTGAGATTATATTGAAGTTGACCTGAGCATATTGTATCCCTATAAAAAAAATCTTAAAAGTTTTGTTAGTATGTAAACAAAATTCCTATGCAACTTTGATTCTTCCTCTGATGTGAGCCCTCATGACAGAAAAAAATGCGCCTAAAGCAGAAAGTTATTTTGCTTTAAGTAGAAAATGTAGAATTCGAATAACAAATTTGTAATTTACAGAAAATCATTCAGGAAACAAGAAGTGCATTTTATGAAAATAGTAAAATGAATGAAAAAGGATTTCTCCCTGGTAGGTCTGGGGTATACTCCTGGGAATGTAGCTTCGTTTGGGTCGCGTGGGGAATCGTACGTGTCTGGGTCAGGGAGTCTAGTCACAGACCTTTCTGAGTCTCTCTAGGCAGCAAACTCTCGCCCTCAGCCCTCTCATGCTGTCACTGGTCCGGCTGCAGGCAGCTTGAAGCAAGCTGTCCAGGATCCCTTAGAGCCTGCATATCTGGGGCAGGATGGCTGCTTTTGCTGAGTAATCTTGCTCTGGCAGGTCACTCACTCTGATATCTACAAAGCGGGGTTACTGGCTTATTGGGGTAACTTGTAGTTAGTAAATCTATAGTTAGTAAATCTATAAGGTACCACAGATTAAATGGACTTCATATTTGTTCACTTATATTTTGCCCAGACTACCTTAAATCCGACAAGTTACCCCAATAAGCCAGTAACCCTGCTTCGTAGTACAGGTAGCAGGTGTGTCACAACTCTCAATAGGCTTTTCCTGGTATTTTCAGCTTATTATGGGGAAAAAAGCAATAGTTTTTATAGCTTGCAGAGTAAAGACTCTCTTCCCTGTCTCTTCTGAAGAGAAATAAACAAAACTCCCTAAAGTACTATTAAATGCATACACATAACAGGCATATTAATTATTAACAGTTAATCCCTGAGTAGAGGAATATTACAGTGGAGTGTTTGAGCCTTTTCTACAAGACAAGACCTCTTTGATTTCATTACAGTAAATAAAAAATTAAAGGCATTAACTTGTATTTTGCAGCTCACCATAGCTCTTAGTTAAACATTAAGACTTGTTTTTTAATTAACAAGAAAGTAGGATGCATTTTGAAAATAAAATAGCAAGATTTTTATGTATATTTTTACGTCAGTGAAAATGTACCTTTAAATTTTTTCATATTTATAGTTTTGCATGTAAAACCACAGATTTTTCTTTATCATATTTATTAAATCTCGCCCCCATCCTGGGTTGTTCCCTGCCTCGTGCCCATTGCTTCCAGGATAGGCTCCGGACCCCCCGCAACCCAGTAGGATAAGCGGTTTGGAAAATGGATGGATGGATTATTCAATCTCATGCTTTATGAATAATGATACATAACATACTGTACCAGCACTGTAAAGGAAATCCAAAGTAGCTATTTTATGTCCTACAGAACATACTACTCACTGTATTTTTCAGGAACTGGTCATATTTGTACAATTTTATTTATACTTAGAGGGCAGCAACTGACAAAGAAGTTATTTCAATATGTACCACCTTTTGAGAATTTAGAGGTGTTTTTTTGTCTTCAAAATCCCTCATATAGAAATAATATTGTCAGAATTAATGTTTTAATAACATATAGTCCAAGTTTATCTTTGCAGATATGTAAACATAAGGAGTGGCAAGGTGGCTTAGTAGGCATGATGTAAATTTACAGGAATATTTTTACAGTAACCCACCATTATTTCAATACACTTCATGTTACTGTAAAATAACAGCATTACTGTGATTTGGAATACATGTTCATAAAAACAGCATTTAACTGCAAAACGCAAACAATTATGGCAACTTCGTCGACGAGGCAGGAATGCCAAAAGAAACTGAAATCGTCAGTTGTCTTTTTTGTGGAATCCACAATCATCCGTAGATGTAAAAGTTTTAGTTTTCGAGTTTTTTAAGTATGTAAATTAGATAGTACTTTGAAAAGTTAATATGGCGCATTAAAAAAAGACTTCCCATTGCTGTGCGGTAAATCTACTAAAGTTATTTTATGCATCCAAAGTAGCCCAAAAGGGTGCCGTTTCTGTCCCATGGTAAATCTATTAACATGTAGTTAAGCTACCCACTGCAATCGTGAGGTCATGGACAGTGCGCTTTTCGGTTACGTGTAATCAATACTGTAGTACACTGTTAAAAAAAAATAAATAAAAGTTTTTTTACGAAAATTTGCCGTGATTTATTTAGCATTTTGCCAAATTTTTCATTTTACGAGAATACACCTGTAAAATACAGTAAATCTTGATTTTTAAATTTATGTTTTGTAAAAATAGGATTAAAATATGTAATTTTACATTATAAGAATCTACTTTTTTTTACATGGCTGTGCAGTTTTTAAATGATCCTGAATGTAAAATTATTATACATTGCTGTTAAAAAGACAACACAGTACAGCCTTTTCCAACTACGTGCATATGCCTGTAAAAATACAGAATTGTATGGTATTAGAAAATGTTATTAGAAACATGCATTTGCTGTATATCCAAAGTAACGACCACATAATAATGTCTAATAAAATTAGTTTGAAGCACAAATGTCCAATAAAATTACAGACTACAGTGTAATAAGATACAGATTAATTGTTCACTAGAATTATTACATACCATTTCTTCACAGAAAAAAAACTAGTGACAAAAACACTAAAGCACTGGCAAGCTAGGAGTGAGAGCAGGTTGGAGATGGAAATGTCCATAACCTTATGAGCTACAGCAACATTACTGTGCAGTATCAGGCATGATTGGCAGGGGGATGCAAAGGGTGTGGAAAATTTTACTGGTTTTCAGAATGTGGCTCAGAACCGATGTAAAGATTTAGTTTTGATCTTGTTTTTGAGCTGTAATGTTGTACACAGTTGCCTCAAAGTATTCAGGCCCCTTTACTTTTTGTATTTTTTGTAAATGTAATTTTAAATAAAAGAAATTAAATTGTAAATGTGTTATAGTAAAAACTGAAATCTTACATTTATGTAAGTATTCAGACTAGTAATGGACTATATGCCATTATGGACTATATGACGTACTTCCGTTTAAATTTCAGCCACCGCGAATACTTCCGTTAGCCTCTGCGCCTAAGCTAGTGAACAATGAGAAGAATTAAATACCAGAAAATGTGTGGTACAACAGCTGGGCATTGCTGTGTGCCATTATGCCAGGCTTCTAGTAAGTACAACAGTGTACTTAGTTTCTTTACTTTTCCTTTGGCTGAGGAGATAAGGCGTAAATGGATCATCGCTATCTGGAGGAATAAGTTTGCCGTAACACCTCACACCCGGGTGTGTAGCCGGCATTTTAAAGCTGAAGATATTCGTGAGCCAGCATCAGAGAGAGGACGACAGCTGCTTAAAAAGGGAGCTGTTCCAGCGTTATTCGCGTGGAATAATTTCTCCCTTCCACCTCAAAGCGAAGACCAAGACCGCCGCCAGAATTTGACATGGAGGATAATGCACCTGATAATGCAGACGCCCCCATGGACCACGACTACCCCTTGGGTCCCGATCCTGCAGTTGATTATTTGGTGCAGGAAGAAAATGCATCTCTCCAAGAGGAAATTAGATTACTGCACCAACAGATCTAGATCCTGATGCTGACGCAAAGGTTCAGCATCCATCGTTTTGCTGCCTCGGACAAAGATATCCTGTTCTTCACAAGGTAAGTCAAGTCTGGATAGTTAAGATAGTCTAGCATAATTGTGTGTTTATACAGTGCAATGGCCTAAATGCATTATTAACACAGTATTCTTCACTACTTCTGAGTATTAGTAGTTCTTAACAGTTGATATTAAATAACTGACACTATGCAGATACATCAAATTAAAGTTATTTCTGTTTCCTCTTCTTTTTAGTTAATTGTGAACAGTTATTTAAATATCTGTATTAAATTTCATTAGGTTTGCATCATATGACCTGCTTATGCGTTTCTGGGCCTTGACTGAGCCGTTTTTGCCATCCATGGTAAGTGTGTGGCGAACGCAGAGAGAGGAACTCTCCCAGAATCAACCACATCCCATTCCCTGCAGCCCATCAATGAGTTGTTCCTCTTCTTGAATTACTTTGCCCTTGGCTCCAAACAGTAGGACCTTCCTGACCGGTACAGTATCCATCAGTCCATGGTCAGTCGAATCATTACATCATGGAGCAACTTCCTCTACACAGTACTTGGCTCAGTGAGGATCTGGATACCTCAGGAGCAATATATGTAAAAATCTGCCAGCAGATTTCAAGGACTTGAAACTGAGCTGAGGTGTCAATGCCCATCTTCCCCTGTCCTGCAGAGTGAGATGTTTTCCTATTACAAGTCCCACTGCACTCTGAAAGGGCTCATTGGAATTACGCCACATGGGGCAGTGACATTCGTCATTCACTGTGTGCCGGGTCTATCAGCGACAAGCAAATGACATGTGAATGTGGTCTCCTTACCCTCCTAAAACCTGGGATGTCTGTCATGGCAGACCGAGGTTTTCTTATAGATGACGTTGTACCATGCAAGATTTACAGGCCAGCATTCCTCTCTGGCAAGTCTCAAATGTCAGCATGTGAAGTTAGGGAGGCCCAGGCCAGAGCACGTCTCAGGGTGCATGTGGAGTGCCTCATTCGCCGGGTCAAGGAGCACAAATTCTTTGACTCTGAAATTCCCCTACGCCTTTTTGGAAGCATCAACCAGCTCTACACAGTGGCTTGTCTCCTAACAAATTATGAAAATGGGACACTGGTAAAGGCTTGGGTAAAGAAGCATGAAGACTAACACTAGTGCAACAGAGTCCCATTTCTAGAGAACGGACTTCCAATCTCTGTAAATAGCAATTATCTACAGTTGTTGATATATAGTAATTATCTACAGTTGTTTATATGTAGCATTAACATTTATGTATATAGTAATATATAGTATAATGAAGTGTGTATATATGTATATTACTACACGTTATACTTACTATATATGTGTGTAGTATGCATGTTTATGCAAACAGATTATGAAAATACAATGTTTTTTTATCCTGCCTTTTAAAATACTTTGTCAAATTTAAGCAGTACTCTGGCTTAAATAGGCCAACTCATATTTTCCCTACTCTTGTTTATATTTGCATGAAATTTGCTTGCACACAGTTGAGGTCTTAAAGTGCTGCCTATAAAAAAATTTAATTGCTTTTGTTATCGTCACCCAGTTTTTAGTTCTAGTCATTTACCTTAATTACTTAACCAATACAAAACACCTAAATGCTTAAATCCAAGTCATGTTACAGTCATTTTGCATAAACAAAGAATGCAGCAACATTTTACTCACATTTATTATATTCAACACAGTAACTTCAAATACATTTACATTGCCATGAACTCTCTAATTATCCAAGCAGGTGTTGAGGTAAAAATAAAAAATGAAACGGTCAATTTTTCTTTAATGGTTTCAATGGTTTCAATGTCACAGGGAATCCTCTGAATAAACATGTCATTATGTGTGTAAATGACAAAGTCACACCAGTCACACCCAGAAATTAACATCTGGCCCTGGATCTGCCAGTAATAAGGATGAGTTCGCCTCAGTGTCTGTGTACCCTGCCTGATCTGAATGTAAGGGCAGTCCATATAGCTTGTTACATTTTGGCATTTGATCTCCAACAGGCCAAACACTGGCCGCCCCTCAGGATCGTACACAATTCCATCAGGTGATGAACCCATCCATGGTGCATCAGGGTGTATCAGATACCCACATGGATAGTGGTTCACCTCCCTTACCTTGCAGTACTCCTCTATTTCTATAGGCTCCATGTCAAGCCCCCGCCGCATGTTAGCAGTCTGATGGCAAGGACCCGGAATTGGTGGAACTCACATTTCTCCCCTTTAGCAAACAGGTGATGCTCCCTCAGCCGCTGCAGGACTTGCCGGACATGCTGGACATGGGACTCCATATCTGGTGAGTAAATCAAGATGTCATCGATGTATACAATCACCGAGCGGTGGATGAGGTCCCCGAACACCTGATTCATGAAAGCTTGGAATATTGACGGGCTATTGGCTAAACCATAAGGCATCACGCAATACTCGTACTGCCCCCTAGTGGTGACAAAGGAGGTCTTCCACTCGTCACCCTGTTTAATCCGAATCAGGTTATAGGCACTGCGGAGGTCGAGTTTGGTAAAGACCCGGGCCTCTCTCAGCTGCTCGAGGGAGGAAGGGATTAAGGGCAGTGGTTCTCTCCGCTTCACGGAGATGGCGTTCAGTCCCCGGTAATCGATGCACGGTCGGAGACCCCCATCCTTTTTCTTCACGAAGAAAAACCCCGACGTCATCGGAGAAGTGGACGGCCGAATGATACCCTGCTTGAGGCCCTCCCTGATGTAGTCCTCCAGCGACTCCTCCTCCTGTTGGGAGATTGGGTACAATCGTCCCTTGGTCGGGGTGGCCCCCTCCTGGATCTCGATGGTGCAGTCACAGTCCCGATGCGGAGGTAGTGCGAAGGCTCGTGCCTTGGGGAACACATCATGGTAGTCCCTGTATTCCACCGGAATTCGGCTGGGGTCTTCGGGTTCAGAGCTCTCCACACTGGAGGTCCGACAAGGCACAGACATGCAGCGGGACAAACATTCGGGGGACCATTCTGTCAGCTCACCCTTGCGTGGGATTATGGTGGCTCAACCAGGGGTACCCCAGGATCAAGGGGTCTTTTGCCTGCGGAAGTACATACAGAGAGATCTCCTCGGTGTGGAGCACTCCGACCTGCAGGGGGAAGGGGCGCGTGCAGTACTGGACTGTTCCCTCCTTCATCCGTTCCCCCGTCACCCCCAAGACCGAGAGGGGTCTGGCAAGTTTCTGTAGGGTGAGACCCAACCTCCAGGCGAGGGAGAGATCAATGAAACTCCCCGCCGCCCCACTTTCCACCAGCGCTTTGATCGGAACTCCTTTCCCCCACAATCCCACCGTCACCGGCACAGTTACTTGTCGTCGGGCGGTTTCCGCAATCGGCGGTTCACCTACCGGTGCAGTCTCCTCCTCGCGTTGCAGACGCATGGGGCAGGTCTGGATAGTGTGTCCCGCCTCTCCGCAATAGAAGCAGAGCCCCCCTTGGGCTCTCCTCCGGCGTTCCGCCGCGGAGAGCGGAGATCGTCCCAGCTGCATCGGCTCCGCCGCTTCCGGGATCGGGCTCGGAGGAACTCGGCGAGCCTCCGCGAAGTTCCGGTGGTGCCGTCGGTCCCTGATGACGTTATCCAGCCAGACAGCTAGCCGAGAGGGGAGGCCCTCTCCTTCGACGAGCTCGTCCTGCAAGTTCTGGTTGAGGCCCCTGCGGAAGACGGTAAGGAGCGTGTCATCCGTCCAAGGGAGCCCCGTGGCGATGGTGCGGAATTCTAGGAAGAAATCCGCCGCTGAGCGACTCCCTTGGCGACAGTGGAGGAGGCGATCCCCCGGGCAACGTCCCACCGCCGGGTGATCAAACACCTCGATTAGTGCCCGGTGAAAGTCCCGAAGGGAATCAATAATGGGGCTCTGGTTCGCCCAGAGGGCCGTCGCCCACTCCCGAGCGCGCCCGGTGAGCAAGGAGATGACGAACCTCACCTCCGCCGCTTGGGTGTGGAACATCTCCGGGTGCTCCTCCACTTAGATACCACACTGCATCAAAAACCCCTTGCATTGATCCGGATTCCCGTCGTACCTTTCAGGGACCGCGACGGGAGCGGAGGCCCTTGGGCGAGGGGGAGATGTAGGCAGGGGTGTCTGGGCAGCCTGGGCGGCGAGGAGCTGCTCTATGGCGGACAGGCGATCCTCTAGCCCTGCGTGGCTCGCTGGATCCATCTCTGCCAGGCGAAGTATTCTGTCAGGGCACCCGAGACAGAGAGACGGGGATCCAGAGGTGCGAGTCTGCGCAGGCTTTATTGGGGCAAGGCAGACAGAAGCAAACAAGGGATCAGGCGAGAAGCGTGGTCGGGGGGCAGGCGTAAGGGTCAGAAGCCGGGTGGTCAGTCCTACAAAGAACGACGGGACGGGACAACACTGGGGAGCGGGAACAAGACGTGCCGGGCTCAGCGGGACGGGAGAGTCAGGATCGGGAGCGGGTCTGGAACGGGAGAAGGAAGCGGGTTAGGAACAGACAAAAGGCAAACAGACAGGGTTAGGTAGAGCGGGGAGACAATGGACAATCAAACGCTTAGTAAGGCTGATATACATGAGCTCAATACTTCGCGGGGTGCAGGTGAGGTTTGATTGGCTTTATACTCTGGGTTGTCCTCCGTAATGCCACGCACCTGGCGGTCTCCACCTGCGTGGGCGTGACACCTAGATAAATGACAAATTGGTTTGTAATTGTTACATAATGATTTTTTTCTTGCTTATTTTGTTAATAATCTATCTTTTGCTGTTTAAATAAACATACCAGTGAAATTACAGACATCATTTCTTTATTAATGGACCGACTTAAGAATTCAGCAGGGGGACAAATAATTATTTCCCTCACTGTATCTGGAGCATTTTGGGGGGCTAAGGGCCTTGCTCATGGACCCAAATGACATGTGACTATTCCGCCAAGGAAAGGATTCAAATCAGCAATCTTCCAATCACAGGCACAGAGGCCTAACAGACTAAGCCACACATTGCCTCCCATTGTCACTATTGTACACATCCCCTGATACCTCATCAGGAAACAACGTGCATACACATCTATGAACCTTCTAAATACTAAATACCTTCATCAGTCAGAGACACACGTGAGTTAGAGATGAATACATATTTTTCACCAAAAACATCATGCACTGTAAAAAGCACACTTCTGGTTTACAGTGAAATTTGTAAACTGCAACCTACTGGTGAGAGCGTCTCCTTGAAATGAAAACAAATTCACATCTTTGTGGGCACTTTTATCACTGACTGAACTCGGCTGCATCACACTCTAAAAATCCAGCTGGACGTGACTGCTCCTCCACTAAAGACATAAATACTCTGCGGTCCAGCTTGGTGACACGCACACTGCGATCAAGGAGTACAACAGACATCTCAGAAGCTGATTCCCTATCGACTGTCCAACAAGACATGCCGTCATTTCCACTTACTGTTTGTACCAGCCCCTTCCTGAAGGATTATTCATCCAGGTGAAGCCCATTCCATTGAACAAATACAGAAAAGATGTCTGCTGGTGTATCTTTTATAGCACTGTCATCGGGGACCCACAGACAGTCTATGTTTTGCTCTCTCTCATCTATCTAAATGTAAAATGTCTGGCAAGGAGCTGGGAGGGAGCAAAACGTGGACAGTCTGGGAGTCCCTGAGGACCGGGATGGGAAACATTGTTTACTGTATAGATTTGCATGTTTTTCATTCACATTCTTAAGTTTATGTGTTCATTGTTACAAATGTCTGTGTGTGTGCTGGGTATATCATATTGTCTTCTGAGCTAAAGTGTTCTCTGTGTGTGTGCTAGGTATATAATATTTTCTGAGCTAGAGTATTGTCTGTGTGTGTATGTGTGTTTATTTGTGAACTTAATATGATGAGAGTCTGTCAGTTGAATATAAGGAATATTTTGCATGTGTGTTTGTCTGCACTGACTGATTCCAATGGGCGCTTTATGCTGCTACAATTCACTATGACTACCAAATGTGCTATGCCCATGCAGGGTTTGTATGTTGCAGGTACTGACCGCATGGGCTTCCACTGTCTCCTGGCAGCAAGGTGAGGTATTTAGGCTTGGCAGACAGACAGGATCTTCCTCTTGCTGGAAAGCTTCCAAACACTGGGCTTTGAAGAGAGACAAAAACAGCCCATGGATGGTTTAAGAATAACTCCTGTCATAACTATGCACTAAAAATATTCTCTTTTTCCCCCTGAAAGATGTTAACATGTCATGGGGGCGATTGCTACTGGAATGCATCTTGCAGCATGAACATCCAGACAGGGACAGGATCAAGCTGGGGAACATCATGGAGTATCTCTTCTCCAAAAAGCCACCTGTACAGCCAGCCTTGCGATGTCTTCTGTGGGGTGGAACGTATCACAACCCCCAAACCTTCCTGAGTGAAGAATGTGTTTCTATTCATAATTACTTTCTATCGAGAACATTTCTGGCTTGCCAGTTATAAACATGGGTTTGGTGTCTGTATAGTTTTATTTTGCAGTTATGTTTGTTAAAATAAAATCTTTTCTTACCATTGCAACCAAAAAATAAATAATTTAAACCAGTAGGGAACATAAGTAAAACGAATTACTGATGTTATATTATTAAACTATCCCATCTACGGTGTCCCCTGCCACATGCCCTCGGCATTCTGGGATAGGCTTCAGGCCCATCTCAACCTCTGCATTGGTTAGAATTAGAATTAGAATCAGAAGCCTTTTATTGTCATTATAATACGTATAACAAAATTGCAGAGCAGCTACTCCATCAGGAACAATGAATAAATATTCAATCATTGTAAAGTAAATGTAAAAAGTACTACATATAAAGACTACTAAATAAAGTATATAGAAAGTAGTAATGATGAACAAGGTAAGGTAATACAGTCAGTAAGGTGACAATGTGGTATTGCTACCGATAAAATGAGTAATGCATATAAAGCAACGGGTCTGTTATAACATGAGGGACAGCCTGCATAGAGCATACGTACCGTGGGTCTGTTATAACATGAGGGACAGCCTGCATAGAGCATACGTGCCGTGGGTCTGTTATAACATGAGGGACAG
>JAODJX010000039.1:16587889-16600990 GCA_026776945.1 Isichthys henryi | reverse complement strand
ACAGCCTGCATAGAGCATACGTGCCGTGGGTCTGTTATAACATGAGGGACAGCCTGCATAGAGCAAACGTGCCGTGGTTCTGTTATCTCAGAGCAGGCTGACTCTATGGGGAGGCTGAGTCAGGCTGAATCTCTGTAGGGTCCCCGGCGGGGGTGAGCTCCAGATGGAACGGTCCCAAGTGGCAGGCAGACGAGGTAGTTGAAATACCAAAGATTCCGGGTGTCTCCTGTGAGGCAGCGGCTTTCCGGGTGTCTCCTGTGAGGCAGCAGCTTTCCGGGTGTCTCCTGTGAGATTGTTCTTTTCTGGCAAATATTAAGGAGAATAAAGATCTAGGTGCACCTAATTTATAAGGACAGAGTCAAGAGTCATGGAGAATTCTCATAGCCTTATTGTGGAGCTGCGTCTTGAGTGTGTTGTAGTGTTACCCAATGGCTGCAAAGGATTTATTCACTCTGGCCATCAGACAGCAAACAGCCAATCAGAGGAAGCCAATTTAGCCACAACAAACCCTCAGTGTCATTCTTTATTTAAAGGCATACTGTACAGAAACTGAAAGTAAGCACGTCCAACTGCAATAAAAGCTACTAGACACATACAACCTGATCAACATTGAGTGGAATTTCTCATCTTGCTGCTCTATTCGTCTCTGTACAGTGACTGTCTTACAGACACCATTGGTGGAGACTCCATAACCTGTTGCTCAAACTGCTCTCTTTTGAGAAAAACTGCTGGTACTACAGTAGCGGGAAAAATGTATGATTTGATGTACAATTTTTCCCCACGTCAGTGTATAACTGTCTGATTAAGAATGATGCCAAATTCTTCCCATTTCTCTCTGACAGTAGGAGTTCCATGTTAACGTGTGTCAACAGAAGGAAATTCCAAAGGGATTGCTTCACCTTGATGGTACTTTTAAACCTTCTCCTTCCCAGTTGCTCTCTCCGGCCCTGAACATCAGCAGGAATGTAACCAAGGCTCTGCCATTCAAAATCACCCCAGCCATCCAATCACAGGATTGTATATTGGGTGAAGCAAATGTGGAGACATAAGGGCCATCGTGGAATCACACTCCCAGTCTATGGAGAAGTAAATCCACTCCAGCCAGCATTGTTACAATCGTATGAAATGCTCATTGACAAACATCGTATGGCAGCTCCTAGTTCCTGTAAGCTTCAGAAAACAAGTGCAGGCCAACGGGATCAGTGAAAAATACACATTTGTTTCAAATTCCTTATGATTTGAATAATTGCTACAAGGGAGTGCTTGGAGGCTAGTGCGCTTGGTCATTTATCAGTTCTTCCATGGCAGTTTGATGGCCTGTTGTTTTTACTTTAGCTATTGGCTTTCAGTCATCTACTCTGGAGAACATTGAAGAGCCATGCTTCGGGAAAGGGTGTGAATCGTGATGAGGGCTCCGGCAGAGGACGGTATGGATGCATAACAACGAAAGAAAAGCTGCCTTGGCGTCTCCAGCCAGAAGGGACCCCATGCCCAGTAGACCAGCCTATGCCATGCGTGATGGTCGCACACTGCCATGGGAACAGCCAATAAGAGCACAGATTAGCAAACCCTGATCAGGTTGGGTGGGTCCTTCTGAAAGCCAGGCTAAGACTTGATGCCGCTGAGTAATATTGTGACAGTCATAATTAAATTAATCGATGAGAAAGTCCGTGATTATAGGAAAGGGGTAGTTTGGACGTCCCAGAGGAGGGCAAAGTCAGGTGAAGAGCTCACTAAAGTAGGTCATCAGCCCTGTATTTCCAGTCATCATGTAAGACTGAGTTTTTAACCGTCACCCCAGGAAACACACTCGGAATCTAATGATCAGCCCCACAGTTTGTAGCCTTTTTGTGTGACATAAGACCCTTTTTTTTTCCCGTGTGTTTGTTTAGCTTTCTGCTCACACAGAATCAGCTGTCCTTTGCCTCCCCCACTTTTGTTAAACCTCTACACCCATACTAAAATAAGATCCCCAATTCCTAGTGTCACATGGCTCCATTTTACGACATCCAAGATACTTTCCTGCACCATTACAATCCTGGACTGTTCCCTGCATTGCGCCTGTGGCCTCCGGGGTAGGCTCTGGAGCCTCCTGTGACCCTGAACAGGATTAGCGGATTCAGAAACTGGATGGATGGATGGATGGATGGAGTGCATATGTTGTGAGTCACACAGTTAATTAATATTAATAACAGAATTTACACAACTCAATACACAGGGTTATAACCAAACATGCGCACAAAGTGAAAAAAAAGTGCGTCATCCATACCGAGCGTGAAGCATCACCTGTTCGCCTCTCCTCCTTCCTTTCCTACTCGCTTCTGCTTGTTGTCCTTCTTCGATGTTACATAAGGGCAGAAGAGAAAAAAAAAACATGCATTTCTGATAAAATCCCACAATTTATGTACATGCTACTAAAGATGGTGTTCCGTCTAGGAATTTCCATTAAAATACCTTCTGTCATCTTTTTTCTCTTTTTTAATTACGACACTTTCATCCCTCATTCAGTTAACCCTTTCTTTGACCATTCTGCTTGCATCCATCTCTTTCTGAGTCAATACATCTTTCCCTGATCAGTCCCACTCCCCCTGCATTTACCCTTGGGGTCTTAATCTCATTCTTGTAAGTCATTTACCCGCTGGCCACTCTACGTCCCTTGTACCTTCTAGAATTAACCTCAGGCCTTTGAACTTCACCTCCCTCTTTCGATTTACATCGGAGCACCTTCAATAATATTATGGCCGAGAGGATTTTCTTTCTCTGGCCTTGAGCTGAATGCCCTTTGAATATTGAGGCTCGTCATCATTAACTATTTGATTGTAATAATGAGAGAAATTCTGAGTTGACTGACACCAACAACATAATGAACAAGCATGCATCTTCCTCACAGGTGAGGGGAACACTCCAGCACACAAAGGGTTATCACCCCCCCCCCCACTTCACTTTCACTCCAACTCAGAAGGGTATAAATTGAGCAGGAGTGACTCTGGCATCTCTCAGCATCACTCAGGCACCTACCCCTGTCCAACGCGCTCATCCTGTCCACGAAGAGAAAGCCGAAGAGATGAAGCTCCTGCTGAACGTAGCCGCGCTGCTCTGCTGTGTCCACAGGGATGATGGGCACCTGCTGCATTCACTGCTGGGTAAGATAACGTACCTCTAGGTGGCGCAACACCACACAAACCTGCACTGTGCACCTGGAGATGGGTGGCAGCCTTAGACAGACGTTTACATCCCTCAAGGATGCTAGTTATCTTTCAGAAGAGAATCGAACGATAAGTGTAACACTACTTTAGCTGAAATGGTTTAACACATAAATAAAGTTTAAGGCATTTAGTAGTTTGAGGCAATTAAATATAGTGTATGCACATAATAATCAGCAAGTCATTAATCAAATGAAATAATTTCGGTGCACTGCAGGCACAACCAAGAACTTCTTTTGAAGAATGTAATGATGAAAGTGTGGTCAGGATTCAATAATATAGCAACACACTAGTATGATTATCTCTGGAATTAGCAAAAAGATGTTTTTATATTGCACAATGGCACCGTGTTGCTTCACAATTCAATGCCAGTATAATTATGTGTAAATTATGATGTTTAAATATTTTTGCATTGAATAGAATGGCAACAGGAATAGTGGACAATGTGCACTTTGACATTTGCACATTCACACGTTCTCCCTGTTTTTGTGGCTTTCCTCACGCATCCGTAAGACATGAAATGCTTGGAATCAAATCCATACTTCCTGATCATGTGACCCCTCTCTTCTACACTTCAGGCTTGCAGGGGAAGGCATTTCCCCCCGATTCCCCAGAGTCGGGGGCTCTGCTCGAGGACAGCGATGGTGAAAAGCAGGAGATGGGGAGGCAGGGGGTGGCACGCGCCCGTCGAGATGCCGAGTCGCCCTGCGGACTGCGCATGTTGCTGCTCCGGGTGCGAGAACTGGGCCTTGGCTACGACTCGGACGAGACGGTGCTTTTCAAGTACTGCAGCGGCACCTGCCCCTTCGTGCGGTCCAACCACGACCTGACCCTCACCAACCTCCTGCTGCGGGGAGCACTACCACCCCCCCTACCTGGCGACAGCTGGCACAGCACCCCCTGCTGCCGACCCACCCACCACGAGGACCTCGCTTTCCTGGATAACGCCCACCGCTGGCACAAGGTGGAACAGCTGTCTGCTGCAGCCTGCACCTGCGTGGGTTGAGCTAGAGACAGGGCGCGGGGTATGGGGGGCTGGGTGCTTATATTTGGGGACAGTGGGAAGGGGAAACTGCGAAAGCTTTTCCGGTGGCTGACAGAAAAAAATGAGGGAGGGGCCAAAGACACATCAATGGTGACTTTAGACAGTGAGATGCAATAAAACAGAGCAATTGGGGGGTAGGGAGGTTATTGTACAAGCCTGTATAAATGTATATAAATGATTTTTTTAATTGGTCAGGCATTTCCCATTGCAACGTACTATTATATATTGTCCCATTGATGTTTGCAAAATCTTGCCCTTCTCTGATCTGTGATGCATCCTTCTGCATCCTGAATACGAAGGCTAACACCCTCCATGTGTGACAACGGCAACCTTCTGATTACAGCACTCTGGCTTGGCTCTCAAGAGCAAATGAGCAGAGGTGGTCAACCCACTAGGCAATATAGGCGACCGCCTAGGGCACCAACTTTTGATGGGGAACAGACTTGCCAGCCAATTTCACTCAGACTGGGGGGGGGGGGGGTGAGACAGCGGTGATGAAGTTTGCCTAAAGTGCCACGTAGGCTACAATCGTTACTGTCAACGAGGGTGATGTCTATGTAGTAAATTATTTATTTTTAAACTCTGTTAAATGCTACTTAATTTATTGTATTTTTCTGTTATACATGGTCCTGTGTAATGTTGTAAAATTTTAAGTAAAGCTGGTGCACATTTCACATTTGAGTGATTATTATAAGTAAAACAGTTCTCTTTTTTTTAAGAAAGGACTTTTAAAAGAACTTCCGTGTCTCACTCCATTGTCTACAATAAACATTTTTATTTAATTCAATTAAAAAATAAACATCGGATACAATATAATTTAAATAGCAATAATCGCTCATTCAAACATATCCAGCTCTGTGAAGTTTTCTTTCTCTTTACATATATCCATTACGAATCAATAAAAGCTGTGCTGCAGTGAAATATGTCCCCATCTCTCTCGCGTCAGGCAGGAAGGTTCCGGCAAATGACTGAAATGCGGCGGTCGCGGGGTATTCTCTCCCCTAAGAAGAACGAATCCTCGTCTTTAAGCACCTCGTGTGTGAACTTGTATCTTGCCCGGTCCCTGAAATAAGATGATCACGGAAGTTTTAAACAGATAACACTCAACGAAATAACTGAACGTTACTAATTTCTCGCGCTTCACTGTCATGTTCGCAGATGCCTTTCTTCTGGCAATGATTAGGAGCCTTCAATAATTAGGAGCTATTAAAGTATACCTGCTTGGTTGTTCTTTACTGCTCCTACACACCCTGATACTTTGCTTGGAGTACTTGTCATTACTGGGCTGACAGAATCAGGTAGTTTAACTGGTAGTTTAATCCATGTAACCGTTTTAATATTAATCGTGAATCGGCTCTTTGCTTCACACTACACCGGAAGGTTAAAACAGCCATAAACATAGCAGAGATTAGCAGGTTGAGCGACAAACTAGTTCAAGTGAAACACCTAGAATAAAAAGTAGTCTTTATATGACTTGAGAGAAAAAAACGAGGAGCTTTGAAGATTTGAACAGGCATTTTAAAACATCGTTAATTTTATACCCGATGGGTTGCAGAAAAAGAATCTTACACGAATTCTAATGAAAGGCCCTGATGGTGTTCATGCACGCTAGATACACACTGGCTATGATCTGCTGCCATCGGCTGACTACCTGATGATGTACAGAGATCGCCTTAGCAGAAGCAGGTCCGCCCAGTGTTCCACCTTATCCTCGCTGACCAGTCGCATCACGCTGTCTGACAGCAAACTCACTCCAGCTATAGTGCTGCCGCAGAACTGAAGCGGGGAGAGGTGAGAAAGTGCGAACGTTCCATTTTAAATTTAAACCGGCAAAATTCATAACACATGCATTTATTATAGTTTCTCCCCTTCCATCCACAGTGAAAGGGCCCGTACCTTAACGCTGTCAATGTGCGCCTTTATATACCCTTTCTGGTCAAGATCTAGGACGTGCACGGGGCCGAGCAGCTGACTGCCCTGCGGGAAAGCCGCACTCCTGACACGCTCCAGTACCGCCTCACACTCGGGGCCCCATCGCAGTCGCTCCGTTTCCCGGTAGCCGTGGATCGCCTAAATTGTTCAAGCGAAAAGCCAGTCATCTTAACTTCACAGGGGCGACGAAGGATCAGAATGAAATCCTTAAAATGTCAGTTCTGCCATGCAAACTCTAAAGCGTTAAGTTCCTGCTAATAAACCCGCTCTAGGTCAATACAAGTGGCATGAAACCCCCCCAAAAAGCGTTGTTATATTTATCCGGAAAACTAAGTATTTTAAAATATACATTATTATTTATTACAAAGATATTGCTCAGACAACAAAAATAACCTTGCTTACTAAACTGAGTGGCCGATACCTACGTCGTCCCAGTGGTCAAACTCGTATCGCTTCTTCTTGAGCCCTGGCTCCAGCTCCTTGAGCAAAGCCCTCTCCTCCTCTTCGCTAATGAAGTTCTCCCTCACCTCCACATGCCCTCGCAGCTCCTCCAGCACCTCGGATGACGGACTGAACACCAGCCGTCTGGCGACTGGGTTGCAGGCAGGGACTCCCCCGGCGGACCGCGGGAGCCGAGGCACCCTACTCGGGGTCGGAGATGGACCCACAAACGCCTTTTCACTCAGACGTTTACAAACTGTAAACAGCGCCCTCATATTTGCCACATAATTGTTTTATTGGGACTCTAGATATGTCAGTTAAATTACACGCGCTTATCTTTCATTCTGATCCTTACAAGCTTCCCCTGCACACGGGCATCGCCATATTGACGTGTCGCAAGGTATTATGGGACATGTATTGTGTCAGAAATCTCTGACGTAGCCTGTTACCTGGATAAGACATTTTGGCACTATTAAAGATCTTCAGAAACATTCTAAATACTTAAAGGTCACTTTAATTAAAACATTTAAAATTCTAAATATTGGAACGATGGAATAAGCTCCAGAATTTCGACGAGCGCAATAATTGATCCAAAATGAATGGCAAATAATGTATCCTTGACCCTGTTACGGTCATTACCATAATTCCCCAATAATTTGAACAGCTGGTGTAACAAAATTGTTTATTTCAACTGAATCTTATAGAAATATAGCCACAATCCATATGAAAATTCTGAACACGACGTTTCTTCTTCAGTGTGAAAATGCTAAAATATTACAAAAACTATATAGACAATGAAGACTGTTTTCTTACAGCTTGCAGATAGTCAATTCTATGCCAATTCTTATTTCTCAGAGTGTCACTGTTGCCCCTCATCCTCTACTGTGTCCTCAGGCTCCGCCCCCCACACCTTAACACTGCCCTCCATGGCAGTGAGTAGGCGGGGCTCTGAAGGGTGGAATGAGAGTGACTGCACAGCCGCTTTCCCTACGGGCAACTTCAACGACACAGAGCCCTGAAAGGGAACGAAGGACTCAAGGTCACAGCAGGTAGACAAACACGCGAAAGTCCAGCAGGACACCAAGACCACACCAGAAATGTCACCCTGCAGCCACATTCCAATAAACGCTCAGATCAGAAGGTTCAGCACAGTTCTTAACTGGAGACCATTCATCTCCACAACAAATGCTAATTATTCACTAAATGCAGCGACAATCTACCTTTAAAGTATCTTTTCCCCATACATATGCACATGTCTGTCTAATAAAGTGTTACAATAATAAACACAATAAATATTAGTATTAATTGGCACAAGTCTGAACGATCCACATGACAAAGTTTGATATTTGAAACTTGAAACGAAAATGGAGAATGAATACATATCACAGGAAAAAAAATCCGCTCTTGCTTGATACAGAATACAAAGTGAATGTAAATTCCTGTAAACTGTGATGGTACCTGCTAATCAAATGCCCTAAGCAGCTGTAACTCTTATTCCCCGGTGTCCCTCGTGCCACTCACCCACTCCCCCATCCCCCGCCCCCCCCCATCCACCCACAATGCCTCCACTGTTTCCTCTCTCACCTCCACCAAGTCCCAGAAGTAGACATAGCCGTCCTCAGAGCAGCTTAACACATGAGTGTCCTTGTGGGACAGACAGCAGTCCAGCTTGTATGAAGTATTCTTATGGCCAGTGTATCTGCACAGACACCGATGGATGGATGGATGGATGGATGGATCTTTCTTAATCCCCAAGGGGAAATTAAGGCGTAAACAGCAACAACATCCAATATCCAACAGTGAAAGTAAAGACAAATCATGCAATTACAAGAAGAGATTAATATATAATATAAAAGAGAGAGAGACACTCGACCAAGTGTATTTATACATGTATATATTGTACTTCCTCAAATAAAAACCAGAATTAAATTAAAAGCTGGATCTCATAGACTGGCCAAGGGGTGTCGTCGACATGACAATATAAAAGCTGAGCCCCAAATACTTTTTGTACGAATGGAATAGATGGGAAACATCTGTACGCACATTTATACAAAGATTTTGGGGTGTATAAAGAAACGACATAAATGAAATAAATGGTCCAAAGACGTGGGTGAACGTTTTGGAGGAAACAGGAAAAAACGACATCTACAGTTCAGATAGAAACGTCCATCTTATTTAGTCAGTTGTGGTTCTTGGTGAAATGCGCGTCAATAAACACAGAAACATTATAATTTTATCTGACAGACGACTACCATTCAGCAGTTGTTTTTATCAAGGTTTTTCTGTTCAGATCTTGCTTGCAGCTTAAGTCTGATCATTATTAGATACTTGACTGTGTTGTTAAAAAAAATGTCTATTATCATTCATTTTTGGAGTAACTCCAAAATTATTTTTTTTTATGTTGTGACACCTGGCTGTACTTACAGTAAATTCCAGTATGTGACTGGTCATACCACACACAAGTTAAACTGTGTGATTTACATGACTGTGATGAAAAGTTAACTTTTACAAATACAATTTCAGAAGCCAATTACTGGTATTGTTAACCAGCTCTTAGAATTTTAATGGCCTTGCAATACTATAATCTACTATTATACAATGTACCCAGTGTGTTTAACAGGATTCAATCTGACACAGTAGTGGCATTTGACTCAATTATATGTACAATTTGTATTAGCTAGGTAATGCAGTAAGAGAGGAAATCAGAAATAAAGGCCTGCCTCTAACAAAAGCCTGTCTCGAATAGAGGCCTGCCTTTAATACAAACCTGCCTCAAATTAAGGGCTATTACTTTATTACTTAGGTAAATAAAGGCCACTATTTGAGGAAATATGGTAATAAAAATGAATGACCTGAAAGAGGCTGGATATGGACCACATTTAAGATAAGTAATGCCCCAGTCTAGTGAGGAAGAGAAGGTAATGTTTGTGAGCAATGCACCCAGCAAAACATCCTGTGAATGGCTACTCACTCTCCCAGCATCTCCCCCGTGGACTTGTCCAGCAGCCTGACTGTGGAGTCCAGGCTGGAGCTGAGGGTACACTGACCGTCTTGGCTGAAGCACACGCAGGTGATGGGGCCTGTTGGAAGGGGAGTGAGAGACACTGCAGGTAAGGTGACTCATCGCGAGGTTACTGAAGGTCACAGACACTCAGGCTAGGATAGACAACGGTGCACGGGAATCATGCACTGACTGTTGATGAAATCCACGTGCAGCTGCCCCATCCGAAGGTCATAGCGTCTCACTCGGCCGTCCACTGAGCTGTGGTGCGTGAAATATGGTCAAGACATTAACACTGCTCTGTATTTCTCTACGTAAATAAGTGCCAAATGAAACAGAAATTAAATGTACACACGCTGTGGTTCTCAACTCCCTCTGACATCATTATCTAATTATAAATTTTGCACTTGTAAGTACTACGGTTTAGGTTCTGCATAGTAGATATTATTACGAAACAGAAATAAACCGATGACTATGAATGCAGACGGTGAATGAAGTTGTGGTTTTTTGTATCTCCAATGGCAGGAGCTCATACAGCCTTTATACCAACCCAGACAGAAGCTCATACTCCGACACTGTAACGCTGCTCACGCTGTCTCGGGCCTCATCCAGAACCTGGATTGGCTCGGGCCTCCTAGATCGTGTGTCCCAGCACCTAACTGAGCCATCTATGGAGCCTTGAAAGAGCAGAGAATGGGCGGTCGATTCCAGCGTACGGTCAGCATGCGTGGCAGGATGTGGACGAGGTCAACTTACCAGACATAATGACCGTCGCCTCCTCGTTGAACCGCACGCAGTTCACTTTCTACACAAGAAAAGCAGCACAGAGTGCGTTTAGTGTTACAGGCAGAGATACTGGATTCATTCAAAACGGATTACGGTCCAGGTGTAACCCAAAGACTCTCACCCCAGCATGCCCCCTCAGTTTTCGGGACACCTGTCCCGATGCCACATCCCACAGGATCACCGTCTTGTCTGAGCTACAGGAGCAAATGTGGCTGTTGTCGAAAGAACTGAAAAACAGGTAAAGAAAGCAGACTGTGACGTAAAGATACCATGTGTCCATTTCAGTGAGAGTCTTCGTTTACTGAGCTCTGGATCAGGAATCTTTGCGTGGTGAAAGTCAGCGCTCACCCGTCAGCATCCAGCACCTCGTATCCATGCCCGCTGTAGGTCTTCAGCAAAGTTCCTCGGTTCACACTCCAGAGCCGAAGGGTCTTGTCGCCGCCACAAGACAAAATGTAGTTGCCATCAGCTGAGCGCAAGCGAGATAAAGGCATGAAAAACCAGTTCCTAGCCATTAAAATTCACCAGGTGAACATAGGCAATGGTACAAAAGCTTCTCACCGTTGAAACGAACCGCTCTGATTGCTCCCTGCTTACAGTCCACCGTGCGGAGCAAGTGATGGGGAAACTGTGGCGGCTGCGGCCGGGGTAGAGGGAACGCCATGATCCCGAAATTCCAACAATGACGGACAACGCCGATCAACGGACAGAGGACAGCTGTACGACTATTACAGTGTGTTACCTCTGCAACTTCATCTAATAGCTGGCTTGCAGGCTGTTTGTATAAGTCTATAACTGTGCATTGCTAGTTAGTTTCCTTGTACGATAAATTGGAAAGCAGACTGTTTATTATTATATAAGGTACGTGCGACACTGCAATAGAAACAATTTATTACGAGTAACATCAGAGTAATATGAATCGGTGAAATATTAGCGCTATTATTGGTGCATGCGGCACCAAACGTAAGGCAAACCGGAAATGTATTCAGGGCCAATCGTGCATTCCGGGATCGATGTCGAAACCTTTTTCAAAATAAATGTTTTAATTAATAAAGCCAAATAACAATCGCTATCATCTTTAATGACACAATTGAGACATTTGATCACGATTTATTTTTCTTACTAATTCTAATGAGAGAAAACATGGATTACTATAAAGATGCATGACAGACTTTTTTTTTCATTTTTTGATACTTTCTTTTACTAGCAAACGTTCTCAGAGCTTTTATTTTGAAATGTTGGATTCGAGGTTCTGGTCACCGGAAGTGGCGAACCGGAACATCCACTCTTGTCCGACTTTCTTCGCAGTCGTTCTCAACCGGAGGCTGGAAAATGTCTTCGAACAGTATGTCGGACCCACGGAGACAAAACAAGATCCTCCGGTGCGTAGCGTGAAGTTATATTACATTGACAGAATCTTTCAAGACAAGTGCTGAGGTTTACCGTTAGGAGATCAAGGCGAAATAAGATGATCACGTTACGCCTTAGGTAGCTCGCCGTTGTGAAACACCTATACGATATAGACACCCTATTTAAAAGTGTTCTTTTGATTGTTAATGTTGTTTGTAAAATTGCATTTATATATTTCACTGATCTTAACTAAATGAGCGACAGTGTGTTAGGCTGTTACTTCTTCAATGCGGAGTTTCTCCGTGTATTCACTATCTCGCCTTTGCTTCTCCACCATCCGCCCCCCTTTGCCTGATTTGATCTCCACCGTCCTCTGGCTTCAGGTACAAGCCTCCGAGTTCAGACTCGAACCCCGCCATGGAGGACCCCACCCCGGACTACATGAACCTGCTCGGCATGATCTTCAGCATGTGCGGCCTGATGCTGAAGGTGGCTCCGCGCTGCTTCGGCCGCTTATATCGTTTTCTGATCGTTAGCGCTGTCCGCCGCTAACGTGTATTTGTCTTCCTCCAGCTGAAGTGGTGTGCGTGGATCGCGGTCTACTGCTCCTTCATCAGCTTCGCTAACTCCCGCAGCTCCGAGGACACCAAACAAATGATGAGTAGTTTCATGTGAGTCTGACTCCGCTGACGCACTGTCTGCCATTGAAGCACGTTGCGTTCCTTATGCTCCACTATAGTGTTCGTAATGTACAAGTAAGTGTTATGAGAACTTGATAAAGACAGATGCATGACAGATTAGCTTTTTCACATCTGTTGGATTCTCCTCATAATTGTTTAAGCAGGCGTCCGTTTGCCATGGGGTCGACATTATGATCAAAATGCGATTTTTGCCCTGGACATGATATTTAAAATGTAGTGTACATCATTATGTTCAGGTTTTTTTTTTGTTTTCCTCAATCACAACATTTTTGCCTCAGACACATTTGTTCATGCTGACAGATTGTCGATCCCTGGGATTAAGTTTGACAGCATTACCCACTATTCCACTGTGTTGATCTACAGTTGTTGCATTATTTAAGCTTGCATTTATAGTGGATCTTGTAATTTTTCCCCTTTTTTTGTGACTGTGTGCCTTGTGACGTAGTGGCATCCTGTCCTTTGCGTTCCCCTACCTTGTGCCCAGTGAGAAAATTCTCCATGATCACCTAGATAAGGGGTTGGAATGTCGAAAGTGTTGATTATTATTAGTTCTGTTCTAACGCCCCGCGGGGGGGGGGGGGGGGGGGGGGGGGGGGGGGGGGGGGGGGGGGGGGTGGGGGGGGGGGGGGGGGGGGGGGGGGG